>CM018693.1:93568745-94001460 GCA_009363875.1 Mikania micrantha
TCACCCCAATGTATTCCTCCATAGATTGGGGTTGTGACAATGTTTTCTTTTTCAGATTCTTAAGTGTTTGGTGGAGCCTCACGAGTTTACCTTACATACGTGTCTAGCTGTGACATCCAGTACCAGATCGCCCGGCAAGTCCGTACGGTATGTGTACTTCCACAATTTACTATGTGTAAATACAAGTATGTGAACAGTGTATGTGACAACAGAAATCAAAATACAAGAAACAGTTGTACGTATTTAAGTGAAAAAACTTAAGTACAACACGCACGATAAACAATAGTTGCTAGTATTTAGGTGAAAACCTAAGTACAAATAATACAACGAAACAAAGAGAAACAACGGTGTTCAAGTAAACGACAAGAACAAGTCGGTTGCGATCTGATATCCATAGATGACAGGAGTCAGATGGCCGACAAATCAGAACGAAAACAATGTGAAAACAGGAAGTTTTGTTGAGTCCGTCAGTGATGAAACACAATTCAAACACAATTACAATGTTATTTCAGAATAACGAACTGACAGTGTGTTTGCGTGGGTGACGATTCACACAAACATATCTGTAAGTTTAGAGTTATGAAATAATGACTGAAAAGTAGAAAACAAAAGTTAGAAAGCAAAACCGTCGTCGTGTTCGTTCGGGTGACGATTCGAATGAATACGCGCGAAGGTGACGCGTTCTGACGAAACGAAAACGAATTACGGCGCGAACGACAATAATTAATGAAAATAAAACATTTATAATGTTTTACAATTTTGAAACTCATCAAAAATAAATAAAGATGCTATCTTTATTTAAAACCGTAAAAACGCGTGTTACGTTCCGGAAACGTAACGAAAACGCGAACCGAACAACAAAACGAACTCGAACTCACTCGTGGTATAAATACCTGAGTGAGTCCATTTTTCTCATTTTTCACCTCATCTTCCCCCACTCAAAACCCTAATCCCGGTTTTCAAGCTTCCACACCATTTTTCACCTTCAAACACTCATATCTCTCTCATTTCTCCACCAAATTGTCTCATCTTTGAACCAAATCGAAGCTCTTACTCCCCTCTACACGAAAGTACAACGGATCGGAGGAAAAAGCAACAAAATCCGAGGTAAAATAGACCCCAAAGCTTCGAAAAATTAGGTTTTTATACCCTTTTGTTGAGCTGTCACCTTTAACCGGTTATAGGACCTCCCCCTTGAACCCTGCACTCGTACGAACCACCCCTAGTGTACACTACCTCCGAAACCGACATTGAGCCATGGGATGGGGATAACCCCTAGCCGACACTCGTGGCTTGTCGAATGAGAAGACCAGGCCGTCGAATGACCATGGCCGACTGACCTAGTGTCGAATGGCCTTTGGCCGAGTGTCTCATTCGCCGGCCAATCTCTTACATTCGGCTACTCTCCTTCGCCCACCTTCATTCGCCACCCCCCCTCACCATTCTGCCACCCCACTCAGAATGAACCTCATTCGCCCCTACCTACACGACTCCAATTCATTCGTTCAACAAACATCCGCCGGCAGTGCTCACCCATTCGACCAACAAACCCTGTGCGGCGAAGGAACACAGGCCCAGAAACCCTTGTGGCCCAAACATCAGGCCCAACCTTGTTGTACAGAAGCCCAACTAACCCTCCGGCCCAACTGGTTAAAGCCATTAGTTGGCCCACTATGACACGAACAGCCCAATTCAATCATTCGGTCACCATGAGTTAATCGACTCAAGTGATTTTTGTTGACCACATACATACAATTGGCCCAATTGTGCAGCTTAAATTTTACTGTTCAGCCCATTTGTAGGCCCAGACTCATAGGTGTGGCCCAAAGATTAATTTGGCCCACTTACATGTTACTCGGCCCATTTGATTTGAGATACAAACTAGAATGTTGAAAACAACTTAAAAATGTGCAAGAAAACGACATACTTGAACATGGGAAATAATGTAATGGAATTACTACAAATGTGATGGGTTTAGCATGATGAAATTCATAAAACTTAGTCTTTTAAAATATGTTAACAAGTGATTTCAAGTATTGAGACAACATGACAAGGTCAAAACAAAGTTAAACACAAGACAATTAGCAAGGTATATTAAGTGTAATTTAAATTGTTTATGTACTCATAACATCTCACACAAGTGAACTGGGGCCGAATGAAGACCATGACCAAAGAGTGTTAGCCAACTTTAATGCTAACATCTACACGCACACAAGTCACCTAGAATTTAGACTTATAAATGACAAACAACGTGAAATAAATACAGGATCGTGAATACAACAACAAGTACAACAAAGAGCGTGTGTAGTCTTTCTCGTTTAAGCTAAGTCAACCCCAACTACTACAAGGTGAGTTCATATGCCCCTTTTACTTTAATCTTAACTGATTTTAAACTCTCCGGGCTAAGAAACATGCTTTACTTTTATTTATTTAAAAGTTTTGCTTAATATATTGCTATTACATTGATTTTAGATAATACAAACTGTTTATTATCGCTTATCTTTGTATGCATGCTTGTATGATCATGATGTGACAGGAATAATCAGATGAACAAGATAATATATCTTATTAATTCATCAACGCATTAGAATAACATAGTTGTAAGATCTTATCTTATAACACTTAGTTATTCTTACACAAATAAACATTGGAACAATTACAAGTAAACATATGAATGTTATAAAGATATTACATATCTTTGTATTAACATTCGATACAAGAGTTAAGTAAGTGTAATAGGACAAGTCCTTTTAACACTTAGCTTTACAACTCAATACATATTACAAGAGTACAAGGAACGAAGAATGGTAATCATGATAATGTAACTTCATGATAACAACATCATTCACTCAAATAATTAACATAACTTAATAAGACAAGTTCTTATTTAACTTTGTTAATATCATGGAGAACATATGACAATGAGAACAATGATACAGATGAACACAATTACAATTACAATTAGTTACTATTGACCTATACTATTATATCACTCCAATCATGTGCCAAATTGTACAAGTTGATCATGTAAGACCCTTTAATTCGCTGACCAGTTAGTTTGACGTGACTAAACCGACGATAGCATAGTGGTACCATAGGTTTGACAAACCTCTAGCTTGTAGGGCTAGTATGTTGATCGTACTGATTCATTGGCCGGTAACGTATGACCGGTGACAGGGCTACCTCAAGTCAGGTTCTAGAAAGCGACACATGGTGATATTAATTTGCAGTGATAAGTAATTAATCCAGCGGAAACTCTATTGACTAGAAGGTTGAGAAAGTGATCCTCTCTCATGTTACACTACTAGTAATAGATTCCGTTGAGGACACTAGACATACAAGGTGGTAGGGGTAAATCGGATGCATTGAAATCTGATTACGTGAGGATTTCAATGGATTCCTTTTAGGCTCTATGCACTATAGTTCAAGATCAGATTACAAATGGTTAACTAACACTCTTAATAATTAAAAGTGAAACAATATTTAACCCCACAATTATGGAATAATACAAGGATCTGATTAAATAAATCAAATTTCTTTAATAAAATGAGGGTGTATCAATACTTCGGTTTGATAACTAAACCCCTCTAACTCTATTATTCCACATATGATAACAGATGAATACATAACGAGCAAGTAAATCAATTGGGAGATGAAAATGGACATTCTTAGTTGTATTACAAGTAGTGTGGAATTCAATTGAGTATGTGGTGGGGTGGCGTCTGGGCTTGACCCTTTCGTATGCCCCTATATATAAGCATATTGGATTGAGTGAAACGCCACTTGTATATACAACTAAGGAGAGGCCATTGGGTGGAACAAGTGGATTCAATTAATACAAGTATCAAGTATGACTATGTGACTGTGTGTGAACAATTCAAGGTTTTCAATATTCAAACTTATGAACTCACCAACCTAGTGTTGACTTTGTTTAAATGCATGTTTTCTCAGGTGACGAACAGGTGTAGTCATCAGATTTCAAGATCATAGCTAGAGGACTTTTAGAAGACCTAGCTGTATTTTGTGTGATCATTTCTTTTGGATTGTTAAGAACATTGAATCATATTTTGTAGATCTTGTACAGTCACAAGATACAAACACTTTGATTCTTGTGGATAGATTTACTGGGTTAAATTATGAACGATACATTGTAATTTAACTTTTTAATTCTATATCATTGGCATGTTTACATTTCTCAATTATACATCATGTGCTATGCAAACAATCTGATCAATTCGATTATCATTCTAGATATCGCGCCCCGGGAACCTTCCGCCCGACGGGAAAACACGATCCGTTCCCGCCGGCCCGGGGTGTGACACTAGCCAAAGTGTTATAGATGAGTTTTGAGGCCCTTTTATCTTGGGGTTCACTATGACTTATCAAAACCAAGGACTTTGTTTGATAAAATGAGTTAATGAATGAGACTAGAGTATTTGACTTAATACATGAACTGGTAAAATAAAAAGTAAATAGAATGGTCCAAATAATGGGTTAGAACGGGCAAAGCCCTTGAACCCTTTGAGAACATGATACGGATTGGAACTAAATTCGGAAAACATGTACTCGGAACGAGTACTTAGAACTGATGAGAACTTATGCCCTTCAAGATCTGGGAAGAGTTCACTAACTTACTAAAGTTTGAATACTTGGGCATGTTCGAGTACTTATGACAATTTGAGAACTATGGAGTGAACAAGTACTTGGAATAGAATGTTAAGTCTAAGAACAAAATGTGATAAGATGGTATGATGATGTAGGTTATGGAAATCCTTACTAAGACTTTACAGTAGAGGAGTCAATATCCAGACTTTACTCACGTGAGTTCTAGCAGCCCCAACTAAAATAAATGTTAACTATTTTGCTTTTTTAGGCTGACATAAAAACCACCTGTGTTGCCATAAAATGCTAGAGTATGAAACATGTATATACGAATTGTACAAATTTAAGAGTATGAACAAGAAATGTGATTTATGCTAGAGTAATGATGTTGGATACTGAACACTTGTTTTAGTATTCAATTGTTAGAATCGATTTGTAAGAACAAGGCTAGAGCTCCCTCTCAAGTCAAGAATCTGGTGCCTAGCTTGTTCTTTAAGTCTTGTATTTATATTGAAAACATAACAATAATACAATTAATAATGGGAAAACAAATCCATATAATTTAGGGAATGTATGGGTATAAATACCCAAACATTAATACAAAGAGGACAAAGAGTAATAAGACAAACATCTGACATTACAGACTCTGATACATAAGACAGACGTACATAACCATGGATAAAAGTCAACAACAACTAAAGAGTAAGAGCCTAAGACTAAAGCCTTCAGTGGTTCTTAAGTCTTGGTCTTCAGTGGTTGTTATTTGTGGCTTGCTTCAGAGTCCTTTCCGCGTTTGCTTTTCAACGGTTATTCTTGTAATGAAGAGATTCCGTAGTTATTCTAAGAGGATCTTCCATGGTTTGCTCAAATGAAGATCTTCCGATATTATTCTGAGGGAGGTCTTTCACTGTTGTTCAGAAGAAAGTCTTCCGATGTTATTCGGAAGAAGGGTTGTAATTAAAGATTCAAAGAAGGATGTTTATGATTCATCAGTCCTAATATTTCAACAATCTCCCTCTAGATTGATGAAGCCAAAACCATTTATTTTATTATTGAGACTTTCAAGTGTAACTGACCTTTTAGGTCACGCATGAAATCCTACACTTGGAAAATGTCTTAAGTCATTTCCAAGATAGTATCAACACCTTCCTTAGGTCTGTATCTGATATATCTAAGATAAAATACCAATTTGTGAAGGAGGTTGTGGAGCCATTGTACCTTTCTATCACAATAGAATTGGTAGCTTTATCAAAGAACCATCTTCTGATTCCTAGATACTCTAGGGATATGTGATTGTATTTATTAGGAGGAGGATTAGGCTCTTTTTGAGGGCTGACTGTTTTGGAGCGGGTAGACTAGGAGGAACAGTTTCAGCTTGTAAGCCTTCTAATACAGCTTCACTCATTATTTGATCTACAATGGTATTTGTGGTTCCTTCCTGGGATTCTATCAAGGTTGAGGATTTGTGGAGGGCGATGGCAGAAGATGATTCTTGCCAAAGCTCAAGATGGTCATTGTTCTCATTTTTGAACTTAGACCATTCATTACATAAATGATTGTCCTTCCACCTTATGATACCATTTTATGTATCCCAACCATTTTGGATTAGGATGTGCTTTATTCTGCTCCTCTGCTCTGCCTCCCTTATCCTTCTTGCATCTGCCTTTAGTCGGGCAGTGAGCTGATCGGCTTCATTTCTTAAATTGGTAATGTCCCAGTTCATGAAGATCTCCACTTTATATTTTCCTTCATCTAGCAAGAATTTGATTATTTTCTCCCTCTCAACCTCATAGTTCTTCTGTTGTTGAAAATCCGTCACAGTGATCGTATCTTGATAGGCTTTGAATGGTGAGAAGCCGTGTCGCGAACTGAACCTAGTATTGTGCATCAAAGCTCAGAAGTATTTGAGGAAGCAGTACCACGCCTTCCTGGCTCATGTGGTAGAGAAGAAACCAGAGAAACAAACGGTTATAGATGTCACACCCAACATATGGCAGAATACATTGTGGCATGATTGTTATTGTTCATAACTCATGGTGCTACTTTGTAAGTTTCAATAGTTAATAATCCAATTTAAATTCAACATAACATCCATTCAAGCATTCAAAGTAATCCAAACAACCAAACATAAATCCAACATTACAATTTCAAACAAACCAAAATAACTAACAACGTCTTTTTATTAAACTAGGTCCAATAAGCCTAAATTTTTCTTCAGCCAAGCTACTAACCTGTTACACATGTAAAATAGAGTTTTGATCAACTATTTGCATAGTTGGTGAGATTCTCATAGAATTTGATATATATATATATATATATATATATATATATATATATATATATATATATATATATATATATATATATAAGAGATCAGATGCAACCATAGTCTGATAATGTCACACCCCAACCAATGGCGGAATACGTTGGGGCGTGAGTTTGATTGTTCATAAGCTCATGGTGCTATGTTAAAGTTTAAATAAATTAACAACCATTTAATTTAAACATTCATTCATTCAATAATCAAACATTCAAAATCATTACAATAGTTCAAATTCAAAACCAAAAAAACACATTACAAATAACCAAGTCTAAACATTTGATTAAATAAAATTAAACTAGGTCTCTAGACCTATCTTATGTCTTGAATCGTTTCTTCTTTAACCTGTCACACATGTAAAATAGAGTTTTTCAACTATTTGCATAGTTGGTGAGTTTCAAAATTCTTCTATCTTGTATCTGCACAAGATATACAAAATAAATCTGCAAAATGATGTTTCAAAAATATGCAGGTCCAAAAACACTAGGTCCTCTATCTGGCATCCTAGTCCAAAAGTAATAACCTCTTAGTTGACATGTTTGTCACCTGAGAAGTCATGCAAAAAGATCAAGTCAACACTTGGTTGGTGAGTTCATGTAGTTTTATAAAAATGATTTTGAATAACCTTTTGAATGACAACCTTAACCTCACCATTAACCACCTATACCATCCAGTTCAATATGCTTATATATAGGGCATATGTAGGGTCGAACTTACCGCCCGCCCAGCCACCGTCCCATGTCACACCCCCAAATTCCCACGTGCGGTGTCAGACTGCTGGGTGTGACGTGGCCAGGATCACAACTCATGGTCATATAGAACGACTCTATATGAGTTACACAAACACACAATTTTGTAAACTAATCCAAGTTTCATAGATTAAACAACGGAAAATGTTTAAAAGTTAAGCAGTGGAAAATACAAGTGTTGCAGCGGAAAGTAAATTGTAACATACAAAATATGTTTTAAATTGTTAAAACCAAACAAATGAAATAAAAGCCTAGGGTTAGAGTCTATATGCATGCAAAATATCTTGTGCATCCTAGCTCGTGCTGTTCAGTTACCTGAGAATACATGCTAAAATGTGTCAACATAAAGTTGGTGAGTTCACAGGTTTAAGTATTTGAAAGCAGTAAAACAGATATGAACTGAGTATGTTAAAATGATTTGTTGGATCTACGATCCGAGGTGTGTTAGTGTATCTTTACCGAAACTCGACTTTTTCCTTTGCCTCCATGGGTCATCGCAGAACCCAAATCAACATCGATATTACACTCGTTATGACCTCCAGTCAACATTGGTGCCGAGTGGGGCTAGTCAAACCCAGTAGTACTACGTAATAACGACTCGTTTGTTACACAATTAACGGTAAGATTTATGAGGACTTGTGGCGATAATAGTTGCACACGAAAAGTTGTTTTACAGCATACCAGTCATATATCTAAAACAGTTGCATAGTATTCTCACCCCAAAAGTTTAACAAAACAGTTGAAAGTAAAAGTGGGGATGTAAACTCACCTGAGTGTGATTGAGTGCGTTCTTACGAGAACGGAGTAGCTCACCGGCTAGCAGTTACCTATATCACATAGGTGTTATAAGTTTGTGTTCGTGTTTGTGTGGGTCTCACAGGACCGTGTTAGTGTTTAACAACTCTAAGTTGTTGTGTGGGTCGTGTTGACCGTGTTTGACCTAACGACCCGTTGATAACGATTTTAGTTCAAGTGTTCATGTATCGTGCGATATAGTGTCGTGTGATGTGTGCGGATACCAAAATCGTGTTCGTGAGGTAACTTACTATTTAGAATAAGTTTCTATTTCGGGAAAGTTCACATTTGAGGTAAATCATACAAGAAATCGCTTTCCAATTATTCTATATGCATATTTATCCTAAGTGAGCATGTTATCACATAGCACATATTCACACTTACTCGGTTAAGCACGTTTTGCATGTAAAAGTTATTAAATATGGAAAGTTCACCTGACACTTCGTCTTGGTCATCATTAATCCATTCTAGCATGATCCTAGGACTCTTGACATTATCATGGTAGCTCAAACTTAACAATTTCAAGATTTATGTACAAGTGTTATGAATAAAGTTTTCATTTATGGAAACTTGTCACAAATACACATATTGCCATTATTCTAAGAAATCAAAACACCTAATATCAACATGTTGAAGCCAAATAATCATGTAAATCATACTATAGCATCAAGTTCATCATTTCTTAGACTTTTGTAACCAAAAAGTTACTATTTTTAGAAATAGTGGTGCTAATCACTTATTTTGACAATTTCAAACAACCGAAATGCATCAATAAGCATCACAATGGTTTCAAATCATCATTTTAAACATCAAATCCTAGATCTAAACTCATGCATGTTGACATTTCATCAAAAATCACCATTTCATGTTATCAAAGTTTCTAAATATAGAAATAATGCTACAAACCGTCATTTTGACCACAAATATCATTATAGACCACACATATGACTCCCCATATCATCAAGATTCATTTATTCTTACACAAGATCATCAAAGATCACCTGGATCATTCATGCATGTTGTTATTTTGATCATCCAAGAACAAGTCATGCATCATGTATATACACATCATAATGGAATGTAAAAAATACATCATCCACTCATCATAGATCATCAATATTCATGCTCAAATCAACAAACCCAGATTCAAAGTGCTAGAAATTCGTGCATGTGGTGTGCGAGTGATTCACCATGCATGTGGGTTTAGAAGCGATTTTAAGCTACATGGACCCAAGAAATACCTTCTAAAGCCCCAACAAGTTGAGATATTGCTTAGATAGGTCTGAATAGCTCCTAAATCGGTTGAGATGAAGTCCCCTAGCAGCTAGAATATGATGGTGTTGATGGTGAGGTCCAACAAGCCCTTCTTCTTGCTTTCCAAGCTCCAAGTCTTCAATCCAAGCTCCTTCAATGGTTGTTAATGGCTTCCAGATGTGTTTGAAGGGGTGTTGCAGCATGGGGTCTAGGACTGATTAGGATAAGAGTAGGGTGGTTTAAGAAATGATTAAGTCTTGGTTTTATAAAGATTTTGCGTGTTGGACTCTTCGCGTACCGCGATGAGGTCTTCGAAAGGATCCGCGTACCATGATGGACTTTGGGATTCAAATTGTCCGCCTATCCATTGCGTACCGCTATGCTCCTTCCTGTGGGCCTTATCGTATCGCGATGGGTCCCTGAGGAGCCCAATAGGCCCAATTTTGTTGTTTCGAGCCGAATTTCGCGTATTTCACGATTACGATCATCGTTTCTCGACCCATAAGAATTGTTCTAACTAATTTAGGTTCCCCAAAACCTGAGTGCAGTGAAAGTGTACCGTGGTTTCCCCAAAGTTCGTTATTCAAGACATATGCGTGCGTTTTGCAATAATTCCTCAAATTATCGGTGCGTTTGGACTATTGTGCCACGTGTCACACTAAATATTCATAATTCTAGTGCTACGTAAGTAATAATAATACACATTATTATTTAGAATAAAGTTATTGTAGAGCCCGCTAAACGATGAAGACTGACAAAGTTAACTTGGAAGAGTCAAAGATCAGATTTTTGATGATATTTCGTGTACAGTATTTTGAGTACACGAACTGATCGTGTACTCGAACTTTTGTAATAGATTTCGTGTACTCCTAGGCCTAGTATAAATAGACGTATTTTGTACAGGTTTGGGTTGGAATCCCGAGGCATTTGCTCTCTAGACGTATTGAGGCACTTGTACTCGAACTTTTCAGATTTTATAAAAGTTTGCATTTTTCTTATTGCTTTCTTGATTCTAACCTGGATTCCGCACTCGTTAGACATCAACGATGATGATTATGAAGATAAAGTTTGGATCTTGATCAGTTTAAGGACCTACAAGTGGTATCAGAGCTTGAGTGCTCTTTTCATCATCAAGGTAACAATTTTCTGAAGCAAGTTTTATACTTTATCATTCTTCTCTACTTCATCTAGCTACTGTGTAAATTTGGGACTCCAAATCTTAAGAAATATTTTTATAAAATTTTCTTAAGTATTTTCGAGTTCAGAATTTTCGAGTTCAGCTATTTCGAGTATAGTTAGAGTGTTCGAAGTATAAATACTTTTGGAGTACAAGAGGAGTTCGACTACAGAATTTCGAATACAGTGTCAGATTCGAATACACACAGGATTTCGAGTACAAGAGAATTTTCGATTACAAGAAGATTTTCGAGTACAGGGATATTTTCGATTACAAGGAGTTTCGAGTACAGATTTGTCTGTTTAACTTTGTGCAGTATCTACAGGGAGCTACAGGGAATTCGTGTACTGGACTTAGAAAATTTTCTGATTCATCATGGCTTCAAAGAATCTGACAAATTTGTCCAACTTACTCAATCTGGACAATGAGATCGGCACCGGAACAAAGCCACCAAGGCTCATGTCAGGAGATAACTTCCAAGATTGGAAGTTCAGATTTCAGTCATTCATCAAGTATACCGATCCAAAGCTTTGGAGATCGATTGAGGAGGGTCCCTATGTACCCTCATACCAGAGTGAGATCAATGGTCCTCTTGTTCCCAAGGATCCGGAATTGTACACTGACAATGACATACTCATGATGGAAAAGGATGAAAAGGCGTATGCTTCGATTACAATGGCCTTATCGACTGATGTTGCTCACGGATTTAAGGAGCACAAGACTGCTAAGGAACTCTGGAATGCCTTGGTTGAAAGATTTGAAGGAAATGAGGACATGCGAGAAAGTCGGAAGGATATGCTCAGGCAAAGGTTTAACATGTTTAATCACATCAAGGGAGAGTCTCTTGAAGCACAACTTAACAGATTCACTCATCTGATGACTGAGATGACTAGTTCTGGAATTGAGATGACCAAGGGAGAGGTGAACAAGAAGCTGCTGAACTCATTACCTTACACTTGGAATTCAAATTGTACAACAATCAAAAGGACCAAAGAAATGTACAAAACTTCTTTGAGTGAGCTGATCTCAATCATCAACTCCTATGATATGGATGATAAGCAGAGAGCACTGAATCATGCCAGCTCAATAGGCATTGCTCCTGTATCTGAGAACTCTGCCCTTCTATCAGCAATCAATCTTCAATCATCAGGAATGCAGCACTATCAGCCTTCTTCATCTCATACAATTCCTTTTGAGACTGCATTCCTATCATCTGGACAAACCGGATCAGTGCCTAAAGTCAATCCAGAAAGCGAAGAGAATCTGCTGCTGTTTAAAGGATTCATGAACAGTTACAATGCTTTCATAGCAGGTGAATTGTCTCCATCCAATCTCACTCAAGACAATCTAGAGCAGATCAATCCAGCTGATGTTGAAGAAATGGATATCTCATGGCAGATGGCAATGGCAGTATTTAGAGCAAAGAAGTTCATCAAGCGATATGGAAGAAATCTATGTGTGCCAACCCCCTGGTTTTGAAGATTCTCAGTATCCAGAGCATGTCTACAAGTTAGACAAAGCTCTTTATGGCCTTCATCAAGCACCGCGAGCATGGTATGCTACGCTTTCTGATCACCTGCTCGCAAATGGATATACCCGTGGAGCCGTTGATCAGACTTTGTTCGTTCGCAAAGATAAGGATGATTTAATTGTCGTTCAAATCTAAGTGGATGACATCATATTTGGCTCCACCAGCTCAGCGTTGTGCAAGGAATTTGAAGGGGTGATGAAAAAGAAATTTGAAATGAGTGCGATGGGCGAAATGACCTTCTTTCTGGGTCTGCAGGTGAAGCAATATTCTAAGGGCGTGCTAATTCATCAAGGAAAATATGTCACGGACATTTTGAACAAGTTCAAAATAATGGAGTCAAAACCGGCGTCCACTCCTATGGCTGCTCGTCCTATCCTGACTTCGGATTCGGAAGGTGAAGATGTTGATCAGCACCTCTATCGCTCGATGTTTGGTTCTCTGATGTATCTAACTGCTAGTCGTCCAGACATTATGTTCTCAGTATGTCAGTGTGCCAGATATCAGGCAAATCCAAAGGCATCTCACCTCATAGCTGTCAAGAGAATCTTTCGGTACCTAGTCGGGAAGCCTAAACTCGGTCTTTGGTACCCAAAGAACTCTGAGTTTCAATTATTTGCATACTCAGACAGTGACTTTGGTGGATGTAACCTGGATAGGAAGTCAACCACTGGTGGGTGTCAGTACCTGGGAGATCGCCTTGTCTCATGGCAATGCAAGAAACAAACGACTGTATCTACTTCGACTGCTGAAGCTGAGTATGTTGCTGCCTCCAGTTGCTGTTCTCAGGTTATATGGATGCAACAACAGCTCCTCAATTACGGTTTGAATTTTCTTGACTCTCCTATTTTTTGTGACAATGAAGCAGCCCTACAGATCGTAAAGAATTCGGTACAACACTCCAAAACTAAACATATTGACATCCGGATTCACTTCATCCGTGACTGTTTCGAACGAAAGCTGATTCATCTTGAAAAGGTCCATACTGATGACAATCTAGCGGACCTTTTCACAAAACCTTTCGATACAGCACGCTTCCATCACTTGCTTGCCTCTCTCAAACTAATAAGCTTTAGTTGAAAGCATTTTTGTAAATCAATTAAAATTTGTGTCTTACTCAGTTCACAAATTAAGGGGGATAAAATTTACAAAACAACAAAAAGATTTTTCGTTCTTTGAGTCAAAAATGTACAAAACATCAAAAAGATTTTTGGTTTTTGAGTCAGTCTAAGATAATCTATAAGTTTAGGGGGAGTTAAGTTTTGAAATCCTAAGAAAAGAAGATTCTGCTCCGTGTTATTCAAAGAAAATTACAAAAATATTTTTAACTTTTTACTTTACAAAAACTTAAGAAAATACAAAAAGATTTTATTTGGACAAGCAAAGTGAATCGATCAAATTGGGAAGTGAAATAATCTCTAAGGATCAAAATTGCACTATCTGAATATGATTTCAAAAGGAATCACAACCTTGAATATCTATTCTATGCTAAGAAGTTGAAATAAGTTTTTCAAAACTTAAATAATCAGACTTGGTCAAACTTAAAATACATATAAATAGATAAATAAGTGTGAAATTATGATCATTAGATAACTAGAAATGTGTGACAACTATTTGACTTCTAGATTAAATCCTTTAATCAAAACGAGATTGTGTTTCTATAAGTTTAAAATTATGTTTGAAAAACTCGGGTATTTCCTATGTTTTGTGCAAACAAAGAGCAGGAACTACCTACTGAAGCATTCTATGTTTTGCGTAAGCAAAGACCTGAATGTGTGACGTTAAGACCAATGTGTCTGCAGATCAGTAAATAAAAGATGCCAATGAGCACAAGATGATAGAACCCCTTCTTGTTCTTGATTCTAATCTAATGGATCTGTTCTTTTCTTTTCTCATCTTAAAACTCTGTCAAAATGATTTTAAGTTCGTTGAAACACAATCAAAGTTTAAAACAAAGGATTTAACAAGACTGATAGGTTGCATATTAATCTAGTCTTACAATCTAATTGATCACAAATTTCCCATAAGATATTTTCAGAAAAACTTGATCATATAACTGATTTTTTAAGAGATGGATTAACGAGTGGAAATCATTGGTAGGGAACAACTATTTAAAGGTTGTGCTTCGATGAGAAATTAACTAAGATGGTTAAAATTTTGATAACAGATTTGATCCCACAAAATTTGAACCGACTAAACTTTAAACTTGTTCAAAGTTTATTTTATTTTATTTTATTTTATTTTAGAAAAGTTAGAATTTTTAAATCGAAAATTAACTAAGTGCTTGTACTCGAAATCGTGTACACGAAAATGGGTATTCAAAGTGACCCTATAAATAGTCCACCGATATTTAATTTCAAATACCACAATTTCGTGTACGCGGTTTCTTCATTTCGAGTACAGAATTTTTGCTCTAAGGCGATCTCGATTTCTAGACCAGATTTCAAACTTCTACTCCGGCCATCTGATAGATCATCATTAGGCGACCCTAGGTATAGAATTTTATCAAATTTTGACTGTGCATTCGAAAGTTATGGTCAAAATTGATTTTCGAGTACGCAAATTTCGAATACAAGAAGTTTTTGGTCAAATTGACCAAGAAATACTTGAAATTGGAAGGCAATCTGTAAATATGTTATTCGCCTCTCAATTCCGAGTATATTGAACCTGATTAGAAATTCTAAGGAGCCAAAATGTTAAACCTTTCAAGGAATCTTGAGTACACGAAAATAAGAACTTTCGAGTACATGATTTCGTGTACAGTCTGGATTTCGTGTACAACCTGAATTTCGTGTACAGGTTATACTTCGTGTACAAATCACATTTCGTATAGATCAAGTATTTCGTGTACATCTTGATTTTCGTATATTCAAAACTTAGAAAATTTTTAACAAATCATAGTTCGTGTACACCATGATCTTCGTGTACATCAAGACTTAGATGGTACTAACTTAATCAGTTTCAGTTTCAGTTTCAGATGGCAGACCTACGATTCGTACCTGATCACAACATGTCAGCTTACCTCGGAGATCCACCGCAAAAACATTCAGAGTTCAAGAGCATGGTCGATGGTCTGATTTTGTCTCCAGTAAACTATGCTATCATGGAGCATCCTACCATCTTTTCTGATTATATTGAGAGCTTTTGGAGCACCATTACTGAGCACACTAACAGTAATGGAGACATCAGTATTGTTGGGAAGATTTAAGGGAAGTCAATCACCATCACAGAGCGGATCCTACGAGAATGTCTGCAATTTGGAGACAAGGATACAGATCCGGTTGAGTTGGACCAGGATTTGGTCAACCGTACTATCTTCCAGATGGGACACGAGGGTGCTTATCCTCCTACCGAGAAGAAACTTCTCCATCCTTACTGGAGATATCTGGCTCACGTTGTCACGCAGTGTCTGTCCGGAAGGAAAGGCGGGTATGATGTGCTGAATCAGACACTAAGCTCTTGTTTGACAGCTCTGGCTCTGGGAATGGATTTCAACTTTTCAAGAATGATATTTCTTGACATGTATGCTAACATCAAGGGAAAGAGAAAGGAGAGGTTTCTGGCATTTCCTCGCTTCATACAGATCGTCATCAACAAACTGCACCAGGATCTGGTTCCCACTGTCGGCACTCTGGGAATCAAAAGGATGCGTGATGACATCTTTGGCTATATGAAGATGAACAAGCGAGGGAAGAAGCAATATGTTGGTCAAAGGCCTCTGATCAAGTTCGGACGATTTGTGGGGGAAGACAATGTTGTGGAAGATCAAGGCACCCCTATTGCCGTTGTCGCTGACGAGCACGACACCCAAGCGACAAGTTCGAGGGCTGAGCCTGCCTCTTCATCAAGTGAGGATTTCATCCCAGAGAGGCCACCTCCCACAAGGAAAGATAGGGAAGAAGCTCAAGATGCCGACTACACTCCAACTCCTGAGTCTTCGCCAAAGAAGAAGAGGCAAAAGACAATGGCCAAGAGAAAAAGGGATCCACGTCTGCAAAAGATGTTCTCGAGCTTATCTTTCTCATCTGCTGCTTCCATTATGTCTCAGGCACCTACTCAACCACAACAACCGCTACCTACACAACCACCTCCACCTACTAAACCACAACCACCTCCGCCTACTAAACCTCAACCATCTACACTTCCCAAGCCACCTACAACGACCAAGCCACTCTCACCACCTCCTACATTTACACAACCACCTTCACCACCTCCCGTTACAAAACCACTTTCACCTCCACATGTTACTCAACCACCTCCACCACCTCCACCTTCTAAGGTGTGTTTACATCTCACAATTCGATCTTAGAAGCTTCGAAAGAAAGAACTCGATTAGGGGGGTGGCCGAACTCAAAGCCGAAGTCGAAGTGTATCAATTCGATATCAAACCAGGTATGTAATCACTGCAACACCTTCTAATATAACCGATTAAGGTTAAACATAAGCCAATTTTGATTTATAACAACGAATGTTTGGAATTCGAGTTCTAGGGTTTAGTTTATAAACGGTTTTGGGGATTTCGTATTAAATGGATTTCATATTCAAATTAAACTATATGGTTAGTTTCAGAAAAGGCCGAACAAGGTTATTCTTATAACAATTTCGATTGATGATAGCAAATTGATGGGGCTTTAGTAACTAGGGTTCTTACTAAAACGGTTTTGGGGGTTTTGATTGTTAAGAGGTTAATAATCGAATTGAGTTACATAGGAAGTTTCAGAATGATTCGATTTAACTAAAGCCTAAGTTAATTTGATGTTATAATCGAGAATTAGAAGATTTTGTGTTGAAAATTAGTTCGGTTCAAAACCGAACCTATTTGGGATCAATTAGAACTCATTGATTAAGGTTTGATCGAATTGGAACCATTATTAGGTACGTTTAAGAGTTTAGAATTATAAACTTGTGTTGATAAAACCAATCAGATTCGAAATCGGAACCAATTCGGATTAACATGCTTCGGCTATGATATGGAATATAAACTAGGTTGGATGAGGATTTAAAAGATTTAATTTCCAGATGTATAACGCGATACCCTAGCGGGCGAGATGGTTAAAGGCTTGGGTGTTAGTGTTGAGGGTCGCGGGTTCGAGTCCCGGCCCAAACAAATTTTTGATGTTTTTGATCATTTTGATATTTTGGTCATAACTTCCACATACGAACTCCGTTTTAATCCGTTCAAGTTGCGTTGGAACCGTAACGAGAATACGAACGTGTTGAGATGATAAAATTTATATTTTAATCCGAACACGAAATCGCGTATAACTACGTTTAATTAAATAAAATCAAATGTGATTTTATTTAAACGATTTCAAAAGCACGCGTATTTCCGTATGCCTAATTTTCACACTTTAACATACGTATGTTGATACGTATGTGATTTCAAGCACAAAACGATTATTCGAATAACAATAGGTTATTGTTTAAATCACAGATTTTTCGTAGAGGATTTCTACGCAAGTTCACACGTATTTGATCATTCTACTATTATCAAAGGTGCGTACACGGCCCCTTTCTTATTTTAAACTGTTTTGGGGGAGAAAACATGTGCAACAAACTGATTTTAGATACATATCACTTGCATGAGTTATCTGTTTACATTATGTGCCAACATATCAACTTGAAAGTCCTTACACACCTCGAACCGTTTAGTTTGCTGTAATGCAAAGCGTGGTAGTTGGAAATAGATCTATTAGGTTTGACAAACCTCACCTGGTAGATGGGATCTACGCAGGTGTTTGACTGACCAAACACATTTTTACTATTGTTGTGATAGACAATAGTGGCAAGGCGAAAACATACTATAGCATGGCAACTAGTCAGCTTCGGTGTCGAACACGTATGTAAATAGTTTATATGACTAGCTATCATGACTGTGCAATTGTGATTATGTTATCTACAAACTTGTTATTCAAACTGATGTTTTGAACACTATGATTATTTAAAACCTGTGTTATGCACCAACCTTTGTGTTGACTTGATTTGCATGTTTTCTCAGGACGCTAAGGCGCGCGTAACAGCTGGCATGGACTAGGAAGATAGAGTCTCATGCATTATAAACTTTGAACATTTGAATTTGAATATTTCAGTATTTTGATTTGTAATGTTTTACTTATCAACAGTTTATTGATTTTGATTTGAAACGCTTCCGCAACTTTTTGTAAACTCTGATTATTATGTTTTTAAAGACCAACGTATGTTTTGAAATTCATATAGAGGTCTTCGCTATGTCTAATGATCTGAGATCCTGGTTTGTCACGTTCCCAAACGGTATGATTCCGTTAGTTGAAATTGGGGGTGTGACAGATGAACTCGATTAGGGGGGTGGCCGAACTCAAAGCCGAAGTCGAAGTGTATCAATTCGATATCAAACCAGGTATGTAATCACTGCAACACCTTCTAATATAACCGATTAAGGTTAAACATAAGCCAATTTTGATTTATAACAACGAATGTTTGGAATTCGAGTTCTAGGGTTTAGTTTATAAACGGTTTTGGGGATTTCGTATTAAATGGATTTCATATTCAAATTAAACTATATGGTTAGTTTCAGAAAAGGCCGAACAAGGTTATTCTTATAACAATTTCGATTGATGATAGCAAATTGATGGGGCTTTAGTAACTAGGGTTCTTACTAAAACGGTTTTGGGGGTTTTGATTGTTAAGAGGTTAATAATCGAATTGAGTTACATAGGAAGTTTCAGAATGATTCGATTTAACTAAAGCCTAAGTTAATTTGATGTTATAATCGAGAATTAGAAGATTTTGTGTTGAAAATTAGTTCGGTTCAAAACCGAACCTATTTGGGATCAATTAGAACTCATTGATTAAGGTTTGATCGAATTGGAACCATTATTAGGTACGTTTAAGAGTTTAGAATTATAAACTTGTGTTGATAAAACCAATCAGATTCGAAATCGGAACCAATTCGGATTAACATGCTTCGGCTATGATATGGAATATAAACTAGGTTGGATGAGGATTTAAAAGATTTAATTTCCAGATGTATAACGCGATACCCTAGCGGGCGAGATGGTTAAAGGCTTGGGTGTTAGTGTTGAGGGTCGCGGGTTCGAGTCCCGGCCCAAACAAATTTTTGATGTTTTTGATCATTTTGATATTTTGGTCATAACTTCCACATACGAACTCCGTTTTAATCCGTTCAAGTTGCGTTGGAACCGTAACGAGAATACGAACGTGTTGAGATGATAAAATTTATATTTTAATCCGAACACGAAATCGCGTATAACTACGTTTAATTAAATAAAATCAAATGTGATTTTATTTAAACGATTTCAAAAGCACGCGTATTTCCGTATGCCTAATTTTCACACTTTAACATACGTATGTTGATACGTATGTGATTTCAAGCACAAAACGATTATTCGAATAACAATAGGTTATTGTTTAAATCACAGATTTTTCGTAGAGGATTTCTACGCAAGTTCACACGTATTTGATCATTCTACTATTATCAAAGGTGCGTACACGGCCCCTTTCTTATTTTAAACTGTTTTGGGGGAGAAAACATGTGCAACAAACTGATTTTAGATACATATCACTTGCATGAGTTATCTGTTTACATTATGTGCCAACATATCAACTTGAAAGTCCTTACACACCTCGAACCGTTTAGTTTGCTGTAATGCAAAGCGTGGTAGTTGGAAATAGATCTATTAGGTTTGACAAACCTCACCTGGTAGATGGGATCTACGCAGGTGTTTGACTGACCAAACACATTTTTACTATTGTTGTGATAGACAATAGTGGCAAGGCGAAAACATGCTATAGCATGGCAACTAGTCAGCTTCGGTGTCGAACACGTATGTAAATAGTTTATATGACTAGCTATCATGACTGTGCAATTGTGATTATGTTATCTACAAACTTGTTATTCAAACTGATGTTTTGAACACTATGATTATTTAAAACCTGTGTTATGCACCAACCTTTGTGTTGACTTGATTTGCATGTTTTCTCAGGACGCTAAGGCGCGCGTAACAGCTGGCATGGACTAGGAAGATAGAGTCTCATGCATTATAAACTTTGAACATTTGAATTTGAATATTTCAGTATTTTGATTTGTAATGTTTTACTTATCAACAGTTTATTGATTTTGATTTGAAACGCTTCCGCAACTTTTTGTAAACTCTGATTATTATGTTTTTAAAGACCAACGTATGTTTTGAAATTCATATAGAGGTCTTCGCTATGTCTAATGATCTGAGATCCTGGTTTGTCACGTTCCCAAACGGTATGATTCCGTTAGTTGAAATTGGGGGTGTGACAGCCGAACCCTACAAAGGTTACAGCGAACCTTGTTGATTCATGCAAAGGTTAGCCGAATCTCACATGTTCTTTTTGGGCCGAACCATCGGGATGAATTAGCCGAACTTTGGGCAAGAGGGCAGCGAACCTTCTAGGGTTGGGTCAATGGCTTTTGAGGCTTAAACGCAGTAACTGAACGGTTGGGATGAACAAAGGAATACAGGGATGGAATAAACGATGCATGCATGAGAATAAATAGTGTCGCCACCTTTTATAATGACCTAAACACCTCATAATGAGTTTTTTTCATATATAATGTGAAACCTTTAGAATAACCTAAATTAGACTTCCTTAAACTAAAAGTGAACTTGATAATTTAGGTAATGATGGTGGAATTAGACATCATGCATGTGTGATATATAAGAATATATAAATGTATATGACTATGAATACCATCTTAGATCATGCATGCATAGATGGGAAATTACAACCAAGATCTAATGATTTGTTATCACTAATAAGTAATTTAAATTAATCAATGACCATTCATTTGTTATAATAATTAGTGATAAAATCACTAGTGTTTTATTTTAACTTATGCAAAATAAACTAAGTGGTGAAACACTTGATAATTTAATGTAAACACATATGAGCACAAAATTGATAAGAAAAGCATATATTTAAGTACACAAATATCTATTAAATTCAGGTTGTTGAGTTGTTTTCGAGTTCTCTTACGTGAGCGCGCATCATACGAAATCATTGAATCTAAGGACTCAGGTGAGTTCTCATACCCTCCCTTTCTTTTAAACTGTTTTGTTTTAAATTCGGAGGTGAAACATGTATACGCATTTTCAATATTATCCTGATATTACATGGATGACACTTGCTTAATTGTATGAAATCCATAGTTATGGATTATCATATTCCATGAGTTGTTACTATTGACTTCGATCCTTCGTAATGACTGCATGTATTGTCACGAGGAGTTTGCCTCATCCGTGTGTTATTGTCTTTGACTTCGGTCAACTACAATGATGCATGTATTGTCACGTGGAGGTTGCCACATCCGTGTATCGTAGTCTTTGACCTCGGTCAACTATAAGGATACATGTATTGTCACTTATAATATTTGAGATGATTGATGATTGAGATTGATTGAATGGTTATATGATTGACTATCTATGATTATTTATGTTTAATTGGGTTGTGTGGTTATGTGTTGGATTATGTGCTTTGGGTTATGTGCTTGGTTATTGTAATGGATTATCTCGCAGGTGTCATATGGAATTCTAAGGAAAAACTTTAAACTCTATACTTGTTTTTATAAAACTATTTTGTAAAACATTTCAATTATAAAGACTTATGATTACTCACCAAATACTTTGTAGTTGACACTTGATTTTTACATGTTTCAGGTAATGAGGCTAAGTAGGGTGATGAAGATGGAATCTACATTTTTGGACATCATCATATAGGATCTTGGACTTAGCTAATTAACTAAAATTCTGGCGATTAGAGTTTAGTTAGTTTAGCTAATTCTTTTGTGTAATTGATGTACTTAATTCATGATGAACATGATTTTGGTGTAAACATTTATTTGGTTTGATTGATATATGATGATTTGGTTTAGATGCCCACGAGCTTTTGAACAATCTACACATCCCTCGTGACATCCCGACGTTTCCGCCATCGGTCGGGGTGTTACAGATTGGTATCAGAGCCTGGGTTATAGGGAATTAGGTTACTAGAAATGGTTGACCTAGTCTATAACCGTAGGATACCCTAGTATGAACTATTTCATATACTAGTTAGTATATTCAGGATTTCATGCTTATGTGTTTATTACATGTTAACTGAACTCCTGTTATACATCTAATTATATATGCTACTTACTAATTAACTGCTTACTTGTGTCCTAATGACTCGATAAGGACAGACTCGTGGTGTATTGTAAAGGTGGTGGGACGGTGGTTTGGGCAGTTGCGACTGACCCTTATCATATGCCCTATACATATACCATTTACAGTACATCGGGTGGATGCCAGTATTGAGGAATGAGGGAACTACCCGTTTGGGACACTTGTCTGCTTAAGAACTTAACTGCTTAGGAACTTAAATGCTTTAGAAATTATCTGTTAGATCTATTGATCTCCAGACAAGGACACACTCGTGGTATACTACAAAGGTGGTGGGACGGTGTAAGGGAGATTACGATCTACCCTTGCATATGCCCTATACATATACCATTTGTAGTATATTGGGGGTCTGTTAGTGTCAGGAACTTAGGATATTATTAGGAAATCACTAGGAATTGTTGTGAAGCTATGGTTGTTGATGGTATGATTGATGGAATGGTTTGGATTGATTATTGGATGATCACATTTGATGAACACTTATAAATTCACTTAGAAACACGCTCATTGGACACGTAGGGTGCATAGGGTCAATGAACGACGCGAACACTTAGTGATTGATTGGAGACTTGAATGATGATATAGACACTTGGAGAGAATATAAACGCATAGTGATGATACTAACACTTAGTGATGGTATGGACACTTGATGAGGATAAATTACAGGGAGGATATGAACACTTAGTGACAATAAGAGCACTCAGTGATGATATGGACCCTTATTGATGATTATGGACATTGAGATTTGGTATGGAATTTAGTGAACTTAGACATTAGGGGAAACTTTAATGTCAGGTGAACTTAGACATTAGGTGAACATAGAAATAGGCAAACCTACATGTCAGGTGAACTTAGACATTAGGCGAACCTAATTGTCCAAGGGAACTAGAGACCACTTCACTCAAAATTATCCTACCTAGGATAAGGTTTGTGAAGTGTGACCATGGTAAGATACATGATACACCCTAAATTCTAGCAAGGGCATAATCGTGGTGCAATGGAACGGTGGTGGGACGGTGTAGGGGAGATTGCGATCTACCTCTGCATATGCCCTATATATAAGCTTGTTGCATTGCATCGGGAGGTTGTCAGTGTTGGTATAGGGTGGGAAATGTATAGGAATTAGGAATAGCTAGCTAATGTTAGTTATGACCAACTAGGACACTTAGTATAATTTTAGGAGATTCAAAATCTTTATGAGTTTAATGACAGATAGGAGAGAAATATAGTTCCTATATGTAATCTTAACTGTCTAAATGAACTCATTTGACCATTGTTTGTATGACTTACGTTGTAAACGGTAGTAACATGTTTCTAATTTCTCAGAAACATGCCGCCGCGCCGTCACAACGAAGATGACTCAAACAATGGGGATGCTAACAACAGTAATGCCAACTCAGGCATACAAGAGTTAGCAACACTTATTTCTGGATTGGTGAACCAGTTGACTCAGGCCAATCAGAACATCAATCAAAACAGAGGAGGTGCAAATCCGCCAATTTGCACATTCAAGCATTTCAACTCCTGTAATCCTCCGAAGTTCACGGGTGCTGAATCAGCCACTGGTCTACTGCAGTGGTTTGAGAGCATGGAGAATACCTTCATCAACAGCGACTGTCCTGAGAACTTGAAGGTGCGCTATGCCACCAGTGTTTTTCAAAAGAGAGCACTAACTTGGTGGAATGGGGAAACGTGAACTATGGGAGTTGATGCTGCCCTAGCACTGACTTGGACTGAGGTCAAGAATCTGATGACCACTGAATTCTGTCCTCGCAGTGAAATGAGGAAACTAGAGACTGAGTTCTGGGAACTCAAACAAGATAGTGGCGAGAATGTCATCTACAATACTCGTTTCCACGAGTATAGTCTGCTGGTGCCTCATCTGGTGACACCCTTAGAGAGGGCAATTGAAAAGTATATCGGCGGACTGCCGATACAGATTCAGGACACAGTCTACGGGAGCAACCCCAAAACCCTTGAGGCTGCTATCCGTCTATCTGCAACTCTTACTGACAATCATGTGAAGAATGGAACACTTACAAGGAAGGGAACGAAGAAGACTGAGGTGAAGACTGATACAAAGGAAACAAATACTGAAGTCAAGTCTGAAGCTGCCAGTTCATCCAAAAGCAGCAACAAAAAGAGGAAGACCAGGAACTTTATGGTCACTGCTCCTGCTGCTAAGTCTGTGCAGCAATCATCAAACAACTCCACTGCAAGGAACTACACTGGGAATACTCCCCAATGCAATATTTGCAGATATCATCACTTGCTAAACGTGCCTTGTCGCATCTGCAACAACTGTGGCAAATTTGGCCATCTTGCTAATGTCTGTAGGAGTGCACAACAAGCACAAAGGATGCAATTTGCTCTGCTTGCATTGCCCGCTCCACAAGCTCAACCGATACAAGCTGCGCCTGTGCGCCAGGTACCTGCACAGGCAAGAGCTTGTTATGAGTGTGGAGAAGTAGGTCACTTTAGAAACCAATGCCCTAAGTTGACCGGAAACAATCAGAGGGTGGAAAGAGGCCGGGCGTTCCAACTGAATGCTCCAGCTGCTCAAGCCAACCAGGACGTGGTCAACGGTACATTTCTGATGAACAACTCTTATGCATCTGTCTTATTCGATTCTGGTGCTGATAGGAGTTTTGTTTCATATAATTTTGAATGCTTGCTTGGTAGAACACGTACATATCTAGATAAACCGTTTAATGTGGAGGTGGCTGACGGAAACACTATTGATATTGACACTGTTATTATCGGATGTACTGTGAACTTAAATGACCACGTTTTCCCGATTGATCTTATACCTATGCATCTTGGTAGCTTTGATGTTATCATAGGCATGGATTGGTTAGCCACCCACAAAGCGGAGATAGTTTGCCATGAAAAATACATACGTATTCCATTGCCTGCGGGTGAAACTTTAAGAGTCTTTGGAGAAACTTCTAGCAAAGGTCTTAAGCTTATGTCATGCACTAAAGCACACAAGTACCTTAGGAAGAAATGTATAGCATTTTTAGCTCATATTGTGGAGAAAAAGGATAAAGGAAAGAAAATTGAAGACGTGCCTGTAATCAGGGATTTCCCAGAAGTATTTCCAGATGATTTGCCGGGTCTTCCACCAGAACGTCAAGTAAAGTTTCGAATTGACTTAGTACCTGGTGCGAACCCAGTCGCCAAAGCTCCATACAGACTTGCGCCATCAGAGTTGCAGGAATTGGCGAGCCAACTGCAAGAGCTGACTGATAAAGGATTCATTCGCCCGAGCCATTCGCCATGGGGTGCACCAGTCCTGTTTGTGAAGAAGAAGGACGGGTCATTCCGATTGTGCATCGACTACCGCGAATTGAATAAGCTTACAATCAAGAATCGATATCCACTGCCGCGCATCGATGATCTATTCGATCAGCTTCGAGGCTCGGCATGGTTTTCAAAGATTGATCTTAGGTCTGGGTATCATCAGCTTCGCGTACATGAAGATGATATTCCCAAGACTGCTTTCAGAACAAGATATGGTCATTATGAGTTCTTGGTAATGCCTTTCGGCCTTACCAATGCACCTGCGGTTTTCATGGACCTCATGAACCGTGTTTGCAGGCCATACTTGGATAAATTCGTGATTGTATTTATTGATGATATTTTGATCTACTCAAAGACCAAGGAAGAACATGAGAAACACCTTAAGTTGGTCTTGGAGATCCTAAGAGAAGAGCGACTGTATGCCAAATTCTCTAAATGTGAATTCTGGCTTAAGGAAGTTCAATTCTTGGGACACATAGTCAACGAATATGGTGTTCACGTAGATCCTGCAAAGATTGATGCGGTGAAGAATTGGAGTACACCAAAGACACCGACAGAGATTCGATCGTTTCTCGGACTCGCCGGTTACTATCGGCGGTTCATCTCGAATTTCTACAGGATTGCTGTCCCGCTTACTTCTTTGACACAGAAGAATAAGCCATATGAGTGGGGACCAAAGCAGGAAGAGGCATTTCAGACCTTGAAGCAGAAACTATGTGATGCTCCTGTCTTGACACTGCCTGATGGAAATGATGATTTTGCAGTCTATTGTGATGCATCCAACCTTGGTCTCGGTTGTGTTCTCATGCAGCGGGGAAAGGTTGTGGCCTATGCATCAAGACAGCTGAAAATTCACGAGAAGAACTACACTACACACGACTTGGAACTTGGTGCAGTCGTGTTTGCTTTGAAGATATGGAGACATTATCTTTATGGCACAAAGTGTGTAGTCTTTACTGATCATAAGAGTTTGCAACACATTCTCAATCAGAAAGAGCTCAACATGAGACAACGGAGATGGGTTGAACTGTTGAATGATTATGACTGTGAAATTCGCTACCATCCTGGTAAAGCGAATGTAGTAGCAGATGCGCTTAGTCTCAAGAGTCAAGTTCAGATCCATAGTGTCCGAGTGCACTCTAGTCTCCGTAATGATGTTCTCACAGCCCAACAACACTCATTAGCTCAAGATTACCCATGGCTTGATGTATTACTTGAATCGGTTGTGGATACCGAACCGGAGTGATCTTAGGATGGTGATTATGGATGAAGCTCATAAGTCTCGTTATTCCATCCATCCAGATTCTGACAAGATGTATCAAGACCTTAGGGGCTTGTACTGGTGGCCTGGTATGAAGAAGGACATTGCTGAATATGTGTCTAAGTGCCTTAACTGTGCAAAAGTCAAGGCAGAACATCAGCGACCTTCGGGATTGTTATTACAACCAGAAATACCCATGTGGAAGTGGGAGAATATCTCAATGGATTTCATTACTAAAGTCCCACGAACCGTAAACAGGAAAGATAGTATCTGGGTGATAGTTGACAGATTGACCAAGTCAGCTCATTTCTTACCGATACGCGAAACGTACCCTGTACGGAAGTTAGCTCGTATCTACATTGATGAGATCATTAGCCGACATGGTATTCCCTTAAGCATAATATCGGATCGTGATGCTCGTTTCACGGTACGATTTTGGGAATCACTTCATGAAGCCTTTGGAACAAGACTGGATCTTAGCACTGCCTATCATCCTCAAACGGATGGACAGACGGAGCGAACGATTCAGACATTGGAAGACATGTTGAGAGCTTGTGTCATCGATTTCGGTGGCAATTGGGATAGCCATTTACCATTGGTTGAGTTCTCGTATAACAACAATTATCACGCGAGCATTGGTATGGCACCGTTTGAAGCTCTTTATGGCAGGAAATGTCGGTCACCTATTTGTTGGACCGAGGTCGGTGATTCGCAGATTACTGGTCCAGAGATTATTCAGGAAACGACTGACAAGATCCGCCGGATCCGTGACAATCTGTTTGCTGCTCGCAGTCGACAGAAGAGCTACGCGGATAAACGAAGAAAACCTTTAGAGTTTGAAGTGGGAGATATGGTATTGCTCAAAGTGTCGCCTTGGAAAGGCGTTGTGCGATTCGGGAAGAAAGGAAAGCTTGCTCCACGTTATGTTGGCCCTTTTAAGATCCTTGAACGGATCGGGAAGGTTGCTTACAAGTTAGAACTTCCTAATGAACTTAGTAACGTGCACCCGACGTTTCACGTGTCCAATTTGAGAAAGTGCTTAGCTGATCAGGATCTTCAGGTACCACTCGATGACATTCGCATCGATGATACTATGCATTTTGTTGAAAAACCAGTGGAGATAATGGATCGTGAGATTAAACAGCTCAAACGTAGTAGAATTCCAATTGTCAAAGTACGTTGGGAATCGAAGCGGGGTCCAGAGTTCACATGGGAGCGAGAAGATCAGATGAAGCTTAAGTACCCACACTTATTTACTACGGTCACTCCAAGTAGAATTTCGGGACGAAATTCCTTTAACTAGGGGAGACTGTAACATCATTGTACTTTAGGTTGTCCGTACATCCATACATCCGTACGATTGTACTGTTACGACCTGAGATTTTTGTAATTATTAATATTGACACATTATTTGATGATTATCACTGTTACTGGTATGCATGTTTATATCATATTATACGCGTAAACCTTGGGAAGTTTAGTTGTAACTCAATTAAACAGACCCATAGATGTAACACCCCGACCGGCGGCGGAATCGTCGGGATGCCACGAGGGATGTGTAGATTGTTCAAAAGCTCGTGGGCATCTAATTTAATCATCATATATCATTTAAGCAAACAACATAATTACACAAAAATCATGTTCGTCATGAATCAATTACATCAATTACACAAAAGAATTAGTTAAACTAACTAAACTCTAATCGCCAGAAATTTAGTTAATTAACTAAGTCCAAGAATCCTATATGATGATGCTGTCCAAAATAGAAGAGATCATCCTCTTCATCCTACTTGTCTCCATCACCTGAAACATGTAAGAAATCAAGTGTCAACTACAAAAGTAGTTGGTGAGTAATCATAAGTTTTTATACTTAAAAAATGTTTTAGTAAAATGAGTTTAAAAGTTTGTGTTTTAAAATAGTTTTGTAAAATGCTTTGTTTAAAACAAGTATAAGACTTATGATCTCCTTGAGAAAATCCATATGAATACCTGTATGAGACAATCCAACACACATCCACTAATTCAACAATCGAACACTTACAAAATCACATAACCACATAACCAAATCAAACATAGTCAATTTCAAATAATCATAATCAAATATAGATAATCAATCCACAACAAATCAACCAATCTCATCAATCATATTCTCAAATAATGTTCGTGACTATACATGATCATTATGTAATTAACATAAGTTAAATACATGATTCATGGAGTGGTCGCTAACCACGTGACAATACATGAAGTCAAAGTAATTAACCGAAGTTAAAACAATGATTCACAGATGTGGAATCCTCCACGTGACAATACATGATTTCAAAGCAGTTAACCGAAGTCAAAAGCAATGATTCATGGAGTTTGTGACAATACTTGTAATCTTTGTTATTGACCAAGGTCAATAACAATGTTTACACGGATATAAGATAATAAGAGGTAATCCATTAATAATGATATTTTCAAATGTGAATATCATATTGATAAACAGGTATTAACCTTGAGTTATCAAAATAATATTTGAATTTGGTATACATGCTTCACCTCCGAGTTTTTAAAACAGAACAATTTAAAGAAAGGGAGGTTATGAGAACTCACCTGAAGTCCTTAGAATCCGGGTTCTCGTATTATGCGCGCTCGCGTATGTAAACTCAAGACCAACTCAACAATCTTGAATGTATTATACGTTTGTGTTCAAGTACCTATGTTAAACCATGGTTAAGTGATCCATGGTATTGTGACATTAAGTAATTAGGTGTACAACAACTTAAGTTTATCACTCAAGTTGTATAATTGCAAACTATTGCAATTTTAGTTTCATTATTAAAGAAAACTTAAGATTAGTTAGCATCATTTATTAATGATAATGCCTATTGTGAACACTTATATGTACACCCCTCCTAGTCATGTATATTTAAAGATATTAACAATTATTATATCAATATCTCTTTCCAATAATGCATGCATGTTTGATCAAGATACCCATTAAGACCAAAATCATTTAGATTTCCTTTTCGGTTTTAAGAAATCATATTTGGGTTAATATTACAATGTGCTCGATTTATATATATATATTACCTCACAATTCAATTACATTTATTAGTAAGAAAAGCAAATCTTGATCTAATTCATGCATGCATGGGCACCTACATGTGTGTATATATATATACATATACATACATATATATATACATAATCATGCCCTCATTTACCCTCTACCCCTTAGTTAAAACGAAATTAAGTTTTTAGTTTCATGAGGGCAGCGAACCCTTAGCCCAAAGGGATAGGTTCGCCCCACATAAGAGGGTTCGGTGCTAACACCCAAAGGTTCGGCCACCTATGGGTTCGCCTAATGTTTAGCCACGGTTCGTCTGAAATTCTAGCCAAGGTTCGGTCGAAATGAAGTTCAGCCATGCCAGGTTCGCTGCATGGACATAAGGTTCGGCCCCCTCATGGTTTGGCTAGGGTTCACCGATCTGTAAGGTTCGTCCATGCAGGTTCGTGAGCCAAAGAGGTTCGCTAGCCTGGGGTTCGCAGCCCCTAGGTTCGCCTCCTTAGGGTTCGGCTAAGGTACGGGAAACAGGGTTCGGCCACAGTTGACCCAGGGTTCGTTGCAGAGATGATGCAGGTTCGTGACCTAATAGGTTCGGCCACCTGCATCTTGAGTTTCGGCCACTGCTCATCACCATCGTATCCTACCTAGATCTCTTCTAAACACGTTGTATACATTGTTTCTCAGTTTACACTAGTTCACGTTAAGGTTAAGACTTGATTTCAATCAACTTATTAGTAAGAAAATACAAACAATCTTTTTAGAGTGAGAAACCAGAACTAAACACGAGATTTACCTTGAATGAACCGATCAAACGTGAGATTTTCTTGTACTTCCTTGTTCTCCTCGGTCTTGTGGTCGTTTAGGGCCAAGAATCTCGCAAATCCGCCAAGGAACGAGCTCGAAAAGCTAGAGAGAAGGTAGAGAGAATTGTGGTGTGTGTGTTTTTAGAGAGAGAGAGAGTTAGTGTGAAATGAAGAAAAGGAAGGAAGTAATCTTCCTTATATCGCGTGTCGTATACGCGTGCTCGATCCCGATTTTATCGCGATAAATAAAATAAATGTTCGGTTTTTACACATTAAACATATTTAAACATAACATGTTTAAAATATTATGGTTTCATTAATTAAGTTTATTTTAAACAATCTTTATTTCTCAAAATGATCTCGTTTAATACGCGTCAATCCTCATAAAAATTCTTGGTTCTTTTCGGGAACATATTTAAAGTCTTTTTAAATAAGAGTGTTTTCCGTTACGTTTCGTTAAACTACCTATTTAATTAAAATGATTTAGTCGGTTTCGTAAAACGATTCCGTTTTATTTAAAGTAGAATATTTATTTAAATAAATGTTTTATTAAATTCGTTTTAGGTTGTGATTCCTAATAAACGTTTTAAGATTTTATTTATTAATCTAATATCGTTAGATATTATTTAATTATCTCGTCGAAAAGCGTTACTCGCGTACGCATTCGTAAAGATCGTCACCTTTGCGAATCCAACGCTCGTACCGTATTTCGATTCGATTTACAATTTATGGAATATCGGTTCAGATTATTATTCTTAATAATTATATTCGTGTGAATCGTCACTCACGCGAATATATTATTAAGTTAATATTTCTGATTCGACATTCACGTTTAAGTAATGTTCGTAACCTCACTTCGCGTAATCAATTCTCATTATTTATTATCTTTAATATTATCATTTCCCAAACCAAAACCCACTAAACCCTAGTCACTGACACATCCATGATAGACCGAAATATGCATATATATAGGGCATATGTAAGGGTCAGTCGCAACTGCCCTAGCCACCGTCCCACCGCTATTTCGATAAACCATGTCCATGGGTCCTTGACTATGTTTAGTAACCTGACTCAAACAAACTCCCAGTTCCATCCCAAATCCATTCTCAACCAATAATCCTTCATCATCAATAATAAGTAACTGCGATAAACACTACGGGTCTGTTTGGTTGTATCATAACTAAACTTCCCGTGGTTTACGCGTATCATAAATGCGCCATAACATGCATACCAGTACAGTGATAATATCAGTAATGTAAATCAATAATTTCATAATCATTAATAATTATAAATCTCCGGTCGTAACAGTACATTCGTACGGATGTACGGACGTACGGACAACCGAAAGTACAGTGATGTTACAATAGAGTTTATCCCAGTGCTATTATTGATGATGATGGATTATTGGTCTGAGAATGGAATTGGGTTGAATTGGGATGGAACTGTGAGTTTGTTATAGTCTGGATTCTAAACGTAGTCAAGGACACATGGTCATGGTTTATCTAAATAGCGGTGGAATGGTGTAGGGGAGGTTGCGATCTACTTTTGCATATGCCCTATACATATGCATATTTCGGTCTATCATGGATGTGTCAGTGACTAGGGTTTAGTGAGTTTCGGGTTGGGAAGGATAATATTAAAGTTAATAAATAATGGGAATTAATTACGCGAAGTGAGGTTACGAACATTACTTAAACGTGGATGTTGATTCAGAAATATTAACTTAATATTGTATTCGCGTGAGTGACGATTCACACGAATATAATTATTAATAATAATGTTCTAAAAACGATATCCCATAAATTGTAAATCAAATCGAAATACGATACGAGCATCGGATTCGCAAAGGTGACGATCTTTACGAATACGTACGCGAGTAACGCGTTTCGACGAGATAATTACATAATATCTAACGATATTAAATTAATCAAGAAAACTAAAAATATTTATTGGGAATCACAACTTAAATTAAATTCGAAAGAATCGAATAATTTAAATAATTAAATTAACGAAAATGAAACGGAATTTATTTTACGAAATAGCTTATTTGACACCGTTTCCTTTTAAAACCATTTTTATAAAAATGAAACTTAATTATTTAAACGAGTTATATTTTTTAAATATGATTACGTTAAAAACTGAACATTTTATTTTAATTATCGCGATAAAAACGAGACCGAGTACGTGGAGATAATACGCGCTATAAGAAAGACACTTTCTTTCTTCTTCCTCATTTCCATTTCTTCCTTCTCTCTCTAAACACCAAAAACGCCATAGCTTTCTCTCTCTAACTTCTCTCTACCATAACTTATTCATTTCTCAACGAAATCGCGAGATCTTGGCGCCTACGCGTTCGTGTGATCGAGGGGAACAAGAGGATATGAAGAAACCAGTTGTTGATCGCGATTTGATGGTAAGAAATCCAGTTTACTTTTCGGTTTTGGGTGAAAACCCTATTTAGTGTATGGGTATCAACTTGGTAAACGATTTAGGGTTTACATGGATAGATCGGTTGGGTATTAAACTGTGGAAGCCATGTGTAAACCTGTAAACACTTAGGAATCGACGGTGATGAGGATGAGCTGTAGCTCGTGGCTGGCCGAACCCTCAATGGTTGGCCGAACCCTTAGCCCCACGAACCTTGAGGGCGGGAAACCAAGGTGGCGAACCCTTGCCTTCTAGGGCCGAACCTTTTTGGCTTTGATCCAGCGAACCTTGAACCTTCTTCTCCAGCCGAGCCAGTTACGAACCATCATGCTGAATCAGGCGAACCCTAAGGTGGCGAACCCTTGGGACACCGAACCTTCTTGTGGGTGGCCGAACCATGGCCATAGACGAACCCTAAGGTGAGCGAACCCTACCCAGCTCCCTCGAACGAACCTTAACCCTTTTATGCTGCGAGCCCTCCTCTTTGGGGACGAACCTAGGGTAGCCGAACCCTACAAAGGTTACAGCGAACCTTGTTGATTCACGCAGAGGTTAGCCGAACCTCACATGTTCTTTTTGGGCCGAACCATCGGGATGAATTAGCCGAACTTTGGGCAAGAGGGCAGCGAACCTGTAGGTTCGCTGGTTCTAGGGTTGGGTCAATGGCTTTTGAGGCTTAAACGCAGTAACTGAACGGTTGGGATGAACAAAGGATTACAGGGATGGAATAAACGATGCATGCATGAGGATAAATAGTGTCGCCACCTTTTATAATGACCTAAACACCTTATAATGAGTTTTTTTCATATATAATGTGAAACCTTTAGAATAACCTAAATTAGACTTCCTTAAACTAAAAGTGAACTTGATAATTTAGGTAATGATGGTGGAATTAGACATCATGCATGTGTGAAATATAAGAATATATAAATGTATATGACTATGAATACCATCTTAGATCATGCATGCATAGATGGGAAATTACAACCAAGATCTAATGATTTGTTATCACTAATAAGTAATTTAAATTATTCAATGACCATTCATTTGTTATAATAATTAGTGATAAGATCACTAGTGTTTTATTTTAACTTATGCAAAATAAACTAAGTGGTGAAACACTTGATAATTCAATGTAAACACATATGAGCACAAAATTGATAAGAAAAGCATATATTTAAGTACACAAATATCTATTAAATTCAGGTTGTTGAGTTGTTTTCGAGTTCTCTTACGTGAGCGTGCATCATACGAAATCATTGAATCTAAGGACTCAGGTGAGTTCTCATACCCTCCCTTTCTTTTAAACTGTTTTGTTTTAAATTCGGAGGTGAAACGTGTATACCCATTTTCAATATTATCCTGATATTACATGGATGACACTTGCTTAATTGTATGAAATCCATAGTTATGGATTATCATATTCCATGAGTTGTTACTATTGACTTCGGTCCTTCGTAATGACTGCATGTATTGTCACGAGGAGTTTGCCTCATCCGTGTGTTATTGTCTTTGACTTCGGTCAACTACAATGATGCATGTATTGTCACGAGGAGTTTGCCTCATCCGTGTGTCGTTGTCTTTGACTTCGGTCAACTACAATGATGCATGTATTGTCACGTGGAGGTTGCCACATCCGTGTATCGTAGTCTTTGACCTCGGTCAACTACAAGGATACATGTATTGTCACTTATAATATTTGAGATGATTGATGATTGAGATTGATTGAATGGTTATATGATTGACTATCTATGATTATTTATGATTAATTGGGTTGTGTGGTTATGTGTTGGATTATGTGCTTTGGGTTATGTGCTTGGTTATTGTAATGGATTATCTCGCAGGTGTCATATGGAATTCTAAGGAAAAACTTTAAACTCTATACTCGTTTTTATAAAACTATTTTGTAAAACATTTCAATTATAAAGACTTATGATTACTCACCAACTACTTTGTAGTTGACACTTGATTTTTACATGTTTCAGGTAATGAGGCTAAGTAGGGTGATGAAGATGGAATCTACATTTTTGGACATCATCATATAGGATCTTGGACTTAGCTAATTAACTAAAATTCTGGCGATTAGAGTTTAGTTAGTTTAGCTAATTCTTTTGTGTAATTGATGTACTTAATTCATGATGAACATGATTTTGGTGTAAACATTTATTTGGTTTGATTGATATATGATGATTTGGTTTAGATACCCACGAGCTTTTGAACAATCTACACATCCCTCGTGGCATCCCGACGTTTCCGCCATCAGTCGGGGTGTTACATGGTACATCTTGTCAGAGCCTGGATGTACGGAGTATCGACTTTGGCGTGCTTCGTCCATTACTACATCCCTCAATCTTCCGTAGGGTGGAATCCAGATTCGATCCATTTAGTAAGCTCCATCAGTTTTCACTTCTGGTTGTTTATTCATGCCTTGCCAGGATTCGTGAGTGAGGTTTTCGGTTTTTAGAGCTTTCTGTTGTGCGGTTCGGATCTGACTAGGTAGCTCTGAGTGTATTGTAAACTGTAGTGCACGTACGCGCTTGGTTGTTTCCTTTCGACTCAACGTGTCGGCTTCTACGTTAGCTTTTCCTAGGTGATATTTGATTGCACAGTTGTTGTTGCCTCCGAGTTCAACCCATCTTTGTTGCCTCATGTTTAATTCTTTCCGGTTGAAGATGTGTTGTAGACTCCTATGATCTGTGAATATCGTGCACTTGGTGCCGTACAGATAGTGTCGCCAGATTTTCAGTCTGAACACCACGGCTCCTAACTCCAAATCATGGGTTGTGTTGTTCTTCTCGTGCACCCTTAGTTGTCATGAGGCATAAACTATAACTTTCTCGCATTGCATTTACACACAACCGAGTCCTTGTTTCGATGCGTCGCAATATACCACAAAGTCTTCACATCCTTCTGGCAGGGATAGAATCGGGGCACTGCACAATTTCTTCTTCAACAGGTTGAAAGCAGATTCTTGCTTTTCTCCCCATTCAAATTTCTTATCTTTGTGCGTAAGTGATGTCAATGATTGCGCGATCTTCGAGAATCCTTCGATAAACCGCCTGCAGTACCATGCCGCTCCTAGGAATTATCGCACCTCTGTTGGAGTCTTGGGTGCTTCCCAGTTTTTAATGGCTTCAACCTTGGTTGGGTCTACATGTATCCTTTTCTCGTTAACCACGTGTCCAAGACTTTGGACTTCACGAATCCAAAAGTTGCATTTAGAGAATTTCACGTATAACTGCTCCGTCTTCAGTAGTTCCAAGTCAAGCCTCAAATGTTCAGCGCGCTCTTTCCGATTCATGGAGTAAATCTGGATGTCGAGGTATGGCTTGCACATATGATTTATGAGATCCATGAATACGGCCGGTGTATTGGTTAGTCTGAACGATATGTCCAAGAATTCGTAGTGTCTGTTATCATGTCCTGAAGGCTGTCTTTGAGGGTATCATCCTCTCGTATCCTCTGTTGATGGTAACTGGGTCTCAAATCTATCTTTGAATAGTAACTTGACCCCTGCAACTGGTCCAACAGGTCGTCTATTCGTGGTAAGGGGTATTGATTCTTGATCGTCATCTTGTTAAGCTCATGGTAGTCGATAAACATTTGGAAAGATCCGTCCTCCTTCTTCCCGAACATAACCGGTGCTCCCCATGGCGAGAAACTCGGTCTGATTAATCATTAGTCTAATAACCCTTGCAGTTGGTTTGACAACTTTTGCATCTCAGTAGGAGCCAATCGGTATGGCGCCTTTGCTATCGGTGCGGCTCCCGGTGTCTATCTAAAACTCCACTTGTCGCTTTGGTGGTAGTCCAGGTAAATCTTCGAGAAGGACTTCGGGGAAATCTTGGACAACTTCGTAATCTTCTATCTTTTCTTTCCCTCCTCGATTGTTCCGTGATGAGTGGTAGTATCGCCGGGTAGCCTTTCTGTAGGTACTTGCTAGTCTTCATACATGACTTGACGTTTAGTGGTGTCCCCCATCGTTCTTCTTGTATAGAGATCTGGTTTCCATTTGGCAATGTAATCCGGACTATCTTCTCGTTGCACACAATCTTGTTTCGGTTAACAGATTCCAGTTTGTTCCTAACACCACATCAAAGTTCCCAGCAGTTACCGGTCTTAGGTCGATCTCAAGTTCGTGATCCGTCAACATCAAGACGTATCCTTTGAAAATGTGTTGCGTCTCAATCAGCTTGCCGTCGGCTAACTCTACGGTGTACTTATAGTCTAGTGGTGTCGGGGTAATGTTAAGTAATTTACTAAATTCACTAGATATAAAGCTCCTATCAGCGCTGGTGTCAAATAACATACTAGCATAAACATTATTTAAAAGGAACGTACCTGTCATAATATTCGGGTCATTATTAGCTTCCCGGAGTCAATCGCAAATGCACAGCCTTTTGTTGCGATTACTTCTGTTTTCTTCAGTTGTGGGCCGTCCTTATATCTGTGTCCAGGTTTGCCACACTCATAACATCCTTTTATGATGTTCTGGTTGTTATTGCTGCCAACTAGCTTGCTCCTACACTCCTTGGCCATGTGACCGTGTCTTCCGCATCTCCGACATCGGTAGCGTTCACACTGGCCGTAGTGATGATATGGGCATCTGCCACACTTAGGGTATTTCCCCTTGTAGACATTCTTACCCTTGGTGCTGGATTGCGTAGCAGTTGCATTGCTAGTCAGTGCGGATCGATTTTGGGTTTGCAATTGTTGTGAAGATTGAGTTTGGTTGTGACTAGGCTTCCACTTGCGCTTGCGATCTTGGGGCTTCGGTTGTTCACCCTCCTTGGGTAGCTTACCCTGTGCCATCGCTTGGTCTATCAGACGGTGAGCCAAGCAAATAGTGGGTTGAATGAGAGTGGGATCTGCCATGGTAACCAAGCTTCGGATCTGTTCAGGTAATCCACTAACGTACGACTCGATCTTTTTGTACTCCGGGGTCACCATTCCCGGACAATGTTTACAACATTCGTGAAATCGGGTGGTGTACTGTTCGATTTCCGATCCTTCCATTTTGTGATTCCAGAACCCCTCCAGTTTCTTGATTTCGTTCTGTGAACAGTATTCTTCCTTCAACATCTTGACAAAAATTTCCCAAGGAATTGAGTTAGCAGTCTCCAGGCTTAGTGTCTGGACATGTGAATTCCACCAAGTGAGGGCTTGCCCTTCGAGAGTCCGGTAGCAAATTTGACTTTGTCCTCTTCAGAACACTTGCCAATCCATTCCAGCAATGATGTCGAAACTACCCAACTCCATCGGTATCAAATCGATGGTGAATGTATGACTGTTAAGTGTCAGTGGGCAATTCCTATATATTGTACTAACTGTGGTCTGTTTCCCGTTAGCTACTTCTATGATGTAAGGGGAATCTAACTGTTCCTCTATAGAGTCTAGTTGGCATGCAAAATCGGTAGAGATAAAACTCCGATTTGCACCAGTGTCAAATAAAATAGATGCATAAAAGTCGTGTAAGAGAAATGTACCAGTGACCACATTCGGGTCTTGGCGTGCAGCTGGAGCTCCTATAGCGAATGCTCGTCCACGGGGTGCGGGAATGTAACACCCAAACTTTTCACACGATTACACGTGTCCCATTTTAGGTCCCAGATTAAACCTTATCGTAAAATTATGTTCGGAAGCGTGAAATTACCATTTCATAAGTTAAACACACTTAATTTCATAACATTTACATTTATGATTAATAAAACTAGTGTGTTTAAGTTTAATACCACCAAAGATTTTACATAACGTTTGGTTCTGCTTCAAAACATGCCCGATCTGATCGCCCGATGCATATCTATCTTTGACCTGTAACATCATATATAAGGTCACAATTAGTTCATATGAACTAAGTAAGTAACCCCTCCCAAAGTTCCCAAAACTTATTTAAACACATCCACATACATATCATATGGATGTTTATCATGTTTAGATAATAATGTATCATATTCAAACATCAACTTGCACACAACACACATTGTGCATTTATTTCCCTTAATGGGACATTTTCACAAATATGATTATATTATCTAATCCAACTCCATCACCAGCACTTCTGGCTAAATTAAAACACCATATACATACATACATATATTTCATTGGCTTAACCAATTACCCACACACCTGTGGTTTCAACAATTTAGTTTCCGGAGTAACTGGTTATCCACACATTTGTGGTATCATACATATATGAAGTCTTAAGATGTTCACCCACCGGTCATTCCATCTAAGACAATTGCTAGCACCTCTAGCTATCCACACATTTGTGGAATCATAAATCAATCAAGTCTTAAGATGTTCACCCACCGGTACTTCCATCTAAGACAATTGCTAGCACCTCTAGCTATCCACACATTTGTGGAATCATAAATCAATCAAGTCTTAAGATGTTCACCCACCGGTACTTCCATCTAAGACAATTGCCAGCACCTCTGGCTATCCACCATTGTGGAGTCATAAATATTAAGTCTAAGATGTTCACCCACCGGTACTTCCATCTAGACAATTTCCAGCACCTCTGGCTATCCACCATTGTGGAGTCATAAATATTAAGTCTCAGATGTTCACCCACCGGTACTTCCATCTAGACAATTGCCAGCACCTCTGGCTATCCACCATTGTGGAGTCATAAATATTAAGTCTAAGATGTTCACCCACCGATACTTCCATCTAGACAATTGCTAGCACCTCTAGCTATCCACCATCGTGGAGTCATAAATAATTCAAGTCCCGGATTAACCGGTTAGCCACACATTTGTGGTTAAACAATTTAGTTCCCGGATTAACCGGTTAGCCACACATTTGTGGTTCAATTAAGTCAATTTCACCGGCTCATCCGACTAAATTTTAATGCATTTATACTATGCATACCACACAAGCATAACATTCGTTTTGAAACTAATAACGCCTTCTCATAGGTCTTTTAATTCCATTAGTTTCATTAATCAAGTTATGCACCATCATTCTATAAACACCAAATCATATTAATTAATCACCGGGTCATCTGGTTATTCTAATGCAAATATATTGCATATACGTTTCCCATTGAAACTTAACAAACACAAACTAAAGAATTTCTCATCCCATAGTTTCAATCACATATTTAACATTATTCACATATATCAAGTACGCAAGTAGACTCTTTCTACTACTTATATGTAATGTTACAGTAAGTTGGGTAACTTGCCTGTTTCAAGCGGTTGTTCACTTCCTACAACCTCTTTTCCATCTCTGTGACTTATCCCTTGGATTTCACCACCAATACCTAGTTGTAATTCACATATATACAACTATATTCAATACATATTACACATACAATCGAGTTCAACGCACTTGACTGATTTGACTTCCTCAAAGTCAATTTATCAGTTAAGTGACTTTATCTTACTACGTTAAGTAAGTTTTAGTCAATTATCACAATTAATCATATTTCATGCCTCCTTAGGCATTTCATCAAATAATTGATGTTCAGTTATATTAGTTACGATCCTTAATCGCTTTTATTATTCAAAAATTCATTTCTGATCATAACTGTTAATAATTTTAACATCACTTCATCAAAATCATCATTTAAACTATGGATCATAATCCATATTTCAATTAGAATCATATTCAACCCACCCTACTAGTTATCACACTATGATATGGGCTTTATAACAATCGGGCATTATACCGGCTTCAAAACGAAGATTCCACCAACCAAATATCAAGTTCTTCGTTTCTAACAACCCCTAGTTATCACTAGGCAATAATCAATACCCATAATCATAGTATTACATTTAAAACTAAATTTAATTCACACAATATTAAACTAGTAGGATAAAACGAACCGTTACCTAATCTAACGGATTTCTGCGGGTAGAATAGCGATCTAGACTTGCAGAAACATTCCTGGGTGCGATCAAGATGTTTGGAAGGCTTTGAAATGGAGGTTTAATGCTAAAAATGTGTGTGGGTGCGTCTGGGAGTGAAAATGATCGAAATAGATGAAAAAATGCGTTCTGATGCAATCTGATCCATTTAACCCATTTTTGCCGACATAGGCCGCTGGGCGCATCGCCCCAGCCCGAAGTTTGGCCCGGGTCGTACCGCCCCAGGTCTATTTCGTCAATTTTTGATCTTATCTTGTTTTCGCGATTTCGGACAATCCGTAACTCCGTTTCGTGCACGGTTTTCGCCCAGGTTCACCATTTTTCGCATACTATCAACCTATAATAATTACAATCATCAAATCAACATGGATTTCTAAAACGATCACATGTGCTCTTGCCATTGATGACGTAATTCCCACATATTTTCAAAATACAACAATCACAATCGTTCAATTAACGATTATTTCAAATACGTTCAATCATTAAAACCGGTTGTTACAGGGAACTGCCTGTTGTGCTTTCTTCGGGCAGTTCTTTTCAAAGTGGCCAATTTCACCACAGTTGTAGCATCCACCTTGGTTCTGGTTGTTGGGTGGAGGGAGAGCTAAAGCAGCATTATTGACCACTCTTCCTTATGCTTCCCCATAGGCAGCCTCTTTCTTCAGAGTTCCAGAGGCTACCATCAAGTCAGTAAGTTTCCCTAATAGACTAACAGCTGACTCCACTGTGACAGGATTTGTAGCAACTACTAAACCTTGTATGCAGGCAGGTAGCCCACATACATACCTGTCAATCCGTTTCTCCAGAGTCGGTACCATATCTGGCACCAAAGCAACTAACTCGTGATAATGGGTAGTGTATCCCCTGTGGTCTGCCCCTTTCATCACATGGTTGGATAGTTCAGTCTCTAGTATCTGTAGCTCATTCTTGGGGCATAATTCAGTTCTCAGCAACGTCTTGAACTCTTCCCATGGCATTGCCATAGCTTCTTCTCTTCCTCTAGCATTGATCTGTGAGTTCCACCAAGTCAAGGCTCGTTTGTTGAAAGTACCAGCAGAGTAACGAACCTTGTGGTGATCTGGACAACTGCAGAGGTCCAGAGTAGTTTCAATCTTTTCTATCCATTGGATTAGACCAACGGCTCCTTCGTTACCACTGAAAGTCGGCGGCTTACATCCCATAAAAGACTTGTAAGAGTAATTTGAAGCACCGCCAGTGTTTCCACTGGCTTCCCCTGATGAATGCCCGGTGTTGTTGCTGTCATTTCCTAAATGGTTGAGCATATCCGGAATCACCTCTTTCGGCTGATTTGTCTGCTGACTGCTCAGTAGTGCTGCCAGAGCGATGGTGGCAGGATCTAGTATCTGATTCGTGTTCGGATTTGGAGGAGGAATAAGTGGAGGAGGAGGAGGAGGCGGGGGTGAATCAGGTGGTGATGGTGTTGACGAGTGTGGAGCTAAGTCTTGTGGTGGTGGTAACAGGGGAGGTTGTCTTCGTGGCGGCATTTTGATCATAACCAAAAGAATATTGGTTAGTGCAGTGATCGAATGCTGAAGACATAATGCAAGTATACAAATCCTATGTTCTCTGCGTGAGGGGTCCCTAGGTTATAGTCTAGGCCAAACCGTTTAAATAAATGATCTATGTTTCTCTATAACCATGGCTCTAATACCAATCTGTCACACCCTGAGCCGGCGGGGTTGGATCGGATTCCCCGTCGGGCGGAAGGTTCCCGGGGCGCGATATCGTGAGTGATAATCGGAATGATCAGATTGTTTACATTGCACATGATATAAATGAGAAATGGTAAATAGATTAGAATTACAAAGTTAAATTACATCAGTATCGTTCATAATTTAACAATGTAAATCTACCCTCAACATCATAAATTTTCTATCTTGTATCTGCACAAGATATACAAAATATATTGTATAATGATTGTAACATCAGTGCCGGAAACGTCACCGGAACAGTGATCGTAAACAGTACATGAACTGTAATCAGGTACAAGTCTTATGAAATTCAGTGTATTTCATATTCATATCAAGTTTCAGTATCATTTTATGCTATCAAAACAGAGAATTCATAATCAATTCAGAAAACTCAGTCCAGAACAATGGTTCTTGAGTCAGATAATTATCTGGCAACACAGAACCATCATGTGATTTATTTGATAGGATTTTATTATGTATAAACGTATGTGAGGCTTTACAGAACAAAACAGCAAGAATGTCGTTACGTGAATGCTAAACCGACGGATTATTTGTATAGGTGACGATCTGTACGAATAATTCTGAAAGTTTAACGTTCTAAATGATATTCAATAATTAGAAAACAATATTGAAAAGTGTAGTTATCGTCGTGTTTGATCGGGTGACGATTCGAACAAATACGCGCGATGACCGCGCGATTCGATTTAAACGTTAAATAAATATCTTGTAAATTAAATAATTAAAAGTTATTTAGATAATTTATTAGGAATCACAATCTAAAAGTTATTCTACGCGAAACCACGCGAAACCGAACGAACCCAAACGAAACCCGGTATTTACCCCTCATTTAATGAGGCATTGATGGTGTCAACAACCACCACCAACCAGATTTTATCCCCAAATTTTCGTCACCCCTCTCCTCAAGCTCTCTCTCTCTAGAATTCTACAACATCTCTCTAAGATTTCTCACTCGAATCTCAACCATTTCGTGTGTTCTTGGTGTCAAAATCATCACTATCACTTGTAGAATCTAAAAGTACAACGGATCTGAGATTTCATCCAACAGATTCGAGGTAAAGAACGATTTTTAGTTCGGTTTTAGGGTTTGAAAACCCTAGAACGAACCTCCTCTTGAAACCGATTAAACACCCTCAAAACCTTAGGGATATCACGTCACCACTATGTAGGAAGATGTAGGAACACATCCCATTGTAACCTTTGGTCGATTTCGTTAAAAACCATGTATGCCATTGTGGTTGTTCGATGGCCGAATGAAGACACAGCAGATGTGCCGAATGTGTGTGGGTCGAATGACCATGTTCTCTTTCGGCCGAAAGACTGGGCCCCCTTCGGGCATCCTCCTTCGCCTGGTGCTTCTCATTCGACCACATAGCCATTCGATCGACCAGCCATTCGCCCCGAACCCTATTCGGCCTACACCTCATTCGCTTGGTCACAGCTCATGCGGCCAGCTCTCATTCGGCTCAACCTATTCGCCCAAAGCCCTTCGGCCATCATTGATTTGGCCCAACCATCTCTCATTCGGCCTATACCCCTATTCGGCCGGGACTTTGTTGGCTAAGGGTTAATTAGTTAGACATGAAGTGATAACATGGTTTGGGTAGGGTTGGATCACATGAGTGCATGCATGGGAGTCGATCGAAAACGTGTGTGCATGGGAGTAACCTAAGGGTTTTCATTCTCATGTAACCATATTTGAGGAACTAGGGTGCCTTGAATATGCATGGAGATCTAACAAGAGAACCTTAAAAGTTAGTATCATTTACACATAAGTAGTGAACATTACTTGGGTTTAACATACTTGAGACATCATGGGAATCGAACAACACCTTAGGGTTTCGAGTGTTGAGATAATTATCAACATTTAACCCTTAGGAGATTCGTAAAGACATGAAATCAACCTAAGTGATTCACTAGAAATGTCAAGAAATTGTTCAAAGATTTAAAGTCAATTAATGGGCCGAGGTTGGCCCAATGGGCTTAACTTAAGCCCATCATGTAAAGGAACTTACTTTCTTTAAAAGCAATTATGTCTTAGTAAAAGAAATTAAATTGTAAACCTTGTTAAAACAAATTTAAATGATTTTTCCTAAATAAGTGTTTATCAAATAATGAACTAACTTAAAATAATCGATTAAAGACTTTAAAGGCTATTGTGGGATAAGGGCTGTAAATGAGTAATAAGTTAGAATAAGTTAGATGAACCTTAGAAATGCATTAGTATCTAGGACACTTAATTGCACACCAAGACCAAAGCCTTAGATACAACGTCTATTATACGTACTTATCGTGTACGAATCTCTTAAAACAACTCAGGTGCTAAAGATACATAAGCTACAATCAAAGAGCGCGCATTATCTTTTGTGAATCAATTGCACAGCAACACAGGTGAGTTCATTGCCCCTTTTCTAAACATTTTCGTTTTTAAAACGTGGGGCTGAGAAGCATGCGTAAACTGTTTTTATTTAAACTGTTTATTTAAATGCTTTTATTTATTATATGTTTTTACATATATATGTTTGTTGATACTTCTAGACTCCTGTCTAGTAAATTATTAAACAGATCAAATAATCAAGTTAATTAAATTACTCTTATGAGTAATACTTTAATTCTAAACTCAAATCAAACCCTTAGTCCATCAAGTTCAAATTCAAGAATTTAAATTCAAAGTGAAATCAAGGGAACTAAATCAAAAGATCATGCTCAAAGGGAATCTAATTCAGTGTGGGATCCGAGAACAAATAAATCAGAATCAAGAATCATATATCATTGTGAATCATGGCAATTCAAAAGATCAAGATCAAGAGACTCAAGGAATCAGAAATCATAAATGTGTGTGAATCATTGAGATAATGAAATCATTACAATCTAATGAAATCATTAATATTCGAGATAAGGTGGATGTCAGTTGTATAGGGAATCGAGACCACGTGTAACACACATAAAGTCCCTTCAGGTATAGAAGACTCTTGTAGTCAGGCTATATGGGCAATAACGTGAACTATCAAATGAAATCAATATCAAAGTCAAAATCAAGAAAATCAAGAGATCAAGAATCAAAGGATATCCTTAAAGTCCCTGCATGTACAGAAGACCTTTGGGTAAAGCTGTAAGGGCAAAACATTAAAGTCCTCGCATGTACAGAAGACCTTTGGGTCAGGCTGTATGGGCATCATTAAAATCCCGTCACGCCCAGGTATACTCCTTGTGAGTTATGCCTGGTATGGGTCACGTGTGAGAGGTTACAACTTGGACAACCACCAACAATTAAGTCTAACTGATTGAGTAAAATAATACCCAATCATCATGTCTTAGTTGTAATTATATGTTTTATTTAATTATTTAATTAACTATTTAGTATTATATTTACTATCACTGACTTTTAAGAAATCATGCATCTATGATGAACTCAAGAGAATCAAAGGTAAATCAAGTTTTGGAGATCATAATTTAAATCAGAGGTGTGTTAGGTAAAAATGCTTAATTATCATTAACATCAATGTCCTATGTGGATTAGTATGTGGTGGGATGGCGTCTGGGCGGGGTTATAGCCTTGACCCATGGGTATGCCCTATATATAAGCATACCGATCTGGATGATACATGTGGTGTTAATGAGGTTAGGGTCTTTACCGGAAGAGGTTTTCAAATCATTTTCATTTACTAAACTATATGAACTCACCAACCATGTGTTGACTTGATCTTTTTGCATGACTTCTCAGGTGACGAACAGGTCAACTGAAGAGTTGTCTCTTTTGGACTAGGTTACAGATAGAGGACCTAGCTTTTGGACTTGCATATTTTGGATATCATACATCATTATTTTGTATATCTTGTGCAGTTACAAGATTAAAGATTTATGATGTTATAGTAGATTTACATTGTTAAATTATAAACTTAACTGATGTAATTTAACTTTGTAATTCTATTTTATTTTAGCATGTTTCTCATTTATATATCATGTGCAAATGTAAACAATCTGATCATTTCGATTATCACTCTCGATATCGCGCCCCGGGAACCTTCCGCCCGACGGGACAACCGATCCTATCCCGCCGGCTCGGAGTGTGACAGATTGGTATCAGAGCCATGGTTATATAGAAATATAGGTCACTTATTTAAACGGTTTGGCCTAGACTATAACCTAGGAACCCTGCATGTAGAGAACTTAAGATTTAAGAATTATTGCATTGTGTCTTCTGCATTCGATCATTGCACTAACCAATATTCGTTTGGTTATGATCAGAATGCCGCCGCGAAGACAACCTCCTCTGTTGCCATTATCACAGGACCAAGCTCCACACTCCTCAACGCCATCACCAAATGACTCACCACCGCCACCTCCTCCACCGCCTCCACCTCCTCCCCCACTGATCACACAGGCATCAGGTTCAGGCACGACTCCCATATTGGATCCTACCACCATCGCTTTGGTGACTCTACTGAGTAGTCAGATGACCAATCAAATGAAAGAGGCGATACCGGAGATGTTCAACCTTCTCCGTAATGAGATCAACAACACTGGCAATTCATCAAGAGAAGCCAGTGGGAATACTGGTGGTACCTCACACTAATCCTACAAGTCATTCGTAGGATGTAAACCGCCTAGCTTTAGCGGATCTGAAGGAGCCGTTGGATTAATCCAATGGATTGAAAAGATTGAGGCTACTCTGGACCTCTGCAGCTGTCCAGAGCACCATAAAGTCCGCTACTCTGCTGGAACATTCAACAAGCGGGCTCTGACCTGGTGGAATGGTCAGATCAACGCCCGTGGAAGAGATGAAGCTATGGCAATGCCATGGGAGGACTTCAAGGCGTTACTGAGAACAGAATTCTGCCCCAAGAATGAGCTACAGAAGTTGGAAGTTGAGTTATCTAACCATGTGATGAAAGGGGCTGATCACATGGGTTATACTACTCGTTATCACGAGTTGGTTGCTTTGGTGCCAGACATGGTACCAACTTTAGAGAAGAGGATAGATCGTTATGTAGGTGGACTTCCCGCCTGCATTCAGGGAATGGTTGTTTCAGCCAACCCTACTACTGTCGAATCAGTAGTGAGACTGTCTGGAAAACTCACTGATCTGATGGTAGCCTCTAGAGTACTGAAGAAAGAGGCTGACACCGGTAAACGCAAGGAAGAGTCTTCAAAGAAGCCACATCACCAGCAACACTCAAAGAAGAAACAGAAATTAATCAAGAACTACACTATGACTACTCCCCTGAATCAAGTAGCAGCGGCACAACAAAATGTGCCCAAGAGGCAGTATACTGGCCCACATCCTTTGTGTACTAAATGACAGTATCATCATGCTGCAAACAACCAGTGCCGTCAATGCACGGGTTGTGGAAGAAAAGGACACTGGGTTCAGCAGTGTAGACTGACACCAAATCCAGCAGTTAACAATGCTGCTCTAGCACTTCCTCCACCAGCTAATCAGAACAATGGTGGATGCTTCAACTGTGGCGAACAAGGCCACTTTGCAAAGAACTGCCCGAAGAAGGCACAACAAGCAGTTCAAGCTCCTCGTGGAAGAGCTTTTGTTATTGGAGCACCAGCTGCACGCCAGGACCCAAATGTGGTCACTGGTACGTTTCTCTTACATGACTTTTATGCATCTGTTCTATTTGACACTGGTGCGGATCAGAGTTTTATCTCTGCCGACTTTGCATGCCAACTAGATTCTATAGAAGAACAGTTAGACTCCCCTTATATTATAGAAGTAGCTAACGGAAAACAGATCACGGTTAGTACAGTATACAGGAATTGCCTGTTGACACTTAATGGTCATACATTTGCCATCGACTTGATACCGATGGAGTTGGGTAGTTTCGACATCATTGTTGGAATGGATTGGCTTTCCTTTAACCGAGTGGAAGTCATCTGTTCTGAGAAGCTGCTTCGAGTTCCATTACCAGAGGATCGTGTGTTGGAAGTTAGAGGGGATCAGGCAAAACGAAGTGTTAAAATCATTTCATGCATAAAGGCGCGTAAGTGTTTACAGAAGCAATGTGTAGCTTCCTTGCTCATGTAGTGAAAAAGGAGAAAGCCCAGAAAGAGATTCAAGACGTACCAGTAGTGAAAGAGTATCCAGAAGTATTTCCTGAAGACCTACCTGGTTTGCCACCAGCGCGACCAGTAGAGTTCCGAATTGACTTAGTTCCTGGAGCTACTCCTGTTGCTAAATCTCCTTATAGGCTAGCACCTTCGGAGATGCAGGAATTGTCGAACCAGTTGCAGGAGTTACTAGATAAAGGATTCATCAGACCGAGCTACTCACCTTGGGGAGCTCCGGTCTTGTTCGTGAAGAAGAAAGACGGATCGTTTCGAATGTGCATCGACTATCGGGAATTGAACAAGTTAACTATCAAGAATCGGTATCCACTGCCGAGGATTGACGACTTGTTTGATCAGTTGCAAGGAGCCCAGTATTTCTCAAAGATCGATCTACGGTCCGGGTATCATCAGCTTAGAGTTCAAGATGAAGACATACCGAAGACGGCTTTCCGAACCAGATACGGGCATTACGAATTCCTAGTGATGCCTTTCGGATTGACGAATGCACCAGCGGTTTTCATGGATCTCATGAACCGAGTGTGCAAGCCATATTTAGATCAGTTTGTCATTGTCTTCATTGATGACATGCTGATTTATTTCAAGAGCAAAGCAGAACACGAGCAACATCTCAGAAAGATCTTGGAACTGTTGACAGAACAGAAGCTCTATGCCAAGTTCTCTAAATGTGAATTTTGGTTAAGGGAAGTTTAGTTTCTTGGTCATGTAGTCAACAGTGAGGGAATACACGTAGATCCCGCCAAGATTGAAGCAATAAAGAACTGGGACACTCCGAAGACACCAACGGAGATTCGGTCTTTTCTGGGATTGGCAGGCTATTATAGGAGATTCATCTCGAACTTTTCTAAGATAGCTTTGCCTCTCACTAAGTTAACCCAGAAGAGTGAACCGTTCGTCTGGGAACAGAAACAAGAAGATGCTTTCCAGACATTGAAACAGAAATTGTGTGATGCTCCAATCCTATCTCTCCCAGAAGGTTGTGATGATTTTGTTTTATACTGTGATGCTTCCCATCAGGGACTTGGTTGTGTTTTAATGCAACGGGACAAAGTCATAGCCTATGCATCAAGACAGTTAAAGGTTCATGAGAAGAACTACACTACTCATGACCTTGAACTGGGAGCAGTAATCTTTGCATTGAAGATTTGGAGACATTACTTATATGGCACCAAGTGTACCATATTTACTGATCACAAGAGTCTGCAGCATATCTTTGATCAGAAGGAGCTCAACATGCGACAACGCCGTTGGGTAGAACTTCTGAATGATTACGATTGTGTGATCAAGTACCATCCGGGAAAGGCGAATGTTGTAGCTGATGCCTTGAGTCGGAAGGAACGGGTCAAACCCTTACGCGTTAGAGCTATGGGGATGACTGTGCAGACCAGTTTACAAGACAGGATCATTCAGGCACAACAGGAATCAGTTGATAGAGGAAACTTGAAGAAAGAACTTGACTGCGGAGCAGAGAAACATTTAGAGACCAAGTCTGATGGAATGATCTACTATCAGGATCGTATATGGATCCCAGCAGTAGACGAATTGAGAAGACTTATCTTCGATGAAGCACACAAGACAAAATACTCTGTTCATCCAGGCGCTGATAAAATGTATCAAGACTTGCGTGGATTTTAGTGGTGGCCGGGAATGAAGAAAGACATAGCCGAGTACGTCGGTCGGTGTCTGACGTGTGCGAAGGTAAAGGCGGAACACCAGAGACCGTCTGGTTTACTGGAACAGCCTGAGATTCCGCTCTGGAAGTGGGAACAAATAGCTATGGATTTTATTACCAAGCTACCCCGCACTTCCAGTGGTCATGATACTATCTGGGTTATCATTGATCGTTTGACGAAATCTGCTCACTTCTTGCCGATGCGTGAGACTTTCACGATGGATAAACTGGCGAGATTGTACATCAATGAGATAGTGGTACGCCATGGTGTGCCATTGTCTATTATTTCTGATAGAGACAGCAGATTCACATCAAGGTTTTGGCAATCACTGCAGAAATCTCTAGGGACACAGTTAAACCTGAGTACAGCTTACCACCCTCAAACGGATGGTCAAAGCGAACGTACTATTCAAACCCTAGAGGACATGTTAAGAACCTGTATTTTGGATTTTGGTGGGAATTGGGATTCTCATTTGCCACTGATTGAGTTCTCCTACAATAACAGTTATCACAGCAGTATCGGATATGCACCATTCGAGGCTCTCTATGGCCGGAAATGTCGATCACCGATCTGTTGGACTGAAGTGGGAGATAATCGAATAACTGGGCCAGAGCTTATTCAGGAAACCACTGACAAGATAGCCCAGATTCAAAGAAGACTACAAGCTACAAGAAGCAGACAAAAGAGCTACGCCGACAAACGGCGTAAGCCGTTGGAATTTCAAGTGGGAGACCGTGTCATGTTGAAGGTTTCTCCATGGAAAGGCGTAGTCCGCTTTGGAAAGAAAGGCAAGTTAGCACCACGATACGTAGGACCGTTCAAAATCATTGAACGTATTGGTCCTGTAGCTTATCGACTGAGATTACCAGATGAACTCAGTGGTGTGCATGACGTGTTTCATGTCTCGAACTTAAAGAAATGCCTTGCTGATGAATCACTCGTCATTCCACTCGAAGAGATTCAAGTTGATGATCAGTTGCACTTTATCGAAGAACCTTTAGAGATTATGGATCGCAAAGTCAAGCAACTGAGGCGAAGCCGTATTCCGATAGTAAAGGTTCGTTGGAATTCAAGACGCGGGCCCGAGTTTACTTGGGAACGTGAAGATCACATGAAGTCAAAGTATCCCCAGCTGTTTGAAGAAGAAGCCGTACCCGATAATGACTTTTAAATTTCGGGACGAAATTTCTCTAACTAGGGGAGACTGTAACATCAGTGCCGGAAACGTCACCGGAACAGTGATCGTAAACAGTACGTGAACTGTAATCAGGTACAAGTCTTATGAAATTCAGTGTATTTCATATTCATATCAAGTTTCAGTATCATTTTATGCTATCAAAACAGAGAATTCATAATCAATTCAGAAAACTCAGTCCAGAACAATGGTTCTTGAGTCAGATAATTATCTGGCAACACAGAACCATCATGTGATTTATTTGTTAGGATTTTATTATGTATAAACGTATGTGAGGCTTTACAGAACAAAACAGCAAGAATGTCGTTACGTGAATGCTAAACCGACGGATTATTTGTATAGGTGACGATCTGTACGAATAATTCTGAGAGTTTAACGTTCTAAATGATATTCAATAATTAGAAAACAATATTGAAAAGTGTAGTTATCGTCGTGTTTGATCGGGTGACGATTCGAACAAATACATGCGATGACCGCGCGATTCGATTTAAACGTTAAATAAATATCTTGTAAATTAAATAATTAAAAGTTATTTAGATAATTTATTAGGAATCACAATCTAAAATAAATTTTATAATCCTATTTTAAAACCGAGTCGTTTCGTTACGAAAACGACGAGAAACTGACAATTCTACGCGAAACCACGCGAAACCGAACGAACTCGAACGAAACCCGGTATTTACCCCTCATTTAATGAGGCATTGATGGTGTCAACAACCACCACCAACCAGATTTTATCCCCAAATTTTCGTCACCCCTCTCCTCAAGCTCTCTCTCTCTAGAATTCTACAACATCTCTCTAAGATTTCTCACTCGAATCTCAACCATTTCGTGTGTTCTTGGTGTCAAAATCATCACTATCACTTGTAGAATCTAAAAGTACAACGGATCTGAGATTTCATCCAACAGATTCGAGGTAAAGAACGATTTTTAGTTCGGTTTTAGGGTTTGAAAACCCTAGAACGAACCTCCTCTTGAAACCGATTAAACACCCTCAAAACCTTAGGGATATCACGTCACCACTATGTAGGAAGATGTAGGAACACATCCCATTGTAACCTTTGGTCGATTTCGTTAAAAACCATGTATGCCATTGTGGTTGTTCGATGGCCGAATGAAGACACAGCAGATGTGCCGAATGTGTGTGGGTCGAATGACCATGTTCTCTTTCGGCCGAAAGACTGGGCCCCCTTCGGGCATCCTCCTTCGCCTGGTGCTTCTCATTCGACCACATAGCCATTCGATCGACCAGCCATTCGCCCCGAACCCTATTCGGCCTACACCTCATTCGCTTGGTCACAGCTCATGCGGCCAGCTCTCATTCGGCTCAACCTATTCGCCCAAAGCCCTTCGGCCATCATTGATTTGGCCCAACCATCTCTCATTCGGCCTATACCCCTATTCGGCCGGGACTTTGTTGGCTAAGGGTTAATTAGTTAGACATGAAGTGATAACATGGTTTGGGTAGGGTTGGATCACATGAGTGCATGCATGGGAGTCGATCGAAAACGTGTGTGCATGGGAGTAACCTAAGGGTTTTCATTCTCATGTAACCATATTTGAGGAACTAGGGTGCCTTGAATATGCATGGAGATCTAACAAGAGAACCTTAAAAGTTAGTATCATTTACACATAAGTAGTGAACATTACTTGGGTTTAACATACTTGAGACATCATGGGAATCGAACAACACCTTAGGGTTTCGAGTGTTGAGATAATTATCAACATTTAACCCTTAGGAGATTCGTAAAGACATGAAATCAACCTAAGTGATTCACTAGAAATGTCAAGAAATTGTTCAAAGATTTAAAGTCAATTAATGGGCCGAGGTTGGCCCAATGGGCTTAACTTAAGCCCATCATGTAAAGGAACTTACTTTCTTTAAAAGCAATTATGTCTTAGTAAAAGAAATTAAATTGTAAACCTTGTTAAAACAAATTTAAATGATTTTTCCTAAATAAGTGTTTATCAAATAATGAACTAACTTAAAATAATCGATTAAAGACTTTAAAGGCTATTGTGGGATAAGGGCTGTAAATGAGTAATAAGTTAGAATAAGTTAGATGAACCTTAGAAATGCATTAGTATCTAGGACACTTAATTGCACACCAAGACCAAAGCCTTAGATACAACGTCTATTATACGTACTTATCGTGTACGAATCTCTTAAAACAACTCAGGTGCTAAAGATACATAAGCTACAATCAAAGAGCGCGCATTATCTTTTGTGAATCAATTGCACAGCAACACAGGTGAGTTCATTGCCCCTTTTCTAAACATTTTCGTTTTTAAAACGTGGGGCTGAGAAGCATGCGTAAACTGTTTTTATTTAAACTGTTTATTTAAATGCTTTTATTTATTATATGTTTTTACATATATATGTTTGTTGATACTTCTAGACTCCTGTCTAGTAAATTATTAAACAGATCAAATAATCAAGTTAATTAAATTACTCTTATGAGTAATACTTTAATTCTAAACTCAAATCAAACCCTTAGTCCATCAAGTTCAAATTCAAGAATTTAAATTCAAAGTGAAATCAAGGGAACTAAATCAAAAGATCATGCTCAAAGGGAATCTAATTCAGTGTGGGATCCGAGAACAAATAAATCAGAATCAAGAATCATATATCATTGTGAATCATGGGAATTCAAAAGATCAAGATCAAGAGACTCAAGGAATCAGAAATCATAAATGTGTGTGAATCATTGAGATAATGAAATCATTACAATCTAATGAAATCATTAATATTCGAGATAAGGTGGATGTCAGTTGTATAGGGAATCGAGACCACGTGTAACACACATAAAGTCCCTTCAGGTATAGAAGACTCTTGTAGTCAGGCTATATGGGCAATAACGTGAACTATCAAATGAAATCAATATCAAAGTCAAAATCAAGAAAATCAAGAGATCAAGAATCAAAGGATATCCTTAAAGTCCCTGCATGTACAGAAGACCTTTGGGTAAAGCTGTAAGGGCAAAACATTAAAGTCCTCGCATGTACAGAAGACCTTTGGGTCAGGCTGTATGGGCATCATTAAAATCCCGTCACGCCCAGGTATACTCCTTGTGAGTTATGCCTGGCATGGGTCACGTGTGAGAGGTTACAACTTGGACAACCACCAACAATTAAGTCTAACTGATTGAGTAAAATAATACCCAATCATCATGTCTTAGTTGTAATTAAATGTTTTATTTAATTATTTAATTAACTATTTAGTATTATATTTACTATCACTGACTTTTGAGAAATCATGCATCTATGATGAACTCAAGAGAATCAAAGGTAAATCAAGTTTTGGAGATCATAATTTAAATCAGAGGTGTGTTAGGTAAAAATGCTTAATTATCATTAACATCAATGTCCTATGTGGATTAGTATGTGGTGGGATGGCGTCTGGGCGGGGTTGTAGCCTTGACCCAGGGGTATGCCCTATATATAAGCATACCGATCTGGATGATACATGTGGTGTTAATGAGGTTAGGGTCTTTACCGGAAGAGGTTTTCAAATCATTTTCATTTACTAAACTATATGAACTCACCAACCATGTGTTGACTTGATCTTTTTGCATGACTTCTCAGGTGACGAACAGGTCAACTGAAGAGTTGTCTCTTCTGGACTAGGTTACAGATAGAGGACCTAGCTTTTGGACTTGCATATTTTGGATATCATACATCATTATTTTGTATATCTTGTGCAGTTACAAGATTAAAGATTTATGATGTTATAGTAGATTTACATTGTTAAATTATAAACTTAACTGATGTAATTTAACTTTGTAATTCTATTTTATTTTAGCATGTTTCTCATTTATATATCATGTGCAAATGTAAACAATCTGATCATTTCGATTATCACTCTCGATATCGCGCCCCGGGAACCTTCCGCCCGACGGGACAACCGATCCTATCCCGCCGGCTCGGGGTGTGACAATGATTTTCCAAAAGTATGCAGGTCCAAAAATACTAGGTCCTCTATTAGGTATCCTAGCCCAAAAGCATTAGCTTCTTAATTGACCTGTTCGTCACTTGAGAAGTCATGCAAAAAGATCAAGTCAACACATGGTTGGTGAGTTCATATAGTTTAGTATTTGAAAAATAGCTTTGTAACCCTTTTTCGGTAAAAACCCTAACCTCATTAACTTCACCTGTAATATCTAGTTCGATATGCTTATATGTTGGGCATATGAAAGGGTCGAGCCTACAACCCGCCCAGACACCATCCCACCACATACTAAACCACATATGACATGGTTGTTAATGATAATTAAGCATTTTTACCTACCATTCATTTCCATTCCACCATAGTTCTACATACACACAAAACATTTGTTAACTCTCGGGTAACAACCTTAATCTCATTAACATCACCTGCAATATCCAATTCGGTATGCTTATATATAGGGCATACGAAAGGGTCTAGCCTTCAACCCGCCCAGACGCCATCCCACCACACACTAAACCACATATGACATTGCTGTTAATGATAATTAAGCATTTTACCCCCATCATTAACTCACTAGTTCTTCGGTTCTTTTGTTCCAGTAAATACAACAATTTGGAATCTCTATTGATTCCTTAAGTTCATCACACAATTAAGATCAACCACACCATTTGTATAAACAATTAAATAAATGCTTAATTAAATAAATAAATAAACATTTAATAAAATCTAAGAACTAATGATTGGGCCTTGGTCAACTTGAGTAGACTAGTCTAGCAATCAAGGTTCTTAGTAGTAAAGGAGATCTGTAAACCTCATCAAACATGCGACCTATAATCAATCAGTCTAGCTAGGACTTTTTTGATATACATGCTTTTATAGTTCTTTAGACCGTCCATAGTTCGTATAGTTCTTTAGTTCTTTGGCACATGTTATTTTTAATCATTTCCCAGATGTTTCTCAAAACAGTTAGGGAATGCTGTAAATATCATCAAACATGCGTCTCATATTCGATCAGTCTAGCTAGGACATCTTTCAAACCTGAGAATGGCACATGCTATCTTTGATATTTCCCAGTCAATCCCTTAAGATAGTTCTTTGTACATAGTTCTTTAAAATAGATCGTTAGTTCTTTGACAACACAACATAAAAAATAGTACTTTGATTAGACCGTTAGTTCTTTGAAATAGTTCTTTGTTTAAGATCTTTAGTCCTTTGAAAGTAGATATTTGAAAATAGTTCTTTGATTTGAAATAGTTATTTACTCATAATGAATAAATAACTTACTATGAATTCCTGTATATTGCATACCTAAACAGAATCTAGGATAACAATTATACATACAAACTTATGTTAAGTAAAAGCATTTAAGTAAATATACTCTTACGAAAATAATTTATACATGCTTCTCAGCCCTGCGTTTGAAACAAAAACGTTTAGAAAAGGGGCAATGAACTCACCTGTGTTGCTGTGTAATGTACTACCACAAAATGCGCGCTCTTTGTTTGTAGACTAAGTATCTTCAGTTCCTGAGTTGTTTTAAAAGAATTTGAATACGAAAAGTATACGTGTTAGTCGTCGTATCTAAGGTTTGGTCTCGGTGTGCAACTAAGTGTCCTATGTTGCTAATGTGACTCTAAGAGTTAATCTAACTAGTCTAACTCCAATACCCATTTGTAGCACGTATCCCACAGTTAATCTTATCAAGTCCAAATCAATATGTTTTTTAATTTAACTCTTCTTAAGTTAAACATAAATTTAGAAAATCATTTAATTAGATTTAAAACAAATTCATAATTCATTTTCTTTTATTAAAACATCATTAATTTTTAATTAAAATGTCCTTTAACATATGATGGGATTTAATTAAGCCCATTGGGCCTACTTCGGCCCATTGATAGTCTTTGATCACCAATTGATTTCTCATCAACATATTTGTCGCACCCCGGCCTTCCCGGCCTGTGCGACGGGGCGCGACTCGACTGATCTTGCAGGATCGCAGTCTCCGGTCACACAGTTGCGATACCGATACGTCTGGTTGCATACGTACATCCAATATTATGGATAAAACAGTTTAGTAAAATCAAAGTTGCGGAAGCAAGTATAAGTTGTCAAAACATATTATAATTCATATATTGCGGAAGCGTTAATTAAGAACAGTTTTCAAAAACAACATTTAGTAGTAGTGCGGAAGCAATTTAAATTGTTTGACAATTCACAACAAAACAAATGATAATGTTTTAAAGCCTAAAGCATATGTAGATGCATGAGACTCCAGCTTAGCATCCTATCTTTGAGTGTGTGCCTTAGTTACCTGAGAAAACATGCGAGTAAAAGGTCAACACAAAGGTTGGTGAGAGCACATGTTTTATGTCAGCAGTAAACATCAAAATGTTTAAAGTAAATGTTTGCAGGCCTACATTTCAATACAATGCAATATCCATTGATAGCTAGTCAATATGAGTTATACCATATGCGGGTTCGCAACCGAAGCTAACATGCTGCCTCCCGCCATATCCATCCAAGATATGGCAATGTTGTTTGGTCAATTATGCACTGTTCCGACCTCTAGTCGGGGTGGCCATACGGCACGCAACAGTGGGGATTGTCAGGCCCAAATAGTACTATTCAGAATTACCACGCTAAGCGCAACTCGCTATTAACGGTTCGAGGTGTGTTTAATGAGGACTTATCAGTTTTGTGGATGAATGCCACACATATGCATATACGATATTAGCATGTACAAATGTAACCAACGTAAATGTATATGTTGTTCAAAAACAATTGTATGCAATGTTTTCTCCCCCAAAGGTAGAAAATGTAAAAAGGGGCCGTGAACTCACCTGATAGTGCAATTTCCGGTTTCCGTGTGTTCGCGTCTGCGAGTGCTAGCACGCCTGCTAGTAAGCACCTATAACCATATAGGTGTGAGTATGTGTTTTGTGGTGTGTTGTATCCCATAGAACTCCAAGTGTCGGTGTGCTCAACCGAGTGTGTGTGTTGTCTAGTGAGACTCGACGAATCGTTGGTGACACGTTTGTTGTGTTTAGGTGTCTTAATGCAAACAAGACACCAAAATGCATCCTATGACTCAACTCATATTGCTTACACGAAAGCAAGTTTTGAAAATCATAATGTTCTCGTTTCGGGAAACTTTTTATAGTTAGAAAGTTTCTATTTTTGGAAAGTATAGTTATGAAATCTCATTTCATAAAACTAATCACTTTAGTATATTTGTAAAAACATATGTAAACACTGAAAATAGGTCGTTTGTGCAGAAAGTACCATTTATGCCGTTTTGTTCAAATAAAGTTTCCTTATTTGGAAAGTATCCGTTTAAAGGTTCGTTTTCACAATTCCAAGATCCCAATATGTTTAGAAATCATTTTTAAACCTATTTCAATGATTACTAATCCTCAAAACATCTTAAAACATCAAAAACCCTCTTTTGATTTCCAAAAGTTTCCATAAATAGTAAGTTTCTACAAAACCATGTTTTTGACAAAATCAAATGCCCATATGAGTTTCTAAACACTCTATATGTATTTGACAACATCTAGACATGTCTAACATGTCTAGATCATCACAAATCTAAGACATGCACATAAAAGTTTCCTTTTATGGCAAGTTTGCCTAAATCATCACCAAATCAACCAATAACTCAACAAAACTCAAATATAACATTCTTAGACTTTAAAATCAGTAAATCTATAACAACTACACATCAAATCACCAACAAATTCGTGTACTATAATCATATGGAGTTGCATGTGGGTTTTTACCCATTGCATGTGCGATCTATCCATAAATAAACATAGGGAACTACCTTAGAGCTACAGATTCAACTAGGACAGCTCCTGGAAGCTTATATGAAGGCTGATGATGAGTCTCCTTGCTTGTGGGTAACTTCCAAGACTTCTCCTTGAAGCTCCAATGGTTCAAGATGCCCCAAGATGGTTCCAATGATGATTCCAGGGGTTGAAGCTTGATTTCAGATGGGTTTTGGTCGAGAGATTGAGTGGAAGTTCGAAGGAAATGGTTAAAGATCGGATAGAAAGACAATGGGATTGATTTTATAAAAATTTTGATCTGCATGGCCTTCGCGTACCGCAAAGGCCGATCAAAATTCTTCTTCGGGTATCGCGATGGGATTCGGGAGTCTCGACTCCCGGTTTGCTTCGCGTACCGCGAAGCCTTTCGCCAAGGGACCTTCGCGTACCGCGATGGGTCAATTTTCTTGTTTTTCGATTTCGGTGATTCGATTTCGCTCGTACTCGATTCCCAACGTTTATCCTAAACATCTAATGCATGTTTAGCACATAATACAATAATAACACATAGTTTGACTGATCACCAACGTTCGTGGGACTCGTGTGTGTGTTTCGATAATTCCTCGAATTATCTTCGATAGTTTGTGTTCGTTGCTATGAACCGTTTGCATGCTTGATTAACCATAATCAACATGTATTTGCACAATCCAATTGTGTTTGTGTTTGTGTTTGCCACACTTGGTTTCCAAAACCAATGTGCAATGTACGATTCGATAATTCCTCGAACTATCGTTTCGCAGTTGTGTGTGTTTGTCTCATCTAATTAAACATAATTAAATGAAATGCAACAAGTATGAATGTGAAATGTAAATAATGTAAGAGTCGCAATTTACCTGAAATTGCCGGGTGTCACAATATTGGGTCAACTAAATAGATGTCAACTCCTCATGTTGAGTTGTTAGGGTGTTTTAAGAAAACCATTTCCCTTGAAGCCCTAATCTCTTGTTTCGTTGAATGATTCCATGTACATACACGTCCCATGCATGCATGCTCTTTCGTTTTTCATTGGTTTTGTGCGCTCGTATATTCATTTCCTTGTTCTTAAAACTAAGTTTAACAGGCCTAGGTCAGAATTACCCTAATTAGCCAACATTTTAGATTTGGTCACCCTTTGGGCGGCGAACCTATTGGCAGTGAGCATAGGTTCGGCGAACCTTTAGGATTCGGCGAACCTTTAGGGTTTGGCCTACTCAACTCCACAGTCTTGAGGTTCGTGCATCCCTGGTTCGTTTATAGGTTCGACTATGGTCACAGGTTTGGTCAGCCTGGGGTTCGTGACAGCCTAGGTTCGTCTGACTTAGGTTCGGCCCAATTGGTTCGTTGGTCAAGGGTTCGCCAGAGTTTTAGCCAAGTGAAGGTTCTTCCCATCACCTGGTTCGGGTGTTTATTATTCGTCCAAACTAGTGGGGTCCGGCTAAGAAGAAGGTTCGGCTAGACAAGGCGAGGTTCGGCCTAGCCTAGCAGGTTCGCCCCTCTTGCCCAGCTACTCGACAGGTTCGGCCATCTGTATGAAGGCTCGGCCGATCGATTTGGTTCGCGAACCTGCATCATCCTCTTCATCTTTAACCTTAACCTGCTACAGATTAGTTTCCAAAGTTTCCCAGTTGTTTCTAAGTGTTTATCTAAGTGTTTTCTAAGTGTTTATATCGGTTAAACAACAAAGATCATGGGGTTCGTAGTTCACACCAAAAACCAAAAGTGAAATGGAGATTTACCTCAAAATCGACGGATAAAAGCTTGAATTCTTTGTACTTCCGTGATCTACAGATGATGGTGATCGTTTTGACACCAAGAATGCTTGAAATGGTGGAGATTTGAAGGAGAAATCTTAGAGAGAAGGTGGAGATTCTAGTGAGAGAGGGAGACGAATTTTGAGAGAGAGAAAAAGGTTTATGATGGTGGTTATGGCAATTAAATGCCATAATAAATGCTTCAATATACCCGGTTCGTTCGTCTCCGCTTGGTTTCGCGTAATACGTCGGTTCTTCGTAAATTTTCGTAACGAACGGTTTGGTTTTAAATTTAGGTATATAAAATTATTTTAGGTGGTTATGCCTAGTAAATTAACTAAATATCTTTTGTTTATTTAAAATTTTCAGAATTATTTAATTACTGTTTGAAATCGAATCGTACAGTCGTCGCGCGTATTCGTTCGAATCGTCACCCGTACGAACACGACGATAACTATACTTTTCAATATTGTTTTCTAATTATCGGATATCATTCAGAACGTTAAACTTTCAGATTTATTCGTACAGATCGTCACCTATACGAATAATCCGTCGGTTTAGCATTCACTTAACGACATCCGTGTTGTTTTGTTCTGTAAAGCCTCACATACGTTTATACATAATAAATCCTAGCAAATAATCACATAAGGGTTCTGTGTTGCCAGATAATTATCTGACTGATGAGCCTTGTTTTCTGAGTTTTGTTTCTCTGAAATGATTCTGAATTCACTGTTTGATAGCATGAAATGATAATGACATATGATATAAACACGACATAAAAATGAAAAATGTATAGTTCGTACCTGATTACTGTTCATGAAACTGTTGAGATCAATGTTCCGGTACTGGTTCCGGCGCTGATGTTACAGTCTCCCCTTGTTAGAGAAATTTCAGCCCGAAATTTAAGAGTTGTTATCAGGTACGGCTTCCTCTGTAAACAATTGGGGCTACTTTAACTTCATGTGATCTTCGCGTTCCCAAGTAAACTCAGGTCCGCGCTTTGAGTTCCATCGAACCTTTACAATCGGAATACGGCTTCTCCTTAGTTGCTTAACTTTGCGATCCATAATCTCCAAAGGTTCCTCGATAAAGTGTAACTGTTCATCCACTTGAATTTCTTCGATCGGGATGACAAGTGATTCGTCAGCAAGGCGTTTCTTTAAATTCGAGACGTGAAACACGTCATGCACACCACTGAGTTCATCTGGTAATCTCAGTCTATACGCCACAGGACCAATACGTTCGATGACCTCGAACGATCCCACGTATCGTGGGGCTAACTTGCCTTTCTTTCCAAAGCATACTACACCTTTCCATGGGGATACCTTCAACAGGACATGGTCTCCCACATGGAATTCCAACGTCTTGCACCGTTTGTCGGCGTAGATCTTCTGTCTGCTTCTTGTAGCTTGTAATCTTTGTTGAATCTGAGCAATCTTGTCAGTAGTCTCCTGAATAAGCTCCGGCCCAGTTATACGGTTGTCTCCAAGTTCAGTCCAACAGATCGGTGATCGACATTTTCGACCATACAAAGCCTCGAACGGTGCACATCCGATGCTACTGTGATAACTGTTGTTGTAGGAGAATTCAATCAGTGGCAAATGAGAATTCCAATTTCCACCGAAATCCGACACACAGGTTCTCAACATGTCCTCTAGGGTCTGAATTGTACGTTCACTTTGATCGTCCGTTTGTGGATGGTAAGCTGTACTCATATTTAAGTGCGTCCCTAGAGATTTCTGTAATGATTGTCAGAACCTTGATGTGAATCTGCTGTCTCTATCAGAAATAATAGATAATGGCATACCGTGGCGTACCACTACCTCATTGATGTACAGTCTCGCCACTCTATCCGTCGTGAAAGTTTCACGCATTGGCAAGAAGTGAGCAGATTTGGTCAAACGATCAATGATCACCGAAATTGTATCATGACCACTGGAAGTGTGGGGTAGGTTGGTAATGAAGTCCATAGCTATTTGTTCCCATTTCCATAACGGAATCTCAGGCTGTTCCAGTAAACCAGACGGTTTCTGGTGTTCCGCCTTTACCTTCGCACACGTAAGACATCGACCGACGTACTCGGCTATGTCGTTTTTCATTCCTGGCCACCAATAAAATCCACGCAAGTCTTGGTACATTTTATCGGCGCATGGATGAACAGAGTATTTAGTCTTGTGTGCTTCATCGAAGATAAGTTTTCTCAATTCGTCTACGGCCGGAATCCATATACGCTCACGGTAGTAGATCACTCCATCGGGTTTAGTATCAAATTGTTTCTCTGCTCCACAGTCAAGTTCTTTCTTCAGATTTCCTCTATCAAGTGATTCTTGCTGGGCTTGAATAATCTTGTCTCGTAAACTCGTATGCACCGTCATTCCCATTGCTCTAACGCGCAAGGGTTTGACCCGTTCCTTCCGGCTCAAGGCATCGGCTACAACGTTCGCCTTTCCCGGATGTTACTTGATTACACAGTCGTAATCATTTAGAAGTTCAACCCAACGACGCTGTCGCATGTTGAGTTCCTTCTGATCAAAGATGTGTTGCAGACTCTTGTGATCAGTAAATATGGTACACTTTGGTGCCCTATAAATAATGTCTCCAAATCTTCAACGTGAAGATTACAGCTCCTAGTTCAAGATCATGAGTAGTGTAGTTCTTCTCATGAACCTTTAACTGTCTTGATGCATAAGCGATAACTTTGTCCCGTTGCATCAGTACGCAACCAAGTCCCTGATGGGAGGCATCACAATAAACAACAAAGTCATCACAGCCTTCTGGGAGAGATAGAATTGGAGCATCACATAACTTCTGTTTCAATGTCTGAAAAGCATCTTCCTGTTTCTGCTCCTAGACAAACGATTCACTTTTCTGGGTTAGCTTAGTGAGAGGCAAAGCTATCTTAGAGAAGTTTGAGATAAACCTTCTATAATAACCTGCCAATTCCAGAAAAGACCGTATCTCCGTCGGTGTCTTCGGAGTATCCCGGTTCTTTATCGCCTCGATCTTGGCAGGATCTACGTGTATTCCCTCGCTGTTGACCACATGACCCAGAAATTGAACTTCTCATAGCCAAAATTCACATTTAGAGACTTTGGCATAGAGTTTCTTTTCCTTCAACAGCTCCAAGATCTTCCTGAGATGTTGCTCGTGCTCTGTTTTGCTCTTGGAATAAATCAGTATGTCATCAATAAAGACAATGACAAACTGATCCAAGTACGGCTTGCACACTCGGTTCATGAGGTCCATGAAAACTGCTGGTGCATTAGTCAATCCGAAAGGCATCACCATGAATTCGCAATGCCCGTATCTAGTTCGGAACGCCGTGTTTGGTATATCTTTGTCTTGAACTCTGAGCTGATGATATCCCGACCGCAAATCAATCTTTGAAAAGTATTGAGCTCCTTGCAGTTGGTCAAACAAATCATCAATCCTCGGCAATGGGTGACGATTCTTGATGGTTAGCTTGTTCAGCTCCCTGTAATCTTTGCACATACGAAACGATCCATCTTTCTTCTTCACAAACAAGACCGGAGCTCCCCAAGTTGAGTAGCTAGGTCTGATGAATCCTTCATCAAGTAGCTCTTGCAGTTGGTTTGACAATTCCTGCATCTCTGAAGGTGCTAACCTGTAAGGAGATTTAGCAACATGAGTTGCTCCAGGAATTAAGTCAATACGAAACTCTACTGGTCGTGCAGGAGGCAAACCTGGTAGGTCTTCAGGTAATACTTTCGGGTACTCTTTCACTACCGGCACATCTTGAATCATTTTCTTGTCCTTGTCCTTCTCCACCACATGAGCCAGAAACGCTATGCAGTGCTACTGTAGACACTTACGCGCCTTTATGCAAGAGATGATTTTGACACTTCGTTTTGCTTGATCCCCTCTTACTTCCAATACACGATCGTTCCATAATGGAATTTGAAGCAGCTTTTCAGAACAGATGACTTCTACTCGATTATAAGAAAGCCAATCCATTCCAGCAATGATGTCGAAACTACCCAACTCCATCGGTATCAAATCGATGGTGAATGTATGACCGTTAAGTGTCAGTGGGCAATTCCTATATATTGTACTAACTGTGGTCTGTTTCCCGTTAGCTACTTCTATGATGTAAGTGGAAGCTAACTGTTCCTCTATAGAGTCTAGTTGGCATGCAAAATCGGTAGAGATAAAACTCTGATCCGCACCAGTGTCAAATAAAATAGATGCACAAAAGTCGTGTAAGAGAAATGTACCAGTGACCACATTCGGGTCTTGGCGTGCAGCTGGAGCTCCTATAGCAAATGCTCGTCCACGGGGTGCGGGAACTGCCTGTGGTGCTTTCTTCGGGCAGTTCTTTGCAAAGTGGCCAATTTCACCACAGTTGTAGAATCCACCTTGGTTCTGGTTGTTGGGAGGAGGGAGAGCTAAAGCAGCATTATTGACTGGTTGGTTAGGTGTCATCCGGCAGTGTTGGACCCAATGGCCCTTTCTTCCACATCCCGTACATTGCTTGCAGGGAGTGTTAGCAGCATGATGGTATTGACACTTGGCACACAATGGGTATGCACCAGTGTAGGGTCTTTGTTGGGGTTCTGGGGTGCAACTGCTACTTGTTGGAGAGGGGTGGCCATCGTATAGTTCTTGATGACCTTTTGCTTCTTCTTGGGGTGATGGTGGGGTTTCTTTGACCACTCTTCCTTGTGCTTGCCATAGTCGGCCTCTTTCTTCAGAGTTCCAGAGGCTACCATCAAGTCAGTAAGTTTCCCTAATAGACTAACAGCTGACTCCACTGTGACAAGATTTGCAGCAACTACTAAACCTTGTATGCAGGCAGGTAGCCCACATACATACCTGTCAATCCGTTTCTCCAGAGTTGGTACCATATCTGGCACCAAAGCAACTAACTGGTGATAACGGGTAGTGTATCCCATGTGGTCTGCCCCTTTCATCACAAGGTTGGATAGTTCAGTCTCTAGTCTCTGTAGCTCATTCTTGGGGCAGAATTCAGTTCTCAGCAACGTCTTGAACTCTTCCTATGGCATTGTCATAGCTTCTTCTCTTCCTCTAGCATTGATCTGTGAGTTCCACCAAGTCAAGGCTCGTTTGTTGAAAGTACCGGCAGAGTAACGAACCTTGTGGTGATCTGGACAACTGCAGAGATCCAGAGTAGTTTCAATCTTTTCTATCCATTGGATTAAACCAACGGCTCCTTCGTTACCGCTGAAATTCGGCGGCTTACATCCCATAAAAGACTTGTAAGAGTAATTTGAAGCACCGCTAGTGTTTCCACTGGCTTCCCCTGATTAATGCCCGGTGTTGTTGCTGTCGTTCCGTAAACGGTTGAGCATATCCGGAATCACCTCTTTCAGCTGATTTGTCAGCTGACTGCTCAGTAGTGCTGCCAAAGCGATGATGGCAGGATCTAGTATCTGATTAGTGTTCGGATTTGGAGGAGGAATAAGTGGAGGAGGAGGAGGAGGTGGTGGTGAATCAGGTGGTGATGGTGTTGACGAGTGTGGAGCTAAGTCTTGTGGTGGTGGTAACCGGGGAGGTTGTCTTCGTGGCGGCATTCTGATCATAACCAAAAGAATATTGGTTAGTGTAGTGATCGAATGCTAAAGACATAATGCAAGTATACAAATCCTCTGTTCTCTACATGAAGGGTCCCTAGGTTATAGTCTTGGCCAAACCGTTTAAATAAATGACCTATGTTTCTCTATAACCATGGCTCTAATACGAATCTGTCACACCCCGAGCCGGCGGGGTTGGATCGGATTCCCCGTCGGGCGGAAGGTTCCCGGGGCGCGATATCGTGAGTGATAATCGGAATGATCAGATTGTTTACATTGCACATGATATAAATGAGAAATGGTAAATAGAATAGAATTACAAAGTTAAATTACATCAGTATCGTTCATAATTTAACAATGTAAATCTAACATCAACATCATAAATTTTCTATCTTGTATCTGCATAAGATATACACAATACATTGTATAATGATGTTCAAAAAGTATGCAAGTCCAAAAATACTAGGTCCTCTATCAGGTATCCTAGCCCAAAAGCATTAGCTTCTTAATTGACATGTTCGTCACCTGAGAAGTCATGCAAAAAGATCAAGTCAACACATGGTTGGTGAGTTCATATAGTTTAGTATTTGAAAAATAGCTTTGTGACCCTTTTTCGGTAAAAACCCTAACCTCATTAACTTCACCTGTAATATCCACTTCGGTATGCTTATACATAGGGCACACGAAAGTGTCACACCCCGAGCCGGCAGGACGGATCGACTTTCCCACCGGGCGGAAGGTTCTCGGGGCGCAATATCGTGAGTGATAATCGTGATGATCAGATTGTTTACATAACATTGAGAATAACTAAAGCACAATAAAGCATTAAACTAGGATTACAAAGTTAAATTACAATATCAATGTTTGGTAATTTAACTAAGTAAACCTATCAAAAAGAATCAAATGTTTCTATCTTGTATCTGTACAAGATATCAAAAGTGATTTCCAAAGTTCATCAAAATATGTGCTTTTCCAAAATCTACTAGGTCCTCTAACTGGGCATCCTAGTATGCAATCCTGAGCCTTAGCTTAATCCTGTACGTCACCTGAGAAAGCATGTAAGAAAACAAAGTCAACACAATGGTTGGTGAGTTCATATAGTTTAATAGTTTTAAAAATAGCTTTAGATATTCTCTTTTGGTAACAACCTTAACCTCATTAACATCACATGTCATATCCAGATCGATATGCTTATATATAGGGCATACGAAAGGGTCGAGCCTACAACCCGCCCAGACGCCATCCCACCACATACTAATCCACATATGACACTGTTGTTAATGATAATTAAGCATTTTACTTACAATCAACTTTCATCTTAGTTTCAAGCATCCTGTTTAGAAGTTTAAGACATGTAACATCACTGTACTTTCGGTTGTCCGTACATCCGTACATCCGTACGATTGTACTGTTGAGACCGGAGATTTGTTGTTTATTAATGATTATGAATTATTGATTGTCATTATTGATATCATCACTATTTCTGGTATGCATGTTATAACATATGATATGCGTAAACCATGGGAAGTTTAGTTGTAACCCAACTAAATAGAACCAGAGAGTTTATCGCAGTGCTAGTACTGATGATTATGGATTATTGGTTTGAAAATGGCATTGGGTTGAACTGGGATGAAACTGGGAGTTTGTTATGGTATGGTTGCTAAGTGTAGTCAAGGACACATGGTCATGGTTTATCGAAATAGCGGTGGGACGGTGTAGGGGAAGTTGCGATCTACCTCTGCATATGCCCTATACATATGCATATTTCGGTCTATCATGGATGTGTCAGTGACTCAGTTTAGTGGGTCTTGGTTTGGGAATGATAATATTAAAGTTATTAAATAATGGGAATTAATTACGTGAAGTGAGGTTACGAATATTACTTAAACGCGAATATTAATTCAGAAATGTTAACTTAATAAATGTATTCGCGTGAGTGACGATTCACACGAATATAATTATTAAGAATAATATACTGAAATGATATTCCATGAATTATAAATCAAATCGAAATACGATACTAGCAACGGATTCGCGAAGATGACGATCTTTACGAATACGTACGCGAGTAACGCGTTTCGACGAGATAATTAAATTATATGGGACGATATTAAATTAATAAATAGGACTGAAAATATTTATTAGGAATCACAACCTAAAATAAATTCGAATAAATTAATTTACTAAATAATTATTTAACGATAATGAAAAGAAAGCGATTTACGAAACAACTTATTTAAATTTATTTTATTTAAACAAAACCAATATATTCAAAATGATTTATTGTTTAAATATGCTACATTAGAAAACCGAGCATGTTATTACATTTTACGTGTGTTAAAGGAGATCTTTTACGAGACAAAGATTACTTAAAAATCAAGATAGGTAATGAAACTATATTATTTAAACACTCTATGTTTAAATATGTTTAACGGGTAAAAACCGAACATTTATTTTATTTATCGCGATAAAAACGGGATCGTGCACGCGTATACGACACGCGATATAAGGAAGATTACTTCCTTCCTTCCTCTTCATTTCACCAACTCACTCTCTCTCTCTAAGTTCTAATTTTCGTCACCCACATCACAACCAACTTCTCTCTACGATTGCGAGCTCGTTTCTTGACGGAATCACGTGATTCTTGGCTCTAAACGACCACAAGAACAAGGAGAACAAGGAAGTACAAGGAGATCTTGCATTTGAGCTTTGTTTCGAGGTAAATCTATAGTTTTATTCACGGTTTTACTGTAGATCCGAATCTTTGAACTTGTTGGGGATTGAATCGATTAAAAACCTAAGTAGAACACTTAAACGAAGTAGTAATAGCTAGTAGAGGCCATGTATGAGCTTGTAAACATGCAGGAACCGAAGGGGAAGATGACGGGCAGTAGGGAGTCACGGCCACAGGTCACCGAACCTGTTATAGCCGGTGTGGGACTCGCGAACCCTTGGCGAACCCTAGGCTAACCCACGAGTCTGTCATGGTTTCCCCGAACCTAGGATAGCACCAGCGAACCCTCATTTGGCTAGCGAACCCTCCCACAAGCTCAACGAACACTTGGCTGTATGATTGTGACGAACCTTTCTCTTTTTCTGGTTGCTTGGCCAGCCGAACCATGCAAGGACCTACGAACCATTATGCTGAAACAGCCGAACCCTAGAGTGGCGAACCCTAGGGACCCCGAACCTTTGGTGGCCTAGCCGAACCCATGCACCTCTTCATGAACCCACCAGGGGACGAACCACGACCGGGGGCCGAACCCTAGCACCTCTAGGAACCCACGAACCCTCTTTTCCTCTATGTTAGCCGAACCTAGTATGATTAGGATATAAGGTTCGCTGCCCAAGGGGTGACCGAACTAAAATTCCTAAAGTTATAAGGTTAAGGCTAAGGCCATGATGTGTAAGCATACATACCCATATATATATATATATATATATATATACATAGGCGCACGTAAGGGAGTATCCATGCATGCATGAGCACCTAAGTGGTTATCACCTTTCTCTTGTAACTTGAGTTTTAAGAAACTAAATATCAGTATGTATGTTGAACTTGGGTTATAATCAACTTAAGCTTGGATTTTATTGAACTTTAATTAAAGTGTTATTAACTTAATCAAGATGGTCAAAATAGAGAACATGCATGCAAATGGATACCTATGAAATCATAACAAGTGGATCATGATAACATAGTTAGAAACTAACAAGACTAAACTATGAAATGATGATACACACTTATAAAAGATTTAGAAGTTATCTTAACTTAGGTTAAGTAAACTAAGTTAAGAAAACATTAAAGATTTAACTAAAAGAGAAACACTTGTGAATAATTTCAGATAGTTGAGTTAAATCTTGAGTTTATCTACGCGAGCGCGCATAATACAGAATACATAATCTAAGGACTTCAGGTGAGTTCTCACAACCTCCCTTTCTTTAAACTGTTTTGGTTTTAAAAACTCGGAGGTGAAGCATGTATACCAGTTTAAATATTATTTTGATAACACAAGGATAATACCTATTTATCATTATGATATTCAAATTATGGATTACTATTATTATGGATTATCACTGATTATTATACATCCGTGTAAACATTGTCATTGACTTCGGTCAATAGCAAAGGTTACATGTATTGTCACCTACTCCGTGAATCATTGCCTTTGACTTCGGTTAATTGCTTTGACTTCATGTATTGTCACGTGGATGATTTCTACATCCGTGAATCATTGCCTTTGACTTTGGTTAATTGCTTTGACTTCATGTATTGTCACGTGGTTAGCGACCACTCCATGAATCATGTAAGTAACTTAAGTTAATTACATAATGATCATGTATAGTCACGAACATTATTTGAGAATATAATTGATGAGATTGGTTGATTAGTTGTGGAGTGATTATCTATGTTTGACTATGATTATTTGTGATTTATTTGACTGATTGATTATGTGATTATGTGGTTGTGTATGTGTTTGATTGTGGAATTGGTGGTTGTGTGTTGGATTATCTCATATAGGTATTCATATGGATTTTCTCAAGAAGATCATAAGTCTTATACTCGTTTTAAACAAAGCATTTTATAAAACCATTTTAAGCATAAACTTTTAAACTCATTTTACTAATACATTTTTAAATATAAAAACTTATGATTACTCACCAACTACTTTTGTAGTTGACACTTGATTTTCTTACATGTTTCAGGTGATGGAGACAAGTAGGATGAAGAGAGGATCTCTTCTATTTTGGACATCATCATATAGGCTCTTGGACTTAGTTAATTAACTAAATTTCTGGCGATTAGAGTTTAGTTAGTTTAACTAATTCTTTTGTGTAATTGATGTAATTGATTCATGAAGAACATGATTTTTGTGTAATTATGCTGTTTGCTTAAATGATATATGATGAATGATTTAGATGCCCACGAGCTTTTGAACAATCTACACATCCCTCGTGGCATCCCGACGATTCCGCCGCCGGTCGGGGTGTTACAAGACAAGCACCCAATAATATGTACATATCCCTTCGGTAAAAACCTTAACCTAATTAACATCACATGTAATATCTAGATCGGTATGCTTATATATAGGGCATACGAAAGGGTCTAGCCTACAACCCGCCCAGACGCCATCCCACCACATACTAATCCACATATGACACTGTTATTAATGATAATTAAGCGTCTTACCTACCATCCAATTCTACCATAGTTTCAAGTATTCTGATTTATGAGTTTCATCACACACAGAGTAGCATTTGAGTATCAAGTTTTGAGAGTTAGATTATAGACAGTTGAACACCCTAAGGAATTCAACATCCATCCATAACGGAACTAAATATGACTCGCGATATCGGTGTTTTGATAAAGGAGTCTTCAAGATAACACAAAGTCAACTAGAAGAGATAAAAATCAACCTAGTCACTCGTCACAACCATGGATGAATCAAGAAGAACACTGAATGACTAGTAGGGCTTGACCAATGTCAAGACGCGGCGGCCAAACAGTCTGTCTTACATGATTCTGACAACGAAGAGCACTGATGACTAGTAGGGCTTGACCAATGTCAGGACGCGGGGGCCAATCAGTCTGTCTTACGATGTCCGATAGCTTAAGCATACAAGTTTATAGCATTCAAATAGTTTTATTGATGACTAGTAGGGGTTGACACATAGGTCAAGACGCGGCGGTCAATCAGCCTGTTGTCTTAGCATTCCAAGTATATCAAGCATTCATGTGTTTCAAGTATTCCAAGCATATTAAGCGTTCAAGCATTTTAAGCATTCCAAGCATATCAAGTGTACAAGTGTTTATAGCATTTCAAGCATATAAGTCTTTATAGCCTTTTAAGCATGTGAGTCTTTCTGAGTTTAAGTTTTCAAGCTTCCATAAGTATGGTTTTCAAAAGCATTCATAGTTTTAGTATTGTCTTGCTTATGCATTTAAAAGCTTCGAGAGTTTTAAGTAAATAGGTATAAGTGTAAGCAGCATTAGCATTAAGATTAAGAGTATAAAGTATTAGTATTTAGAGTAAATTTATATAGTATTAGCCTTTAGAACGAGTGTATCAAGTATTAGCTTTTAGCGTAAGTGTTCAAAGCATTAGCACTTAGACTTAGCATGTAGTATTAGTATATAGTATTTGCATATAGCATGAGCGTATAACATTAGAATATAGTATTAGCATATAGACTTATCATGTAGCATTCCCATGTAGCATTTTGATTAGAAGTATAAAGTATTAGAATAAAGCATTAGCACTGTAGTATGAACGTGTTAGGATTATGAATAAGTTTAAAAGCCTTTAAGAACATTAAACATTTATTCTAAAATGTGTAAACATGCTTCTCAGTCCCGAAGTAAAACAAATATGTTTGAAAAGGGACAAATGGACTCACCTTGGGTTTGAAGTGGTTGACTTAGCTTAACAAGATATGCATGCGCTCTTTGTTGGATTTGTTGTTGTGTTCGCGATCCTGTATTGATTTCACGATGTTCGTAGCTTGTAAGTTTAAGTTGTAAGAATTTGTGTGCATGTATGTGTTAACCCTAACTTGGTTATCACTCGTGAGTCTCGGTCTTGGTCTTCATTCGGCCCCGTTTGCTAGTTAAAGTTTGTACTCCCACTTAATCACTTAGGTTTTTATTATGCCATGCCTTTATGTTGTATGTTTAGCTTCAATTCATTCTTGGAATCTCAAACTGTCATTATATGATAGTTGTTTTGATATAAGACTTAGCATGTAAACCCAAGATGAACTTAGGTTTACAGTTCAACCCCCTAGGTTAGTCCTGTCATGTTGAAAGATGTTGTTACATGGAAATAATTTAACTAACTCATAATCCTTGTAAGCTTAATGTTTTAAGTTTATAAATTCCTTATTAGAATTTACTACCTTTTGTGCTAATAATTAAAGCATTTCCATGCATAGTATTAAAAATCGGTTTGATTTTAAATGTAGTTTACAACTCTTGGGTTAAGTGGGCCGAATACCTAACATTGGGTCGATTGGAATTTGGCTTGGTCCGAAACAGTCACAGTGGGCCGAACTAATAGTCATGGACCAAGTGATATATCTATGGGCCGAAGCAACCATGGTAGGCCGCAGGAAGGAGATGGGCCGATTAACATTGATTCGATCGAATGGGATGTTGGGCTGAGTGGATTAGTATGGGCCTAGAAATCGGGCTTAGAATAATCAAAGGAGATGGTTCCCATTACAGCGAACCATGGGTTCGTTTGGGATAAAGGTTCGGTCCTCAAACAGCCTAGCGAACCTGTTAGCCACCTTCATAGGTTCGTCTAGGTCACCACCCTCACAAGGTTCGGCCCAGTGGTTCGTGCAAATGAAAGTTACATGTTCGCTTGATGCAGGTTTGTATCAGTAAGGGTTCGGCCATGGGTTCGTGTATGAGAGGTTCATCCAATGGTCCGGTGATGGTCAGGTTCGCAGCATGCTAAACTTTGACAAACCTAGGGTTCGGCTGGCTTGCATTCCACGAACCCTGCACCTTTCTCATCATCATCCTCGAGCCTCTCCAGTCCCAAAGTTGTTTCAGGTTGCTGTTATGCTACTAGGGTTTCTCATGGTCATGTGGTTCAAGGTAGAGTATGGTTAACCGGCTAGAGTGAAGTGGAACAAAGAGTTACAACAAAACCCTAAATTTCGTGATTTTCATGGCATCTTACCTCGATTTTCAGTGGACAAAACCTCAGATCGATTGTACTTCCTTGTAGAGAACGTTTGTAGCTTCGTATAGTAGTGCTAATCACTTATTTTGCCAATTCCAAACAACCCAAATGCGTCAATAAGCATCACAATGGTTTCAAATCATCATTTTAAACATCAAATCTTAGATCTAAACTCATGCATGTTGACATTTCATCAAAAATCACCATTTCATGTTATCAAAGTTTCTAAATATAGAAATAATGCTACAAATCGTCATTTTGACCACAAATATCATTATAGACCACACATATGACTCCCCATATCATCAAGATTCATTTATTCTTACACAAGATCATCAAAGATCACCTGGATCATTCATGCATGTTGTTATTTTGATCATCCAAGAACAAGTCATGCATCATGTATACACACATCATAATGGAATGTAAAAATACGTCATCCACTCATCATAGATCATCAATATTCATGCTCAAATCAACAAACCCAGATTCAAAGTGCTAGAAATTCGTGCATGTGGTGTGCGAGTGATTCACCATGCATGTGGGTTTAGAAGCGATTTTAAGCTACATGGACCAAAGAAATACCTTCTAAAGCCCCAAACAAGTTGAGATGTTGCTTAGACAGGTCTGAGTAGCTCCTAAATCGGTTGAGATCAAGTCCCCCCAGCAGCTAGAATATGATGGTGTTGATGGTGAGGTCCAACAAGCCCTTCTTCTTGCTTTCCAAACTCCAAGTCTTCAATCCAAGCTCCTTCAATGGTTGTTAATGGCTTCCAGATGTGTTTGAAGGGGTGTTGCAGGGTATAATGATGAGCATGGGGTCTAGGACCGATTAGGATAAGAGTAGGGTGGTTAAAGAAATGATTAAGTCTTGATTTTTAAAGATTTTGCGTGTTGGACTCTTTGCGTACCGCGATGAGGGTCTTCGAAAGGCTCCGTGTACCACGATGGATTTTGGGATTCAAATTGTCCGCCCATCCATCGCGTACCTCTATGCCCCTTCCTGTGGGCCTTAGCGTACTGCGATGGGTCCTTGAGGAGCCCAATAGGCGCAATTTTGTTGTTTCGAGCCAAATTTCGCGTATTTCACGATTACGATCATCGTTTCTCGACCCATAAGCATTGTTATAACTAATTTAGGTTCCCTAGAACCTGAGTGCAGTGAAAGTGTACTGTGGTTTCACCAACGTTCGTTATTCAAGACACGTGCATGCGTTTTGCAATAATTCCTCAAATTATCGGTGCGTTTGGACTATTGTGCTACATGTCACACTAAATATTCATAATTCTAGTGCTACGTAAGTAATAATAATACACATTATTATTTAGAATAAAGTTATGCTGACCTGGAATTTACGGGGTGTCACATCCTACCACATAAAAAACCACATGATATATTGTTCCTGGTGATAATTAAGCATTTCATCCCACATCATTGATTCCATAACATTTGATTCATAGCATTTGATTACCCTTTCAAATGTTTACCTTGATCCCCCGAAATGCCAACCTTAACCTCATCAACGACCACCTATGCTATCCAATCAAGTATGCTTATATATAGGGCATATGTAGGGTCGAACTTACCGCCTAGCCAGCCACCGTCTCACCACATACCGGACTGCTTAGCATATTGTTGTTAATAATAATTAAGCTTTTCACTCCATTCACCTTCATTTTAGATTTTGATTTCCACAAATAAGCAACTCTGATCTCTTGAGTTCACCATGTATTCATGGTTACCCCAAAAACACTTGTAGAAATATAATATTAAATGTTTAATTAAATTAATAATTAAGCATTTAAATACAACTAAGACATGATTATTGGGCTTTATTTGACTCAATCAATTAGACTTAGTTGTTGGTGGTTGTCCAAGTTGTACCGTCTCACACGTGGCCCATATCAGGCATGACCCAAAATGAGTCTACCTTTATGTGTCGGGACTTTCATGATTTGCCCATATCAGCTTGACCCTCTGGCCTACTGTACATGTCAGGACTTTAGGATATCCTTTGATTCTTGATTCTCTTGATTCTCTTGATTTCGTTTGATAGTTTTAGTTATGCCCATATAGCTTGACTACAAGAGTCTACTATTGTGCCGGGACTTTCCGTGTGTTACACGTGGTCTTGATTTACATACAACTGACAATCCACCTAAACTTAAGCATTAATGATTTCATTAGATCTTAATGATTTCTTTATTTCAATGATTCACACACGGTTGTGATTTCCTTGATTCTGATCTTTAGACTTCCATGATTTCCACAATGATTATAGATTCTTGATTAGGATCCTTAGCTTTACTGATCACACGTTGGATTAGATTCCATTGAATGTGATCTTTAGCTTTAGTTCTTTTGATTCCACTTTGAGTTTAGATTCTTTAATTTGAATTCGATGGACTAAGGGTTTGTTTTAGAGTTTTAGAATTTTGGTATTACTCGTAAGAGTAATTAATTAATAATTAGTTAATTCTGCATACAAACACCTAGACAAGAGTCTAGGAGTATAAACAAGTATATATAAAGCATACAATAAGTAAAAGCATCTACGTAAAACATATTTAAATAAAAAGGTTTACGCATGCTTCTCAGCCCCGCGTTTGAAAACAAAATGTTTAGAAAAGGGGCAATGAACTCACCTGTGTTGCTATGCAAACGATTTATCACCAAATGCGCGCTCGTTACTTGTGGTTTGTGTATCTTCAGTACCTGAATTGTTTTAGAAGAATCCGAATACGATAAGTATTTATAATCGTCGTATCTAGGGTCTTGGTCTCGGTGTGCAACTAAGTGTCCTATGTTACTAGTGTGTTTCTAGAAATCCTTCTATCTAGTCTAAAGTATTACCCATAACTAACCCTGACCCACAGTGTTCATTACAAGTCTTTAGTTAAAATATTTTTAAGTCAATTCATTTTAGTTGAACGTTTATTTAGAAAAATCATTTAATTAATTTAACAAGATTCATAAGTGAATTTCTTTTATTGAAACATAGTTAACTTAAGAAAATATGATCTACACATGATGGGCTTGGGTTAAACCAATTGGATTAACCTTGGGCCCAATTACTAGCTTTTGATTACCAAATGATTCTTTGATTGATTCTTTGTATAATCCATCCTAGATAGTTCATATAACTATCTAATGTAATTATATTGCGTATGAAAGTTCTGAGTATTGGATGTTAATAACATTTCAACATCCATATACTTAGGCTATGGTTTTGTTTCTCCACGAATCCCTAAGAGTGTTTAATCCCAATAATGTTAACACCCATGTATAGATTATAAGGTGATTTATGAAAAGTTCTTGTTATTCAAAACCCTAATTCATGATCTCTTCCAATAACTCTTGCATTTTGGAACAACCCCACATGGGATATCCCATGGTTGACCCCGTTATACCTTGAAAGAACATTAATGTTTAGCCCCTAAGGTAACATAAGTTGGTTCCATACTATGAAACCCTGCTAAGCTTCCCATGCATACACACACACACCATGCATGCATGAAGTGTGTGTGCAAGTGTCCATGCTTCCCATATGTGCCTCATGGCTTAGTAATCCTCCTCGATTAGCATCTCCATGGTCTCGGTTTGTTTTGTCTGACTGGTTTAGGGTCCCAACCGAATGGGGCTTGGATCGAAAAGGGAGATGGCCGCATGAGGCTTACTCGATCGAATAGGTGTGGCCTGCTATCATGTTGACCGAAAGAGGGTTGCCGACCGAAGGTGCTGGGCCGAAGGAGGGTATGGCGAATGAGCCCAGGCCGAAGGAGGGTAGCCGACCGATTGTGATCTTGGTCGAATGTTCCTGGCCGAATGAGGGCATGTGAGCGAAAGTGGGTTGACCGAAAGAGACCTGGCCCGAATGGTTGCTTCTTCGGCTGGGGGCCTAACCGACTTGGCCATTCGGCCGAATGAGGAGGATGGTTCGGCTTAGGCCATTCGGCCTATCTGCTTAATGGCTATTCGGCCGGTCGAACAAAGGCAACAAGCACCTTCTGTTTTTGATCCTAGGGGCTCACCCACGATATGTAGCATGGTTATATCTCATCCTAATCATGTTTAGTGGCTTTCCTATGGGTTTTATGGTGTCTAAACCGGTTCTAGGGGTTTTCGACCAAGAGGGTTTTGAAAACCCTAAAACCGAACAAAGAATCGATTTTTACCTCAAATTTGTTGGATCCTAGCCCAGATCCTTTGTACTTTCGTGATCTACAAGTGATAGTGGTTGTTTTGACACCAAAAACACTCAATTTCGTGAATATTTGAGAGAGTTATGGCTATGGTTTCTAGAGAGACAAAGTAGAGAGAGAGATGGACGAAAATGAAGGGTGAGAGCTGGTAGGTGGTGGTTGTTGTGGCTTTGAATGCCACATTAAATGGCTTAGAAATACCCGGGTTCGTTCGGGTTCGTTCGGTTTTGCTCGGTTTCGCGTAAAACCTCGTTTTCGTTTCATTTTCGTAACGAAACTTCTCGGTTTTAAAACAAGAGTTTATAAAATTATTTTAGGTGGTTATTCCTAGTAAATTAACTAAATATCTTCCATTTGTTTTAAATTTTCAGAAATATTTAATTACTGTTTAAAATCGAATCGTACAGTCGTCGCGCGTATTCGTTCGAATCATCACCCGTACGAACACGACGATAACTATACTTTTCAATATGGTTTTCTAATTATTGGATATCATTCAGAATGTTAAACTTTCAGATATATTCGTATAGATCGTCACCTATACGAATAATCCGTCCATTTAGCATTCACGTAACGACATCCTTGTTGTTTTGTTCTATAAAGCCTCAAATACAATTATACGTAATAAGATCCTAACAAATAATCACATGATGGTTCTGTATCGCCAAATAATTATCTGACTGATGAACCATGTTTCTGAGTTTTGTTTTCTCTGAAATGATTCTGAATTTGTTCTTTGATAACATAAAATGATAATGATACATGATATGAATATGACATACACTGAAATACGTATAGTTTATACCTAATTACTGTTCATGTTATTGTTGAGATCACTGTTCCGGTAACGGTTCCGGCACTGATGTTACAATAACTAATCTTATGATATTGATTTAATAAAATAGAATACATAATGTATTCTTTTTATTTATCAATATTATTTGTATGAATAACTTGACTAATTGTTTAAGAATTTTATTTTAATAATATTCTTATAATAAATAAAAATAGAATATTAAATATTCCTTTTTATTTATTATTTTAGGATTAAATTTCTAAGTATACTACTTGGATTAATTTCCCATCCATTCAATTATTTATTTGTATTTCTCAAGTTTGTATATTTGAATTTATAAAATTTTATTTGGTCTTTTAAAGATTTATAAATTTAAAATAATCCTTTTGAATTATCTTAAGTTCAAAACAAATATTTAAAATTTAAACCATTTATAAGTAGAAATCATTGTAATGTGTTTTAAGTAACACATTTTAAAACAAATGGTCTAAATGAGTTTAACATGTATTTCTTGAAAAACACTTAACATGATATTCTTTTAAAAACCTATTGTTGATCTTTAAAACTTTTGTTAAAATTTTAAATTAAATAATCATTATAAAAGAATTAAATTAAAATCAATTTTTAAAATGTTTATTAATACAGAGGTTAACAAATTTATTTATTCATTCATTTATTTTATATATTTAAAACGAACTTTGATTCTTAGCAAGTTTTATTAAATTCCATTTAGGGTATATAAATTTGATTCTAACATAAAGTAAAATAATAATAATAATTTCTTTTAGTTTAGAATAATGATAGAATTTTTATATATTTATAAATTTTAGTTTTTTTATACTAGAACGTATTAAAAATTAAGTGTAATATAAACTGTATTTGTCCAGAATTTTATAAAAATGATTTTTAAAAGTTTAATAAAATTTTTTTATAGAATAAAAGGGTTAGAATGGATGGGAACAAACAAAAAGAAACGATTCTGGGCTGCTGGCCCATGGGTTCGAACCCCCGACTTCTCCTTCACAGCCGGCGGCCATTAACGCTGGGCTGTGGGGGTATTATCTTGAAAGACTTAGAACTATGTTACATTTACACAGATCTTCCTAATCTCATTCAGAAACTCATGAACCCTAGTTTGGTTTAGGTTCGAATCCATTTGATTTGGGGATTGTAAGCCTCTGTAATGTTAGGGCTTTTAATCCCCTTAAGATTTCGAGCATATTGGTATAAGAATCACCTGATTACGTTTTTGATTGATTGGAGTTCGAGTAGCTCGAAGGGTTCGGCCGTTCTTGAGCTTCAATCGCAGGTTAAAAAAGTTTTGGATGCTTGGTTTTTTTACAGACTCATTTGAAATCGTTAAGGGATGAAGATGGTGTAATTTGATTTGGGTTTTATAGGCATTTGGTTGGAGTTCGAATTTTTAGTCGAACGGTATTCATGGAAACGATTTTTTTTGTTTAATTCGTTTGTTTTCATTCTAATTGATAGTTGCTAGCTGTTAACGCGCCTATATCATTTCCAAATAGGTCGATGGTGAGCTGGGATCGAACGAAAATTAAGGGATTTGAATTTCTGGGTCACGATCGGGTCAATGGATATCTGAATAACTAACAAGGTAAAGGGGGTGGGTATTTTGGGATATTTACAGCATTGGTCCCTCAAAAACCTTCTTTATTTCAATTTTAGAATAACCCTTTCCCCCACATTTTAGTTTTACTAAATGCCATTTTTAGTCCTTTAAGTTTTAATGACCATATTATATCCAAAATTTATAAAATCTTTTAAACTCCTTTAATACTTAGATTTTTATAAATAATTTGTATAAAACATAAATATTTTATAAAGAAAACTCTTTTATAAATATAATGTCTTTATTATTTTTATTATTATCATTATCATTATTATTATTATTATTATTATTATTATTATTTTTATTATTAGTTGTTATTATTATTATTATGTATATACATATTATTTATGTATATATTCTTATAACTCTAGAAATAGGTTATTTACTAATAAAATATTTTTATTTTTATTATAACCCATTTATGACCATTTAAGCTTTAAAAGATAATAACATAAATTTATAAAAGCTTTAGGATTGCATTGTTGTATTATTGTTATTGTTGCTTTATTAATGAATTATACTCATTATATAAGCGTATGAATACAAACGTTTCAAAGAACATTAAAAGCTTTTATTTATTACGAATTAATCACGATTACAATGTTTGACTTTTGGAGCGAAAACCCTAGGGATTACAAATAAGAATTGATCTATATATATATATATATATGTTCCACAATGTTTGATAATATGATTTTGGCAATTTCACCTTTGCTAATATAATGACAAAAGTCATTATAGAAATGTTACTAGTAATATTCATAGTTTTTGGCAATTTCACCTTTAATAATTAAATATTGACATAAGTCATGTTAATTAAAGGCTACTAGTACTAATGTATTGTATATGATAATCCAATAATAATAACACATATATACAAACAAATAGGTAACACATAATATTCAAATCTAATTCTAACTTAAACTATAGAATTGCATCATTGTATTTTTTTTTGACTCTAGGATAATATGTTTGATATAACATGTGCAACATCCCAAAAATTTACAAAAATGTAAAACGGGAAGCATAAAAAAAACTCACTTGCTTTTGCCTTAGAATTATCCAACTAGTGCTTGCTTATGTTTAGGTAGAAACTAATCACCAAATCAACCTAAGTTTATATAAAGAATATAACTTAGATCTTTCTAAGTATATGTTTATGTTTATCCATGTAATTCCCTTTTGATTTATGTTTAAAATAATAGTTTGAAAATGTTTTATAACTTTGGTGATAACATAATTAAAGGTGTTTAAAATATAATAATAAATAGAATAATGCGTGTGTAATGGTTTATGATAAAATAATAATTTACATATGTTTTTATCTTGTTAATAACTTGAATTTATAAATTTAAAAATAAAAATGATTTATAAATAGTTATACGTTTAAAATGATTTAAAGAATTAACATCTTATGTATGTTTATTAATAAAATTTTGAAAACTTGTAATTATAATATCATAAAATTAATCTCTATTTTATTAAAATAATTTTCTGACTTTTTAAGTTAATTTTATAAATAATATTTATATTTTTTTAAAGTTTATTAAACAATAAAATAGCAAATTTGTAAAATAATATTCCAAAAATTATTTAAAAATTTACAGAATGTTAATATAGTTGAATTACAATTTCTGGAATTTTTCCAGAATTTTTAGAAATGCTTTAGTATTTTTTATATATTTAAAACCATTTAAATAACAAAATAATATAATTTAATTTTTCAAAATTCCCAATTTTTTACAGAATGTTGAAAACATTATTTTAGAATTTCTAGATTTTTTTTAGAATTTTCGAAGTCCATTTGATTAAGAAAATAAAAATAAAGGAATAAAAAGAAAAAATTGTAAAACCCGGCTACGCCCGAATTCGAACACTGTACCACACCCCTCAGCCGGCAGCCTCTTACCGCTAGGCTGAGGGTGTAATTCTTTGAATGATTTTGTTTCTAATTATATTTATACACAGAATCAAATCGTCTCAAGAACCATATGAGCCCTAAATCCATTCAAGCCAAATTCGATCAATAACATGATTGTAATCGTTTGATTCTTTAGGGCTTTTCATCTACAACTAAAACCGATCAAGAAGCATCATTTACTTACTTGAATAAATGAAGTTTAGATCGAGTTTGAGTACCCTTCAATCGCAAATGTTCTTGGAGCGATTACACAAATTCTAGTCGCTTACAGAGAGATTTTTTAGTAGAGTGTCACGCCCCGAGCCGGCGGGGTAGGATCGGGTTTCCACGACGGGCGGAAGGTTCCCGGGGCGCGATGTCGTGTGTGATAATCGAAGTGATCAGATTGTTTACATTGCACATGATATACATGAGAAATGCTAAATATAATAGAATTACAAAGTTAAATTACAGCAGTATCGTTTATAATTTAACAATGTAAATCTATTGTAAAACATCAATAAATGACTATCTTGTATTTACACAAGATATACAAAATAATTTGTATAATGATGTCTTCAAAAGTATGCAGGTCCAAAATACTAGTCTTCTATATGAAGTCCTAGTCCAAAAGAAATAACTCCTTAGTTGACCTGTTCGTCACCTGAGAAGTCATGCAAAAATCAAGTCAACACATGGTTGGTGAGTTCATATAGTTTTAGTAATTGAAAATGATTTGAAACCTCCTTTGGTAAAGACCCTAACCTCATTAACACCACATGTAATATCCACATCGGTATGCTTATATATAGGGCATATGTAAGGGACAAGCCCTAGCCAACATCCCACCACATACTAATATACATATGACACTGTTGTTAATGATAATTAAGCATTTTTACCCTTAACACAACCCATAAGTTCTTCTGTTTGTTGTTCCTGTAATTACAATCATTTGAAATCCATGTTGATTTCATAAGTTCATCACACAATATGATCAACCCCAAAAATTGTATAAACAGTTATAAATGCTTAATTAAATAAATAAATAAACATTTAATAAAATCTAAGACCTATTGATTGGGGCCTGTGGTCATACTCGAGTAGACTAGTCTGTCAATCAAGGTACTTAGTAGTTAGGGAATTCTGTAAATATCCTCAAACATAAGACCTACAAGTCAATCAGTCTAGCTAGGACTTCTTGAAATATAGGATTTCTGGATTCAATGTGTTGGCATATGTTATCTCTGATATTTCCCATACTATCCCTTAAAAATGATTTATTGATTCGACTGATTTTGTCACAAGATGTACTTGATGTGTTGATCATAGAATACAAGATTCATTGATCGATTGTACACTTGATTCGTTATTCAACAAACACTTGGTTTATAGAACATTGAATGTTGTCTTTGCAAAGATTGTTTTGTTGATGTCTTGATGTCCCACACTTGTTTTGTCAAAATGTTTGATTTGATTCCTTGAATTCACCCACTTGATTTGTCAAAATGTTTGATTTGATTCCTTGAAATGTTTTGACTTATTGAAAAGTTTAGTTTAACTCGATTATTCACTTAATATATAAGTAAATCAGTTAATAACCTGCATAAAATCTTCCTAGACATGATCTAGGATAACATTTATATATATGTAAAACATATAATTTAAAAGCATTTAAGTAAACAATTTAAGTAAACAGTTTACGCATGCTTCTCAGTCCCGCGTTTTAAAACGAAAATGTTAGAAAAGGGGCAATGAACTCACCTGTGTTGCTATGTAATTTGATCTAACACAAATGTGCGCTCCTGTATGTAAGCTAAGTATCTTCGGTTCCTGAGTTATTTTATAAGAATTTCGGATATAATAAGTACGTGTAGTAGTCGTTGTGCTTAAGGCTTTGAGTCTTGTTGTGTGTGCAACTAAGTGTCTTAGTACTAGGTGTATCTAAGATCTAATCTATCCTAGTTACCCTTTTTGATCCCAATCCCATGTTGAGTTACAATACTTACTTTTAAATTTTTAGAAAATTTCGGCAGAGTTTCCTTTGTTTTCTGTTTAAAATCCAGACAATCGTATTGTCTATCTTAACAAATCCCAAATCAATTTATCACAACTAACTTTTATAACAAAGTCAACTTAAAAGAAACAAGGCCATTTGTAATTCACATTTCAAATTAAACAAAATTTCAGAAAAGTATTAAATTAAGTTTTAATGAATTCACATTGTCTTCATTTTAATTAAACATCATTACTTGAGTCCAATTAAATATTCGATGTGTGTTGGGCTAATTAAGCCCCATTGGGCCCACTCTGGCCCAATTAAATATCCTGGAATTTCTATTTGATTTCAAGACGTGAACTTTTGACTCTCATGATTCCATGAACATGATATTCGGTTATAAGACCATCACCTGTCCATTCACAACTCACGTTGCGTTGTTATTGTATGTCAAGTATTATTTTGTCATAGGTATCCCTAACCCATGCATACACGAAATGTTTATACATGCATGCAACTTATGGAACCCCAATCCTTATTAGAACTTAGGTTAATGGCTAACTAACCATTTCTTAGATTATTACCTCTAGTTTTGTTGATCCTAGTCCCGCCCCAACTCTATTAAACGACTTTTAGATTCGGCATGATGTCCAAGGCAGCGAACCTCTTAGAGTTTGTTCCCAGGGTTCGGCCAACATCACCTCATCAACGAACCATTAGGGTTCGGCCAAGGAGACCATGGTTCGTGTAAAGGTTCGCCAGCCTAGTGGGTTCGTTTGTAATAAAGGGTTCGTCTGGGTTCAATGGTTCGCTGTTATCTTGAGTGAGGTTCGGTGCTAGAAACTTGTAGGGTTCGCCTAGAAGGGTTCGTGCATGGTTCGTTTCTACAATGAAGGTTCGGTGCTGGTAGATAAAAAAAAAGGTTCGTGGCTCAGAACAATGACAGGTTCGTTGCATGTGATCACAGGGTTCGTTGCAGGTGACCTAGGGTTCGGCTGACAGACCGAGTACAGATGCCAGGTTCGTTGCAGAGACCATGCAAGGTTCGTTGCATGGTTCTCTAACCAGAAAGGTTTGCCAAAGATCTTCAGGGTTCGGCCGACTAAGCTTCACGAACCTGTATCACAACCGGCTGCCATCGAGCTTAACCTGTTAAAATACAAGTCCCTAGCTTCTACTAGTTGATTACGTGATTCTTCTAAGTGTTTTAGATGTTTAATACCGGTTCTAATCAAGGTACATCGTGAGTTCGTGAAAACCCTATAAAACCGAAAATAAAATGATCTTTTACCTTAGATTTCGTGGATGGAAACTTGAAATACTTGTACTTCTGTAATCTACAAGATGAAAGGATCAAAATGACGCCTAGAACACTTGATTCTAACGAGATTTGAGCCTCCAAAACGTGGAAAGAAGGTGATTTTCTTGTGAAGAACTAGAGAGAGGGATGATGGGTGGTGGTTGTGGCATTTATGTCACATTAAATGTGGGTTAAAATACCCACTCGTTCGGTCTCGTTCGGTTTCGCGTAAAGTACCGGTTTCGCGTATTTTTCGCGGCGAAACAACACGATTTATAAAAATAGAATTTATTTAATTATCCTAAGTTGTAATTCCTAATAAATTAACTAATATCTTCTCATTTATTAAAAGTAAAATATTAATTTACGGTTTAAATCGAAATATACGGTTGTCGCGCGTATTCGTTCGAATCGTCACCCGTACGAACACGACGATAACTATACTTTTCAATCTTGTTTTCTAATTATAGAATATCATTCAGAACGTTAAACTTTCAGATATATCCGTACAGATCGTCACCTATACGAATAACCCGTCAATTTAGCATTCACATAACAATATTCGTGTGTTTTGTTCTGTAAAGCCTCACATACGTTTATACATAATAATTCCTAAACAAATAATCAAATGATGGTTCTGTATTGCCAGATAATTATCCGACTCAAGAACCATTGTTCTGAACTGTGTTTCTGTTAAATGTTTCTGAATTTGTTCTATGACAACCCAAAATGACAATGATAAATGATATGAATCTGAAACGTACTGAAATGTATATGATTCGTACCTGTTTTACTGTTCATGTACTGTAGAGATCACTGTTCCGGTAACGGTTCCGGCACTGATGTTACAGTCTCCCCTTGTTAGAGAAATTTCGTCCTGAAATTTAAGAGTTGTTGTCAGGTACAGCTTCCTCTTCAAACAGTTGGGGATACTTTAGCTTCATGTGATCTTCATGTTCCCAAGTGAACTCGGGCCCGCGTCTTGAATTCCATCGAACCTTTACAATAGGAATAAGGCTTCGCCTCAGTTGTTTAACCTTACGATCCATAATCTCTAAAGGCTCTTCAATGAAGTGTAACTGTTCATCCACTTGAATTTCTTCAATTGGAATGACGAGAGACTCGTCAGCAAGGCATTTCTTTAAGTTTGAGACGTGGAATACATCGTGCACACCACTGAGTTCATCAGGTAATCTCAGTCTATACGCCACAGAACCAATACGCTCGATGATCTCGAACGGTCCCACGTATCTTGGTGCTAATTTGCCTTTCTTTCCAAAGCGTACAACGCCTTTCCATGGGGATACTTTCAACATTACTCGATCTCCCACTTGGAATTCTAACGGCTTGCACCGTTTGTCAGCGTAGCTCTTTTGTCTACTTCTTGTAGCTTGCAGTCTTCTTTGAATCTGAGCTATCTTGTCTATGGTTTCTTGAATGAGTTCTGGCCCCGTTACGCGATTGTCCCCTATTTCAGTCCAGCAGATCGGTGATCGACATTTCCGGCCATAAAGAGCCTCGAACGGTGCACATCCGATACTGCTGTGGTAACTGTTATTGTAGGAGAACTCAATCAGTGGCAAATGGGAATCCCAATTCCCACCGAAGTCTAGAACACAGGTTCTCAACATGTCCTCTAGGGTTTGAATAGTACGTTTGCTTTGGCCATCTGTTTGTGGGTGGTAAGCTGTACTCAGATTCAACTGTGTCCCTAGAGATTTCTGTAATGATTGCCAGAACCTTGATGTGAATCTGCTATCTCGATCAGAAATAATAGACAATGGCACACCGTGGCGTACCACTATCTCGTTGATGTATAATCTTGCCAGTTTATCCATGGTGAAGTTCTCACGCATGGGCAAGAAATGAGCAGATTTGGTTAAACGATCAATGATCACCCAAATTGTATCATGACCGCTGGAAATGCGGGGTAGCTTGGTAATGAAATCCATAGCTATTTGTTCCCACTTCCAGAGCGGAATCTCAGGTTGTTCCAATAGACCAGACGGTCTCTGGTGTTCCGCCTTTACCTTCGCACACGTAAGACACTGTCCGACATACTCGGCTATGTCTTTCTTCATTCCCGGCCACCAATAAAATCCACGCAAGTCTTGGTACATCTTATCAGCGCCTGGATGAACAGAGTATTTAGTCTTGTGTGCTTCATCGAAGATAAGTTTCCTCAATTCATCTACCGCCGGGATCCATATACGTTCCCGATAGTAGATCATTCCATCGGGCCTCGTGTCGAACTGTTTCTCTACTCCGCAATCAAGTTTCCTCTTCAGATTACCTCGGTCAAGTGCTTCTTGTTGTGCTTGAACAATCTTGTCACTTAAACTGGTCTGCACGGTTATCCCCATTGCTCTAACTCGTAGGGGTTTGACCCGTTCCTTCCGGCTCAAGGCATCGGCTACAACGTTCGCCTTTCCCGGATGGTATTTGATCACACAATCATAATCATTCAGAAGTTCAACCCAACGGCGCTGTCGCATGTTGAGCTCCTTCTGATCAAAGATGTGCTGCAGACTTTTGTGATCAGTGAATATGGTACACTTGGTGCCATATAAGTAATGTCTCCAAATCTTCAAGGTGAAGATTACTGCTTCCAGTTCAAGATCATGAGTAGTGTAATTCTTCTCATGAATCTTTAACTGCCTTGATGCATAGGCTATGACTTTGTCCCGTTGCATTAACACACAACCAAGTCCCTGATGGGAAGCATCACAGTATACAACAAAATCATCACAGCCTTCTGGGAGAGATAGAATTGGAGCATCACATAATTTCTGTTTCAAGGTCTGAAAAGCATCCTCTTGTTTCTGCTCCCAGACAAACGGTTCACTTTTCTGAGTTAGCTTAGTGAGAGGCAAAGTTATACTAGAAAAGTTTGAGATAAACCTTCTGTAATAACCTGCCAATCCCAGAAAAGACCGTATCTCCGTCGGTGTCTTCGGAGTGTCCCAATTCTTTATCGCCTCGATCTTGGCAGGGTCTACGTGAATCCCCTCACTGTTGACTACATGACCAAGAAATTGAACTTCTCTTAGCCAAAATTCACATTTAGAGAATTTAGCGTAGAGTTATTCTTTCTTCAACAGTTCCAAGATCTTTTTAAGGTGTTGCTCGTGTTCTGTTTTGGTCTCGGAATAAATCAGTATGTCATCAATGAAAACAATGACAAACTGATCCAAGTACGGCTTGCACACTCGGTTCATGAGATCCATGAAAACCGCGGGTGCATTTGTCAATCCGAAAGGCATCACCATGAATTCGTAATGCCCGTATCTTGTTCGGAAGGCCGTTTTCGGTATGTCTTCGTCTTGAACTCTCAGCTGATGATATCCAGACCGCAAGTCAATCTTTGAGAAGTATTGAGCTCCTTGCAGTTGGTCAAATAAATCATCAATCCTCGGCAATGGATACCGATTCTTGATGGTTAGTTTGTTCAGCTCTCTATAATCTATGCACATTCTGAACGACCCGTCTTTCTTTTTCACGAACAAGACCGGAGCTCCCCAAGGTGAGTAGCTCGGTCTGATGAAACCCTTGTCAAGTAGCTCCTATAATTGATTAGACAATTCCTGCATCTCTGAAGGTGCTAACCTGTAAGGAGATTTAGCAACAGGAGTTGCTCCAGGAATTAAGTCAATACGAAACTCTACTGGTCGCACAGGTGGCAACCCAGGTAGGTCTTCAGGGAATACTTCAGGATATTCCTTCACCACTGGTACGTCTTGAATCTTCTTCTTAATCTTCTCCTTTTCTACCACATGAGCCAAGAACGCCACACACCGCTTCTGCAGACACTTACGCGCCTTTATGCAAGAGATGATTTTGACACTTCTTTTTGCTTGATCCCCTTTAACTTCCAACACGCGATCACTCGGCAATGGAATTCGAAGCAGCTTTTCAGAACAGATGACTTCCACTCGGTTTGAGGAAAGCCAATCCATTCCAACAATGATATCGAAACTACCCAGCTCCATTGGTATCAATTCGATGGTAAATGTATGATCATTCAGTGTCAATGGGCAGTTCCTATAAACTGTACTAACCGTGATCTGTTTCCCGTTAGCTACTTCTATAATGTAAGGGGAGTCTAACTGTTCCTCTATGGAATCTAGTTGACATGCAAAGTCGGTAGAGATAAAACTCTGATCCGCACCAGTATCAAATAGAACAGATGCATAAAAGTCATGTAAAAGAAACGTACCAGTGACCACATTTGGGTCCTGGCGTGCAGCTGGTGCTCCGATGGCGAAGGCTCGTCCATGGGGTGCTTGAACTGCTGGTTGTGCCTTCTTTGGGCAGTTCTTCGCAAAGTGGCCTTGTTCGCCACAGTTATAGCATCCACCATGGTTCTGATTAGCTGGTGGAGGGAGAGCCAAAGCAGCATTGTTGACTGCTTGGTTAGGTGTCATCCGGCAGTACTGGACCCAATGGCCCTTCCGTCCACATCCCGTGCAATGTTTGCAGGGAGTGTCAGCAGTGTGGTGATACTGACACTTGGCACACAGAGGATATGTGCCAGTGTAGGGTTTGCGGTTGGGGTTTTGTGGTGTTGCTGCTATTTGTTGCAGAGGTGTGGCCACCGCGTAGTTCTTGATGGTCTTCTGTTTCTTCTTCTGATGATGGGAGGGTTTCTTTGAAGATTCAGCTTTGTTCTTACTGGGTTCAGCCTCCTTCTTTAGAACTCCAGAGGCTACCATGAGGTCAGTGAGTTTCCCAGACAGTCTCACTGCAGATTCAACAGTAGTAAGGTTGGCTGAAACAACCATGCCCTGAATGCAGCCTGGGAGTCCACCCACATATCTGTCTATCCTTTTCTCCAAAGTTGGTACCATGTCAGGTACCAAAGCAACCAACTCGTGGTAACCAGTTGTATACCCCATGTGATCAGCCCCTTTCATCACATGATTAGATAATTCAACCTCCAATTTCTGCAGCTCATTCTTCGGACAGAACTCTGTTCGCAGCAGTGTCTTGAAATCTTCCCATGGCATGGCCATGGCTTCTTCTCTTCCTCGGGCATTGATCTGACCGTTCCACCAGGTCAGAGCCCGTTTATTGAATGTTCCAGCTGAGTAACGGACCTTGTGTTGTTCAGGGCAGCTGCAAAGATCCAAAGTTGTCTCGATCTTCTCAATCCATTGGATTAATCCAACGGCACCTTCAGACCCATTGAAACTGGGTGGTTTACATCCTACAAAGGACTTGTAGGAGTAGTGAGATGAATCTCTAGTATTGCCACTGGCTTCTCCTGATGTGTTGCCAGTATTGAGGATCTCATTACGAAGAAGAAGGAACATCTCCGGTATAGCTTCCTTCATCTGATTCGTCATCTGGCTACTCAGTAACATCACCAGAGCGATAGTAGCGGAATCCAAAGTCGGTGTTGTGCCTGAACCCGATGCTTGAGTAATCAACGGAGGAGGGGGAGGAGGTGGTGGTGGAGAGTCATTCGGAGATGGTGTGGAGGAATGTGGAGCCATGTCTCGAGGTGGTAGCTGTATCAAGGGAGGTTGTCTTCGTGGAGGCATTCTGATCATAACCAATAAAGTTATCGGTTAGTGCAATGATCGAATACAGAAGACAATATGCAAATAAGTCTTAAGTCCTATGTTCTCTATATGCAGGGTCCCTAGGTTATAGTCTAGGACAAACCATTTAAATAAGCGACCTATATTTCTCTATAACCATGGCTCTGATACCAATCTGTCACGCCCCGAGCCGGCGGGGTAGGATCGGGTTTCCCCGACGGGCGGAAGGTTCCCGGGGCGCGATGTCGTGTGTGATAATCGAAGTGATCAGATTGTTTACATTGCACATGATATACATGAGAAATGCTAAATATAATAGAATTACAAAGTTAAATTACAGCAGTATCGTTTATAATTTAACAATGTAAATCTATTGTAAAACATCAATAAATGACTATCTTGTATTTACACAAGATATACAAAATAATTTGTATAATGATGTCTTCAAAAGTATGCAGGTCCAAAATACTAGTCTTCTATATGAAGTCCTAGTCCAAAAGAAATAACTCCTTAGTTGACATGTTCGTCACATGAGAAGTCATGCAAAAATCAAGTCAACACATGGTTGGTGAGTTCATATAGTTTTAGTAATTGAAAATGATTTGAAACCTCCTTTGGTAAAGACCCTAACCTCATTAACACCACATGTAATATCCACATAGGTATGCTTATATATAGGGCATATGTAAGGGACAAGCCCTAGCCAACATCCCACCACATACTAATATACATATGACACTGTTGTTAATGATAATTAAGCATTTTTACCCTTAACACAACCCATAAGTTCTTCTGTTTGTTGTTCCTGTAATTACAATCATTTGAAATCCATGTTGATTTCATAAGTTCATCACACAATATGATCAACCCCAAAAATTGTATAAACAGTTATAAATGCTTAATTAAATAAATAAATAAACATTTAATAAAATCTAAGACCTATTGATTGGGGCCTGTGGTCATACTCGAGTAGACTAGTCTGTCAATCAAGGTACTTAGTAGTTAGGGAATTCTGTAAATATCCTCAAACATAAGACCTACAAGTCAATCAGTCTAGCTAGGACTTCTTGAAATATAGGATTTCTGGATTCAATGTGTTGGCATATGTTATCTCTGATATTTCCCATACTATCCCTTAAAAATGATTTATTGATTCGACTGATTTTGTCACAAGATGTACTTGATGTGTTGATCATAGAATACAAGATTCATTGATCGATTGTACACTTGATTCGTTATTCAACAAACACTTGGTTTGTAGAACATTGAATGTTGTCTTTGCAAAGATTGTTTTGTTGATATCTTGATGTCCCACACTTGTTTTGTCAAAATGTTTTATTTGATTCCTTGAATTCACCCACTTGATTTGTCAAAATGTTTGATTTGATTCCTTGAAATGTTTTGACTTATTGAAAAGTTTAGTTTAACTCGATTATTCACTTAATATATAAGTAAATCAGTTAATAACCTGCATAAAATCTTCCTAGACATGATCTAGGATAACATTTATATATATGTAAAACATATAATTTAAAAGCATTTAAGTAAACAATTTAAGTAAACAGTTTACGCATGCTTCTCAGTCCCGCGTTTTAAAACGAAAATGTTAGAAAAGGGGCAATGAACTCACCTGTGTTGCTATGTAATTTGATCTAACACAAATGCGCGCTCCTGTATGTAAGCTAAGTATCTTCGGTTCCTGAGTTATTTTATAAGAATTTCGGATATAATAAGTACGTGTAGTAGTCGTTGTGCTTAAGGCTTTGAGTCTTGTTGTGTGTGCAACTAAGTGTCTTAGTACTAGGTGTATCTAAGATCTAATCTATCCTAGTTACCCTTTTTGATCCCAATCCCATGTTGAGTTACAATACTTACTTTTAAATTTTTAGAAAATTTCGGCAGAGTTTCCTTTGTTTTCTGTTTAAAATCCAGACAATCGTATTGTCTATCTTAACAAATCCCAAATCAATTTATCACAACTAACTTTTATAACAAAGTCAACTTAAAAGAAACAAGGCCATTTGTAATTCACATTTCAAATTAAACAAAATTTCAGAAAAGTATTAAATTAAGTTTTAATGAATTCACATTGTCTTCATTTTAATTAAACATCATTACTTGAGTCCAATTAAATATTCGATGTGTGTTGGGCTAATTAAGCCCCATTGGGCCCACTCTGGCCCAATTAAATATCCTGGAATTTCTATTTGATTTCAAGACGTGAACTTTTGACTCTCATGATTCCATGAACATGATATTCGGTTATAAGACCATCACCTGTCCATTCACAACTCACGTTGCGTTGTTATTGTATGTCAAGTATTATTTTGTCATAGGTATCCCTAACCCATGCATACATGAAATGTTTATACATGCATGCAACTTATGGAACCCCAATCCTTATTAGAACTTAGGTTAATGGCTAACTAACCATTTCTTAGATTATTACCTCTAGTTTTGTTGATCCTAGTCCCGCCCCAACTCTATTAAACGACTTTTAGATTCGGCATGATGTCCAAGGCAGCGAACCTCTTAGAGTTTGTTCCCAGGGTTCGGCCAACATCACCTCATCAACGAACCATTAGGGTTCGGCCAAGGAGACCATGGTTCGTGTAAAGGTTCGCCAGCCTAGTGGGTTCGTTTGTAATAAAGGGTTCGTCTGGGTTCAATGGTTCGCTGTTATCTTGAGTGAGGTTCGGTGCTAGAAACTTGTAGGGTTCGCCTAGAAGGGTTCGTGCATGGTTCGTTTCTACAATGAAGGTTCGGTGCTGGTAGATAAAAAAAAGGTTCGTGGCTCAGAACAATGACAGGTTCGTTGCATGTGATCACAGGGTTCGTTGCAGGTGACCTAGGGTTCGGCTGACAGACCGAGTACAGATGCCAGGTTCGTTGCAGACCATGCAAGGTTCGTTGCAGGGTTCTCTAACCAGAAAGGTTCGGCCAAAGATCTTCAGGGTTCGGCCGACTAAGCTTCACGAACCTGTATCACAACCGGCTGCCATCGAGCTTAACCTGTTAAAATACAAGTCCCTAGCTTCTACTAGTTGATTACGTGATTCATCTAAGTGTTTTAGATGTTTAATACCGGTTCTAATCAAGGTACATCGTGAGTTCGTGAAAACCCTATAAAACCGAAAATAAAATGATCTTTTACCTTAGATTTCGTGGATGGAAACTTGAAATACTTGTACTTCTGTAATCTACAAGATGAAAGGATCAAAATGACGCCTAGAACACTTGATTCTAACGAGATTTGAGCCTCCAAAACGTGGAAAGAAGGTGATTTTCTTGTGAAGAACTAGAGAGAGGGAAAAACGATTTTGAGAGAGAGAGGAGAGTGATGGGTGGTGGTTGTGGCATTTATGTCACATTAAATGTGGGTTAAAATACCCACTCTAAATGGTAATACGGACCACAAGAGCCTGCAACACATTCTAAATCAGCAGGAACTCAACATGCGACAAAGAGGTTGGGTGGAGCTTTTAACATATTACGACTGTGAGATTCGCTCCCATCCGGGTAAAGACAATGTGGTGGCGGATGCTTATAGTCGTAAGGAACTAGTCAAACCTATACGAGTTGAAGCCATGGAGATGAACAGGCAACCTAATCTGAAAGACTTCATTCATATTGTGCAACAAGAAGTTGTGATAAACAATCAGCTAAACCAAGAGTTAGATTGCGGGGTTGAAAGTAAATTGGAACTTTGATCCGATGGAGTTCATTTCTTTAACGAATGCATGTGGATTCCAAAATCAGAAGAGTTACGCACCCTCATTTGTGACGAGGCACATAAGTCACGATATTCAGTTCATCCGGGAGCTGATACAATGTATCAGGATCTAAGGACAACATATTGGTGGCCGGGGATGAAGAAAGACATCGACCTATACGTTGGAAAATGTCTAACTTGTTTACAAGTCAAATCAGAACATCAGAAACACTCAGCACTTCTACAGCAACCTGAAATTCCTCAATGGAAATGGGAAAAATTTCCATGGATTTCATCACCATGTTGCCAAGAACTATGCGGGGTTTTGATTCGATTTGGGTGATTGTCGATACTCACCAAATCAGCTCACTTTCTCCCTATTGGAGAAGACTACAGGATGGAGAAGTTGTCCATATTGTACATAAATGAAATCATTGCGCGTCTTGGTACGCCAACGTCAATCATATTCGATCGTGATAGTGGTTTCACTTCTCGCTTAGGCAGTCTTTACAAAAGGCTTTAAGGACTCGTGTAAATCTTAGCACGACGTATCACCCTCAAACTGATGGTCAAAGAGAACGGATTATCCAAACACTAGACGACATGCTTCGTTCTTATGTAATCGACTTTGGAGGAAGTTGGGAGATTAATCTTCCACTCATTGAGTTTTCATATAACAATAGCTATCATACGACTATTCAATGTGCACCATTCGAAGCTCTCTATGGTGGGAAGTGCCGATTGCTGGTCTGCTGGACCGAGGTTGGTGATTCACAGGTTGTAGGACCTAAAATCATTCAAGAAACAACCGATAAGATCACAATCATTCTATCAAGGCTTAAGGCCGTCAGAGATCGGCAAAAGAGTTATGCTGATCGACGTTGGAAACTGCTTGAGTTTTAATTTGGTGACCGAGTTCTATTAAAGGTTTCTCCCTGGAAATGAGTTGTCCGTTTTGACAAGATGGAAAAATTTGCTCCTAGGTACGTAGGACCTTTTGAGATCCTTGAGTGACCTATAGCCTATAAATTCAAACTTCCGGTCGAGCTGAGCAACGTTCATGACACTTTCCACGTGTCAAATGTCAAGAAGTGCTTAGCCAGTCATGATGTTCAAATTCCATTGGAGGACATACAGATTCAAAATAACATGAAATTCGTGTAACGACCCGTAGAAATCATGAATCTCGGAACCAAGAAGTTTAAACGTAGCCAGATCCTGATCATAAAAGTGCGATGGAAAGGCACACGTGGTGCAGAGTTCACCTGGGAACCTGAAGACCAGATGAAGCTCAAGTACCCTCATCTTTTTACAGTATCTTCAGCTAGTTAGTTTCGGGATGAAATTCCGTTAACTAGGGGAGACTATAACATTTGTACAGTAAGCATATGTACGGACGATACTTGTAAACACTTGTATGTATTTATAAGTTTGTTTCATCAAAAACATCAAGGAATGTTACAAGGACAAGTAAACGTATAATCAAAACACAACAGTTGTGGCATAAGATTACTCGATAACGAGGAATCCGATGTCTGACAACTCATCAAATAAATAATGTAAAACAAATACACCAACGCTGAAAATGTAAACCAATGTAAGGATGTCAAAATCAAAACAATAATGGAGTTCATATATAAATATTAAACTGACAGTATAATCCTATGAATGACGATTCACATGAATATATCTGTGGGTTTAACTTTCCAAATGATATCTTATAATAAGAAAACCAAAATAGAAAGTAAAATCATCGTCGTGTTCGTATGGGTGACGATCCGTACTAATATGCGCGAAGGTTATATGCTCTGATGAATTATTTAAATTAAACATTTTCAAAACTAAAATAATATTAATATTGAACTTAAAATATTTATTAGGAATTGTAACATCCCTGTTTTTCAGGTATTGTCTTTACAATATACACTTGTATTGATATAACCTATTATGATAATTTGATGATTATTGATTTGATTGATGATAATATTGATGGTATACATTGAGGATAACATATGACTATTAAGCATAAACCATGGAAAAGTGAGTTTGAAATACAACTAGACTGAACCATAGTGTTTATTGCAATGGAATAATTATGATATGATCTGGTTTTGTTTGGGATTGGTAAAGGTTATGGTTTGGTCACTAAATATTGTCAAGGACACATGGTCATGGTTTATCGAAATGGTGGTGGGACGACGGCTGGATAGGTTGCGACCGACTCCTACGTATGCCCTATACATAAACTTATTTCGGTCTATCAAGGATGTGTCAGTGATATGATTTAGTGGGGTTACGGATTGGAAAATAGATAATAAATAAATATATTTGATTAAAATAATGGAAATGATACTGGAAGTATGTATGCGATGGTGAGGCCACGAACGTAAATTAAACGTGAATGTTATTTCATAAATGTTAACTAAATAATGTATTCGCGTGGTTGACGATTCACACAAATACAGTTATTAAGAATAATTTTCTGAAACGATATTTCATGAATCGTAAATCAAGTTGAAATACGATGAAAACGTTGAATTCGAAAAGGTGACGAACTTTATTAATTCGTACGTGAGTAACGCGTTTCAACGAGATAACCGAAATAATATTTATGATATCTAAATTAATAAAAAGAATTTAAAAACGTTTATTAGTAATTATTTCCTTAAACAGATTTAAATAAAATCACTCTTATTTACACGAAATCATTTTATTAAACGTTTCGTAATTTAAATATAATTTACGTGAAAAACCGAGCAAACAAAATTTATAAGCGTATATAAATGTAACCGAGCACGTGGGAAAGTCACGGGGTTTAAAAGGGAATAACCTTCCCTTCTTCTTTATTTCCCACCTTCATTTTCTTTCTTAAGAACACCATTCCCATCCATTTTCTTTTCTCTCTATAGAAATCCAAAAAGTGAACTTCTTCAATTCTTGACCATTTCGATTGATTCCTGTCCCAAAACGTTTCTCCACTCGCGTATAACACGAAAGTACAAGCCGATAAACCTTAATCACAAGTGTTTTAAATAATATAAATAGTTTTAAAACATATTAAAGGTTTATAAAAAAAATCATGATTGATCAAGATAACAAGGTGATACTTATAAAATAAACTAGTCAACTATACTATAAAGTTGATGAAATATTTTTAAAATATAGGACATCATTTAAAATCTTGGGTGAAACATTTAAAGGATGATGTTTTTATAACATAATACTTATTTAAAAATGTAACATCAGTGCCGGAACCGCCATCGGAACAGTGATCTTAAACAGTATCATGAACAGTAAACAGGTACGAATCATATACATTTCAGTACGTTTCAGATTCATATCATTTATCATTGTCATTTTGTGTTATCATAGAACAAATTCAGAAACATTTAACAGAAACAAGTTCAGAACAAGGGTTCTTGAGTCAGATAATTATCTGGCAACACAGAATCATCATGTGATTAATTGTTAGGATTTATTATATATAAACGTATGTGAGGCTTTACAGAACAAAACAAAACGGATGTCGTTATGAGAATGCTAAATCGACGGATTATTTGTATAGGTGACGATCTGTACGAATATATCCGAAAGTTTAACGTTCTGAATGATGTCCGATAATTAGTAAACAAGATTGAAAAGTATAGTTATCGTCGTGTTCATACGGGTGACGATTCGGACGAATACGCGCGACAACTGTACATTTCGATTTAAACAGTAAATTAATATTTTAAATTTGAAATAAAAGAGAAGATATTAGTTAATTTATTAGGAATCACAACCTAAAATAATTAAATAAATTCTAGTTTGAGAATCGATTCGTTTTGCCTTGAAAACTACGCGAAACGGCTATTTACGCGAAATCGAACGAGACTAAACTACCCGGTATGTGTTAGACATTATGGGGCATTTAATTTCCCCATCTACCACCACCAAACCTCTCCCACCATCACCATTTTCGTTTTCCCCTTCCTCTCACTAAAAAGAAATTCCTCCAACTTCTCTCTACAAGTTCGTGACCATTTCTCGTCGGATTCAAGCCATTTTGGTTTCACTACAACCCTCTCATTGTGTAGATTTCAGAAGTACAATTTATTCAAGCTTTCTTCCACAGGAATTGAGGTAAAAATTCACTTTAAATTCGGTTTTGTAGGTGTGTTTCACGATTCATATGGTTTTGTAGTTGTAACCGATTATAAACCCTTAAAACACTTGGGATAGGGTGGCTTGCACATCTAGGTAGCCTTAGGAATGAATTGTAACAGGTTTGAGGTGTCAAGGATGAGGATGGAAGCCATGGAAGTTGCAGGTTCGTGGAATTCTAGCCGGCCGAACCCTAAGAAGCCTTGGCCGAACCTTTCTGGCGAGCCGAACCCTGGTAACGAACCTGCATGGCTCTGCAACGAACCCTGCTAGTTCCCAGTCACAAACCCTGCTGCCTTGAACACCGAACCATTGTCCACGAGCCTGGAATCTTTGGCGAACCATTCTTGGCCGAACTATAGCATCACGAACCTAGGACTCACGAACCCTATACCTTTCAGCCGAGCCATCCAAGCTGGCCGAACCCTCATCTAGTTGGAACGAACCTCCTTAGATGCGAACCTAGGGAATACTTGGCCGAACCTTTACCTTATCATGGCCGAACCCTTAGGGTTCGTGGTGTTGGAATGTTAGCCGAACCCAAGGAGCTCTCCTCAGAAGGTTCGCTGCTCCTTGGGGATACCGAACCTGGAATGTTATCAAATTAGAACTGTGATGGGTTAAGGGCTAGGAATTTGAGTCTAAGGATCACGGGAATGTACACACAAGGACTCAGAGTTTAGAAACGAGCTAAGGAAACATGCATGCATGAATTATGTTGTATGTTGATGCATGAACTATTAAGTAGGGTTACTAAGATGTATGCATCTTCATGAAACACAATAACACATCAATATAAATGTTAACATCTTTTTGAATTAGTCTAACACATGTGAAGGATTTTCCAAGGACTCATATGGATTACAATCAAAGTTGGATGACCAATTGAAAATCAAAGATCTTCATTTGGGCTTGAATAGGCCCAATAGGACTTGATTAAGTCCATCAAATGTTAAACGTTTAATTAAAATTAAATAGTGATGTTACATAAAATAAAGGTGTTCTAGATTTATAAAAAGTTGATTTAATAATTTATAAAGTTTTGCTTAACTTGACATATGAATTATAAATGGCATTGGTTTCTTTTAAGTTAATTGTTGTTATAAAAGATTAGTTATTATAGCATTGATTGGGTTTTGTCATTAAATAGACAAAGTATTTGTTTGGATTTTTAAACATAAAACAAAGGAAACTCTGCCGAAATTTTCTAAAAGTAAGTTATTATAACTAATCATGGGAATTGGGATCATAAGAAGGGTAATTAAGATAGATTAGAATCTTAGATATACTTAGTACTAAGACACTTAGTTGCACACACATCAAGACCCAAACCTTAGGCACAACGACTACTACGTGTACTTATCATGTAACACCCCAGTCCGGTTAGGGCTCACGTGTCACTTTTACATAAATCAGACATACTAATTAAGACAGAATTAAATATGAAAGATTCAGATTCTTACATACGTTCAAAAAACCAACATCATAAATATCCCAATAATTCATTTAAAAGTCTTAATATAATTATTTAAAATCTAATAATTATTCATTCTTCAGAACTCTTGTCTTGTTGATTCACTCTTCACCCAGTCTTGTTATTTCCCTGCAAACCTACCGCGAAGAAACAATGCGGCTGAGCGAAGCTCAGTGGGATAAAACAAAAGAACTAATAGGAATATAGCAAATCAGAATTTATCTTAACATATCAGACTTAATATTTAAGATAACAGGTCATACCATTCATTATATCACAGATGTTTAGATTGGTTATGAACATTAACATAATTCATAAATTAACAGATCAGAATGTTATAATACCTCAGATTATATCTCATAATAACAAATTTCAGACAGTTATATATCAGATTGTCTAAGTCATTAAACTTTAAAGGAAATACCCAATGAGCCAGATTCAGATGTCAGAGAACAGTAGTAACCATGGTTGTACAAAGGGCTGCAGTCCCAAAGTACCAGATGTGTGTGATGGGGTGTTGGCATACACTTACCATCCACCGGAAACAGATATATATCCTAGGACCAGTCCATACGCCTCTTAACAGATATAGCTAAGTGCTTCTACGAGTACATAGATATAAAAATAAAATGGAGACGCCGTGTCTAATCGCACCGTCACGGGTGGTGCCAAGTCATCGTTGCCGCAATGACAAGTCTATGGAACCTCCATAGATAGAGTTGCTCGGGTATCGGATTTCAGATAACAGTTCATAGTAATCTAATTAAAATTTAATAATTATAAATTCATCTATCTCTAACAAATACTTAACCAACAAGAATAATTACAATTACGCAAAATAATACTAAAATGAATACTAATTTCTAACGTAGTCTATATAATCAATTTCAGAACAAAACAAACAATCCATAACTAAATCCAAATATATTGAGAGTATTCATCCCTGATCTATCGCATCAGGTTAAACACGAATTTATAATAGAAAGGGTTTTCAGATTTATCCGTACCTTAATAGAAGCTCACTAATATAAGCGTAACCAAACCCGATCAAGCGTTACCAATTCCTACAATGTTACCGTATATGGAATTCGTAAATATCATAATATTGCTACTGATTGAGTACGTTGATATGGTTTAGATATTTAAGGATCATCATGATAAATTAAGTATTCAAAATATGTTGTTTTAATTTAAATCTCCTATATCATTTATATCATAAACGTAAATGATTCTTTGTTATTTTTATACATTGAAGTATATATGTATTTTATGGCTTTCTAATCATATGTATACAGATGCATCATTCTACAGCAAACTATATGCTTAAAGAATTATAACATAAATATTAATATACAATTAGCTAAAAATGTTACGGTTAAATTTGAACTTGCGAGCGAATATTTGTGAGAAATAATGAGAGCTGATAACCTAAACCATAGATGGAACCAGTTTCTAAATTTTCTTTAATAATACTTGCTGACTCCATCTTCCCCAAATAAATTAGATTTACAATCCTAGTTTTAGGCATAACAGTTAGCTAAAATGGTGACCATTCAAACCTATCTGACTGAACCATAAGATTTAAAACATCCCATCCTTGTTTTACAAATGGTTGGATCTTAGATTTCTTACCTTATGTTACGGACTAAGGATTCAATTTCTGCTAGAATGATGCGGCAAAGGAGTATGGCGGCACTCGGTAGTTGTTGTTCGGCCCAATTCCGGTTCCAATAGGGTGTTGCGTGACGACGATGATGGCAACTACAATGTCAACACTGATTGTCCAAAGAGCTTCAGAACCGATGGTGGTTCAATCCTTGTCTTCAGCCACAACGATTAGATTGGTGGTGAAGAAAACCAAGTAAATAGCTTGTAATGCACTTTCCATTTTCTTAAATTAATACCATGATATTAATGATTTAATAATAGCCTACAGTTACTTGGCTTTTGTTCTTCTATAACGACACTAATGAGTATTGAAAACTCAGTTACAAGAATATAATTGGTTTACAATTCCACTCCTTTAAGTATTACGAATTTATTTAAATAAACCTTGTAAATTATTTACTTAGAACTTATGATATTAATATTGTTATTTCACTAATGTTAATAATAACAACTAAGGTAGATTTTTCTAGTTATTTCAACTCAGTCACCCTTAGAATAAATTCGTCCTCGAATTTCTAGTTAGCATCGAACCAGAACCATTATAAATACATATACCAATTAAGAAGCTAGTTTCTTAAACTAATACGTATCTTAAGCATATCAAAGTAATGCTAATACCATTTAATTTCTTATATAGTAATTTAGATGTCAGATAACATCATCCTAGTTCTGAATCAAATTTCTATTATTAATAATGCCTCATATTATTTATTTGACATAATATTATGGAACGGTTATTTCAACTCTACCTCCCTTAAAATAAATTCGTCCTCGAATTTAAGTTAGAATATAACCGAAAAAAAACATATAAATACTCAAACAATTTAGCACCGAGTTTCACAAACCACTATATATCTTGAGCATATATAAGTCACACTAACACATTTGAATTTCATAGATATTACCTTAATATTGAGAGAAAATAATCCTTAAAGTAAAAAAAAATTGTTATGATAAACCAAAATATTAATCAAATAGCATACCTTAGTTCTCAAATAGACCAGGATATTGTGAACGAATCATTTCTTCGACCTCCCATGTAGCCTCACGCTCTGGATGATTTTTCCACAATATTTTAACAAAAGGAATGGTTTTCCTACGCATCACACGTTCTTGTCTATCCAAAATAGCCTCTGGTTGTTCCTCAAGTGACAAGTCTTCCTGAATCAAATGGAGCGGATAGTTCACCACATGAAGAGGATGATAATTATATCCCCTTAGAAGTGATATATGAAAAACGTTATGCACATGCGATAATTGTGGCGGTAAAGCCAAACGGTAGGAGACTTCACCAACTCGCTCCAAAATTTCAAAAGGCCCACCTCGACATGGTGAAACTTTCAGAAATACGTTGTCACCAACACTAAACTCCAAAGCTCGACGGTGCCGATCCGCATAGTTCTTCTGTCTACTTTGTGCTTCTTTCAGTTTTTCACGAGCTAGGCCAACTTTTTCATTCGTTATCTGCACAAGTTCCGGACCTTCAATCATCTTTTCTCCAACTTCGTTCCAGCATATGGGTACTCTACATTTTCGACCATATAATAGTTCAAATGGAGCCATGTCAATACTGGCCTGCCAACTGTTATTATACGAGAACTCGATTAAACATAGGTACTCATCCCAGTTGCCCGTCCATTCTAGTGCACATGCTCGAAGCATATCTTCTAATGTCTGAATAGTGCGTTCAGATTGTCCATCAGTCTGTGGGTGAAAAGCAGTACTGAATCTCAACTTTGTTCCCCAAGCCTTTTGTAATCCTTTCCAGAAGTGTGACGTGAAACGTGGATCTCTATCACATACAATAGAAGATGGAGTACCATGAAGTCGAACAATATCACGAAGAAATATTTCAGAAAGTTTACTTACTGAGTACCCCTTCTGAATAGGTAAGAAGTGTGTTGTTTTTGTAAGTCTATCAACCACAACCCAAATAGCGTCATTCTTCTTAGAAGTCTTCGGCAAACCCGTAACAAAATCCATAGATATATCATCCCATTTCCAAACAGGAATGTCTAATGGATGCAATAATCCACTAGCTCTCTGATGCTCAATCTTGACTTGTTGACAAGTCATGCATTGAGACACATATCTAGCCACATCTTCTTTCATACCACTCCACCAAAAATTTTGCCTTAAATCTCTATACATCTTGGTTGAACCCGGATGAATAGAAAATGGAGAACTGTGTGCCTCAGCCAACAATGCTTCACGAAGAGTTGAATCATTCGGCACACATAATCTCTTACCACACCAAATCACTCCATGTTCATCAACTCGAAATTCAGATTGTTTCCCCAATTTTAAATTCTCTAAGATTCCCCAAAGTTCACCGTCTTGTTCTTGAGCTTCTTTTATTTGTGCGATAAGATTTGGTTCTATCTTCAGTCTGGCTAAATAGCCATTAGGGTCACCAAATTGTAAACCGATACCCATCCTATCTAAATCCGATATAATATGGGTTTCAATACTAAGGCATGCCAAACTACCAACATTCTTCCTACTAAGTGCGTCGGCCACAACATTAGCTTTACCAGGGTGGTATTGAATGTTAGCATCATAATCTTTGAGCAATTCTAACCATCTCCTTTGTCTCATATTAAGTTCTTTCTGAGTGAAAATATACTTGAGACTCTTATGGTCAGTGAAGATGTCGCATGTTTCTCCATATAAATAATGACGCCAAATCTTGAGAGCAAAAACTACAGCTGCTAGTTCTAGGTCATGTGTCGGGTAATTTACCTCATAAGGCTTAAGTTGTCGTGAAGCATAGGCAATGACTTTCCCATGCTGCATGAGAACACAACCAAGGCCTTTCTTTGAGGCGTCACTATAGATTTGGTAACCACCGGAACCAGAAGGTAGAGTCAGAATAGGGGCGGACACTAATCTTCTTTTCAGTTCCTCAAAGCTCTTCTCTCGCTCATCACTCCATGTGAACTTTACACCCTTCCTCAAGAGTTGAGTGAGAGGTAATGCCACACTAGAGAATCCCTCTACGAAGCGTCGATAATATCCCGCTAAACCCAGAAAACTTCTAACTTCAGTAACAGAGGTCGGTCTGGGCCATTTAGTAATAGCTTCAACCTTCGCCGGATCCATAGTAATGCCTTTTGTTGATACAACATGGCCTAAAAACGCGACTTGTTCAAGCCAAAAATCACATTTAGAAAATTTCGCATACAACTTCTTTTGTCGGAGAGTTTCTAGAACTGTACGAAGATGATCTTCGTGTTCTTCTCTACTTTTAGAAAATACTAGAATATCATCAATAAAAACGATTACAAAACGATCTAGATATTTGTGAAACACTCTATTCATGAGATCCATGAAAACAGCTGGAGCGTTTGTCAACCCGAAAGGCACGACTAAAAATTCATAATGACCATAACGTGTTCTGAATGCAGTCTTAGGAACATCTTGATCTTTCACCTTGAGTTGATGGTAACCCGATCTGAGATCTATCTTTGAGAAAAACTTGGCTCCCTGAAGTTGGTCGAAGAGATCATCTATACGTGGTAGAGGATACCGATTACGAACGGTGATTTTGTTGATTTCTCGATAGTCAATACATAGCCACATACTACCGTCCTTCTTCTTCACAAATAACACAGGTGCTCCCCAAGGTGAAACACTCGGTCTAATGAACCCAAGTTTCAACAGTTCCTGTAGTTGTTCCTTTAATTCTTTCAATTCCAAAGGAGCCATCCTGTAAGGTGCTTTAGAGATAGGTTCTGAACCAGGAATTAGGTCAATGGCGAATTCTACTTCACGATCTGGTGGTATCCCTGGTAATTCCTCGGGGAATACATCAGGAAAATCACAGACAATCGAAAAGTTTTCGATTCGAGGTGTATCTGTCGATGTATCCTTAATCGCAGCTATAAATCCTTGGCATCCATGGGACAAAAGTTTTTGAGCTTTCAGTGCGGATATGACTTTAATAGATTTTCGAGGTTGGATTCCTTGGTAAACAAACTTAGGACAACGAAAATCTCCAAATAAGACACGTTTGGAATAGCAGTCTATGGTTGCTCGGTGTTGAGTCAACCAATCCATGCCCAAAATAACATCAAACTCTCCCATTTGCATGGGAAACAGATTTGCTTTGTAGATAATATTGTCTAAACGTAATGGACAATCATAGTAGATATGAGTGATAATGACTGAACTCCCACTTGGAGTAGAAATCACTAGTGCAGAGTCAAGTGGTACAGGTGTACTATTAATATGTCTAGCAAATATATGAGAAACTACAGAGTGGGTTGCCCCCGTATCAAATAGAACATAAACCTCTCGTTCACCAAGATACATAATACCAGAAACAGTACCTAATATATGAATAGAAACTGAGATACTAATAAATTTAATGAGTCATACTTGATAAACAAGTGTATCGTAATCATGCATGAAACGTATATGAGAAAACTAACCTGGAGTGTTAGCAGCCTCGCCAGCAGTAAGAGTAAACACACGTCCACCTGTAGTACGAGGAACAATAGCACCCTTATTATTCCCTTCCTGTGTGTTTGCTGGTTTAGGGCAGTCCTTGACCAAGTGCCCAATTTGCCCACAACGAAAACATGCTCCAGAAGCTCGGCGACAAGGACCTGGGTGTCGGTTACCACACTGGCTACATATAGGAGTTAAAACTACATTTGAATTGCCTCGCTGATTTAATGGTTGAGCTGGAATCGGTGATTGGTATGCCTTGTTTGAACCATGTTTCTTACTCTTACCCTGCCATGACTTAGCTTGACCTCCTAAGGTTTGATTTCCCTGAATTCGACGGTCAGTATTTTGGACTGATCCTTGCGATGAGAATTGACTACCAGACTGAATATGTTGACCATCTCTGCCCCTCTTTTTGCTATCAAAAGTTTTCAAAAATTCATTCCTTTCCATATCTACCTTCTTCGCAGCTTTAACTGCTTCAGCAACATTAGTAAATGTGGAGTGTATAATCACCCGACGAATTCTATCACACACAGCCCACTGATATTTTTCTGCCTGTTCCTCAGGTGATCCAACTGAAGAGCCAAGAAATCCAATAAGTCGATAGAAACGATCATTGAACTTAGATAGTTCCTCATCATCTTGTTGGCGAATATTGTGATACTCTCGTTTATATGCACCAAGATCCACATTAGAAAAATACTTATCAAAGAAAAGAGTGCAAAACTCTTTCCAAGGTAGTGTCTCTGCAAACTGTTCACCTCCTCTTTCATGTAGAATTGACTCCCACCAGTTTTGAGCATCCTCTTCTAGCTTGTATGCTGCCAACCTCGTCTTGTATTGATTTTCAACCCCGAGCACCCTAAAAATTTTCTCAATATGAGAAATCCAATCCTTAGCTTCTATTGGGGTGGCTGCCTTAGTGAAAGACTTTGGTTTCTGCTTTTGAAATCGTTCTAACCATATGTGTATACCCACGGGTGCATTTCTTCCGATGGTTGATTCTGGGTCAACAGGTGGGGGTTCAGGAATATAAGGAGGTGTGTTTGGAGGAGGTGGGGGAGGTGCATTATTCAGTTGTTGCATAATATGTTGTGTAATGCTAGGAAGTAATTCTCCTAAAGCATGAGTCACAGCGGCAGAAAGAGCAGAATCACTTGGAGTACCGTCTGAAGACATCTGAAAGGGATCACACATCATGAGGGAAACAATAACTCTTGGAAAACTTAACCCGGTGTCTACCCATTATCCACACATGTCTTAATTATTTTGTTCAAGTTTTCTACAGGAAAGAGCCTAAAGCTCTGATACCATAACTGTAACACCCCAGTCCGGTTAGGGCTGACGTGTCACTTTTACATAAATCAGACATACTAATTAAGACAGAATTAAATATGAAAGATTCAGATTCTTACGTACGTTCAAAAAACCAACATCATAAATATCCCAATAATTCATTTAAAAGTCTTAATATAATTATTTAAAATCTAATAATTATTCATTCTTCAGAACTCTTGTCTTGTTGATTCACTCTTCACCCAGTCTTGTTATTTCCCTGCAAATCTACCGCGAAGAAACAATGCGGCTGAGCGAAGCTCAGTGGGATAAAACAAAAGAACTAATAGGAATATAGCAAATCAGAATTTATCTTAACATATCAGACTTAATATTTAAGATAACAGGTCATACCATTCATTATATCACAGATGTTTAGATTGGTTATGAACATTAACATAATTCATAAATTAACAGATCACAATGTTATAATACCTCAGATTATATCTCATAATAACAAATTTCAGACAGTTATATATCAGATTGTCTAAGTCATTAAACTTTAAAGGAAATACCCAATGAGCCAGATTCAGATGTCAGAGAACAGTAGTAACCATGGTTGTACAAAGGGCTGCAGTCCCAAAGTACCAGATGTGTGTGATGGGGTGTTGGCATACACTTACCATCCACCGGAAACAGATATATATCCTAGGACCAGTCCATACGCCTCTTAACAGATATAGCTAAGTGCTTCTACGAGTACATAGATATAAAAATAAAATGGAGACGCCGTGTCTAATCGCACCGTCACGGGTGGTGCCAAGTCATCGTTGCCGCAATGACAAGTCTATGGAACCTCCATAGATAGAGTTGCTCGGGTATCGGATTTCAGATAACAGTTCATAGTAATCTAATTAAAATTTAATAATTATAAATTCATCTATCTCTAACAAATACTTAACCAACAAGAATAATTACAATTACGCAAAATAATACTAAAATGAATACTAATTTCTAACGTAGTCTATATAATCAATTTCAGAACAAAACAAACAATCCATAACTAAATCCAAATATATTGAGAGTATTCATCCCTGATCTATCGCATCAGGTTAAACACGAATTTATAATAGAAAGGGTTTTCAGATTTATCCGTACCTTAATAGAAGCTCACTAATATAAGCGTAACCAAACCCGATCAAGCGTTACCAATTCCTACAATGTTACCGTATATGGAATTCGTAAATATCATAATATTGCTACTGATTGAGTACGTTGATATGGTTTAGATATTTAAGGATCATCATGATAAATTAAGTATTCAAAATATGTTGTTTTAATTTAAATCTCCTATATCATTTATATCATAAACGTAAATGATTCTTTGTTATTTTTATACATTGAAGTATATATGTATTTTATGGCTTTCTAATCATATGTATACAGATGCATCATTCTACAGGAAACTATATGCTTAAAGAATTATAACATAAATATTAATATACAATTAGCTAAAAATGTTACGGTTAAATTTGAACTTGCGAGCGAATATTTGTGAGAAATAATGAGAGCTGATAACCTAAACCATAGATGGAACCTGTTTCTAAATTTTCTTTAATAATACTTGTTGACTCCATCTTCCCCAAATAAATTAGATTTACAATCCTAGTTTTAGGCATAACAGTTAGCTAAAATGGTGACCATTCAAACCTATCTGACTGAACCATAAGATTTAAAACATCCCATCCTTGTTTTACAAATGGTTGGATCTTAGATTTCTTACCTTATGTTACGGACTAAGGATTCAATTTCTGCTAGAATGATGCGGCAAAGGAGTATGGCGGCACTCGGTAGTTGTTGTTCGGCCCAATTCCGGTTCCAATAGGGTGTTGCGTGACGACGATGATGGCAACTACAATGTCAACACTGATTGTCCAAAGAGCTTCAGAACCGATGGTGGTTCAATCCTTGTCTTCAGCCACAACGATTAGATTGGTGGTGAAGAAAACCAAGTAAATAGCTTGTAATGCACTTTCCATTTTCTTAAATTAATACCATGATATTAATGATTTAATAATAGCCTACAGTTACTTGGCTTTTGTTCTTCTATAACGACACTAATGAGTATTGAAAACTCAGTTACAAGAATATAATTGGTTTACAATTCCACTCCTTTAAGTATTACGAATTTATTTAAATAAACCTTGTAAATTATTTACTTAGAACTTATGATATTAATATTGTTATTTCACTAATGTTAATAATAACAACTAAGGTAGATTTTTCTAGTTATTTCATATCATATCCGAATTCTTATAAAATAACTCAGGAACCGAAGATACTTAGCATACATACAGGAGCGCGCATTTTGTGATAGATCAAATTACATAGCAGCACAGGTGAGTTCATTGCCACTTTTCTAACATTTTGTTTTAAAACGCGGGGCTGAGAAGCATGCGTAAACTGTTTATTTAAATTGTTTACTTAAATGCCTTAAAATTTATATGTTTTACATATATATAAATGTTATCCAAGACCATGTCTAGGAAGGTTTTATGCAGGTTTACTAACTGATTTACTTATAAATTAAGTGAATAATCAAGTTAAACTAAACATTTCAACAAATCAAAACATTTCAAACGAATCAAACTAGACATTTTGACAAACAAGTGTGTGAGTTCAAGGAATCAAACGAAGCGTTTTGACGGATCAAATGGGTGTTTTCAATGAATCAAACAGAACATTTTTAGACAAATCAAGTGGGTGAGATCAACGAATCAAACGAAACATTTTGACGAAACAAGTGTGGGATTTCAAACGAATCAAACGAAACAATCTTTGCAAAGACATTATTCAATTTTCTACAAATCAAGTGTTTGTTGAACAATGAATCAAGTGTACAATTTATCAATGAATCTAGTATTCTATGATCAACGAATCAAGTACATCTTGTAACAGAATCAGACGAATCAATAAATCATTTTCAAGGGAAAGCCTGGGAAATATCAGAGATAACATACGCCAAAACAGATGAAACATGAAATCCTACTTTTCAAGAAGTCCTAGCTAGACCGTTTGACTTAGGTCAGTCTACTCGAGTATGACCAAAGGCCCCAATCAATAGGACTTAGATTTTATTAAATGTTTATTTATTTATTTAATTAAACATTTATAACTGTTTATACAATTACTGTAGTTGATCATAATGTGTGATAAACTTGTGAAATCAACATGGATTTCAAATGATTGTAATGACAGGGACAACCAACAGAAGAACTTATGGGATTGTGTTAAGGGTAAAAATGCTTAATTATCATTAACAACAGTGTCATATGCATATTAGTATGTGGTGGGATGTTGGCTAGGGCTTGTCCCTTACATATGCCCTATATATAAGCATACCGATGTGGATATTACATGTGGTGTTAATGAGGTTAGGATCTTTACCAAAGGAGGTTTTCAAATCATTTTAAATTACTAAAACTATATGAACTCACCAACCATGTGTTGACTTGATCTTTTTGCATGACTTCTCAGGTGACGAACAGGTCAATTAGGAAGTCATTTCTTTTGGACTAGGACTTCATATAGAAGACTAGTATTTTGGACCTGCATACTTTTGAAGACATCATTATACAAATTATTTTGCATATCTTGTGTAAATACAAGATATTCATTTATTGATGTTACAATAGATATACATTGTTAAATTTTAAACGATACTGCTGTAATTTAACTTTGTAATTCTATTATATTTAGCATTTCTCATTTATATCATGTGCAATGTAAACAATCTGATCACTTCGATTATCACTCACGATATCGCGCCCCGGGAACCTTTTGCCCGTCAGGGAAACCCGATCCTACCCCGCCGGCTCGGGGTGTGACAGATTGGTATCAGAGCCATGGTTATAGAGAAATATAGGTCACTTATTTAAACGGTTTGGCCTAGACTATAACCTAGGGACCCTGCATATAGAGAACATAGGAATTAAGATTTATTTGCATGTTGTCTTCTGTATTCGGTCATTGCACTAACCGATAACTCTATTGGTTATGATCAGAATGCCGCCGCGAAGACAACCTCCTTTGATACAGCTACAACCACAAGACTTGGCTCCACACTCCTCCACACCGTCACCAAATGATTCGCCACCACCACCTCCTCCACCTCCTCCTCCCCCTCCTCCATTGATTACTCAAGCATCTGGTTCGGGCACAGCACCGACCATGGATCCTGCTACTATCGCTCTGGTGACGTTACTGAGTAGCCAGATGACAAATCAGATGAAAGAAGCAACACATCAGGAGAAGCCAGTGGAAATACTAGGGATTCATCTCATTACTCCTACAAGTCCTTTGTAGGATGTAAACAACCCAGTTTTAGTGGGTCTGAAGGCGCCGTTGGGTTAATCCAATGGATTGAGAAGACTGAGGCAACCTTGGATCTTTGCAGTTGCCCTGAACACCACAAGGTCCGTTACTCAGCTGGAACATTCAACAAACGAGCTCTGACCTGGTGGAACGGTCAGATCAATGCCCGAGGAAGAGAAGAAGCCATGGCCATGACATGGGAATATTTCAAGACACTGCTGCGAAAAGAGTTCTGCCCTAAGAACGAGTTGCAGAAGCTGGAGGTTGAACTATCCAACCATGTGATGAAGGGGGCTGATCACATGGTCTATACAACTCGTTACCATGAGTTGGTTGCTTTGGTACCTGACATGGTACCAACATTGGAGAAAAGAATAGACAGATATGTGGGTGGACTTCCCGCCTGCATTCAGGGCATGGTTGTTTCAACCAACCCTACTACTGTTGAATCTGCAGTGAGATTGTCTGGGAAACTCACTGATCTCATGGTAGCCTCTGGAGTCTTAAAGAAGGAGGCTGAACCCAGCAAGAACAAGGCTGAGTCTTCCAAGAAACCCCACCACCATCAGAAGAAGAAACAGAAGACTATCAAGAACTACACGGTGGCCACACCTCTACAACAAGTAGCAGCAGCACCGCAGAACCCCAACCGGAAACCCTACACTGGCACATTTCCTCTGTGTGCCAAGTGTCAATATCATCACACTGTTGACACTCCCTGCAAGCATTGCACGGGATGTGGAAGAAAGGGCCATTGGGTCCAGTACTGCCGGATGACACCTAACCAAGCAGTCAACAATGCTGCTTTGGCCCTCCCTCCACCAGCAAATCAGAACAATGGTGGATGCTATAATTGTGGTGAACAAGGCCACTTTGCGAAGAATTGCCCAAAGAAGGCTCAACCAGCAGTTCAAGCATCCCGTGGACGAGCCTTTGCCATCGGAGCACCAGCTGCACGCTAGGACCCAAATGTGGTCACTGGTACGTTTCTCTTACATGAATTTTATGCATCTGTTTTATTTGATACTGGTGCGGATCAGATTTTTATCTCTACCGACTTTGCATGCCAACTAGATTCCATAGAGGAACAGTTAGACTCCCCTTACATTATAGAAGTAGCTAATGGGAAACAGATTACAGTTAGCACAGTTTATAGAAATTGCCGATTGACACTTAATGGTCATACATTTGCCATCGATTTGATACCGATGGAGTTAGGTAGTTTCGACATCATTGTTGGAATGGATTGGCTTTCCTCTAACCGAGTAGAAGTCATCTGTTCTGAGAAGCTGCTTCGAATTCCATTGCCAAGTGATCGTGTATTGGAAGTTAAAGGGGATCAAGCAAAACGAAGTGTCAAAATCATCTCTTGCATAAAGGCGCGTAAGTGTCTACAGAAGCAGTGCGTGGCGTTCTTGGCTCATGTGGTGGAAAAGGGAAAGGAGAAGAAAAAGATTCAAGATGTACCGGTAGTGAGAGAATATCCTGAAGTGTTTCCTGAAGACCTACCAGGTTTTCCACCTGTGCGACCGGTAGAGTTTCGTATTGACTTAATTCCTGGAGCAACCCCAGTTGCTAAATCTCCTTACAGGTTAGCACCTTCCGAGATGCAGGAATTGTCTAATCAATTACAGGAGCTACTTGACAAGGGTTTCATCAGACCGAGCTACTCACCTTGGGGAGCTCCGGTCTTGTTCGTGAAGAAGAAGGACGGATCGTTCAGAATGTGCATAGATTACAGGGAGCTGAACAAACTAACCATCAAGAATCGGTATCCATTGCCGAGGATTGATGATTTATTTGACCAACTGCAAGGAGCTCAATACTTCTCAAAGATTGACTTGCGGTCTGGATATCATCAGCTGAGAGTTCAAGATGAGGATATAACGAAAACGGCCTTCTGAACAAGATACGGGCATTACGAATTCATGGTGATGCCTTTCGGATTGACAAATGCACCAGCGGTTTTCATGGACCTCATGAACCGAGTGTGCAAGCCGTACTTGGATCAGTTTGTCATTGTCTTTATTGATGACATACTGATTTATTCCAAGACCAAAACAGAACATGAGCATCACCTCAGAAAGATCTTGGAGCTGTTGAAAGAAAAGAAACTTTATGCTAAATTCTCCAAATGTGAATTTTGGCTAAAAGAAGTTCAATTTCTGGGTCATGTAGTCAACAGCGAGGGAATTCATGTAGATCCTGCCAAGATCGAGGCGATAAAGAATTGGGACACTCCGAAGACACCGACGGAGATACGGTCTTTTCTGGGATTGGCAGGTTATTATAGAAGGTTCATCTCGAATTTTTCTAAGATAGCTCTACCACTCACTAAGTTAACTCAGAAAAGTGAACCGTTTGTCTGGGAGCAGAAACAAGAAGATGCTTTATAGACATTGAAACAGAAATTGTGTGATGCTCCAATTCTATCTCTCCCAGAAGGCTGTGATGACTTTGTTGTATACTGTGATGCTTCCCATCAGGGACTCGGTTGTGTGTTAATGCAACGGGACAAAGTCATAGCCTATGCATCAAGACAGTTTAAAGTTCATGAAAAGAACTACACTACTCATGATCTTGAACTGGGAGCAGTAATCTTCGCCTTGAAGATTTGGAGACATTACTTATATGGCACCAAGTGTACCATATTCACTGATCACAAAAGTCTGCAGCACATCTTTGATCAGAAGGAGCTCAACATGCGACAACGCCGTTGGGTTGAACTTCTGAATGACTACGATTGTGTGATCAAGTACCATCCGGGAAAGGCGAACGTTGTAGCGGATGTCTTGAGCTGGAAGGAACGGGTCAAACCCATACGTGTTAGGGCAATGGGGATAACCGTGCAGACCCGTTTAAGTGACAAGATTATTCAAGCACAACAAGAAGCAATTGATCGAGGTAATCTGAAGAAGGAACTTGATTGCCGAGCGGAGAAACAGTTTGACACAAAGTCTGATGGAATCATTTACTATAAGGATCGAGTATGGATTCCTGCGGTAGATGAATTGAGAAAACTTATCTTCGAAGAAGCACACAAGACAAAATACTCTGTTCATCCAGGCGCTGATAAAATGTACCAAGACTTGCGTGGATTTTATTGGTGGCCGGGAATGAAGAAAGACATAGCCGAGTACGTCGGTCAGTGTCTTACGTGTGCGAAGGTAAAGGCAGAACACGAGAGACCGTCTGGTTTATTGGAACAGCCTGAAATTCCGCTCTGGAAGTGGGAACAAATAGCTATGGATTTCATTACCAAGCTACCCCGCACTTCCAGTGGTCACGATACAATTTGGGTGATCATTGACCGTTTAACCAAATCTGCTCATTTCTTGCCCATGCGTGAGAACTTCACCATGGATAAACTGGCAAGATTATACATCAACGAGATAGTGGTACGCCACGGTGTGCCATTATCTATTATCTCTGATAGAGACAGCAGATTCACATCAAGGTTCTGGCAATCACTGCAGAAATCTCTAGGAACACAGTTAAATCTGAGTACAGCTTACCACCCACAAACGGATGGTCAAAGCGAACGTACTATTCAAACTCTAGAGGACATGTTAAGAACCTGTGTATTGGACTTCGGTGGGAATTGGGACTCCCATTTGCCATTGATCGAGTTCTCCTACAATAACAGTTACCACAGCAGTATCGGATGTGCACCATTCGAGGCTCTTTATGGCCAGAAATGTCGATCACCGATCTGTTGGACTGAAATTAGAGATAATCGAATAACTGGACCAGAACTTATCCAAGAAACCACCGACAAGATAGCTCAGATTCAAAGAAGACTACAAGCAACAAGGAGCAGACAAAAGAGCTACGCCGACAAATGACGCAAGCCGTTGGAATTCCAAGTGGGAGATCGTGTAATGTTGAAGGTATCCCCATGGAAAGGCGTTGTACGCTTTGGAAAGAAAGGCAAATTAGCACCACGATACGTGGGACCGTTCGAGATCATCGAGCGTATTGGTCATGTGGCTTATCGACTGAGATTACCAGATGAACTCAGTGGTGTGCATGACGTGTTTCACGTCTCAAACCTAAAGAAATGCCTTGCTGACGAGTCTGTCGTCATACCAATCGAAGAGATTCAAGTCGATGAACAGTTACATTTCGTTGAAGAACCTTTAGAGATTATGGATCGCAAGGTTAAACAACTGAGGCGAAGCCGTATTCCTATTGTAAAAGTTCGATGGAATTCAAGACGCGGGCCCGAAATCACTTGGGAACGTGAAGATCACAAGAAGTTAAAGTATCCCCAACTGTTTAAAGAGGAAGCTGTACCTGATAACAACTCTTAAATTTCGGGACGAAATTTCTCTAACAAGGGGAGACTGTAACATCAGTGCCGGAACCGCCACCGGAACAGTGATCTTAAACAGTATCATGAACATTAAACAGGTACGAATCATATACATTTCAGTACGTTTCAGATTCATATCATTTATCATTGTCATTTTGTGTTATCATAGAACAAATTCAGAAACATTTAACAGAAACAAGTTCAGAACAACGGTTCTTGAGTCAGATAATTATCTGGCAACACAGAATCATCATGTGATTAATTGTTAGGATTTATTATATATAAACGTATGTGAGGCTTTACAGAACAAAACAAAACGGATGTCGTTATGAGAATGCTAAATCGACGGATTATTTGTATAGGTGACGATCTGTACGAATATATCCGAAAGTTTAACGTTCTGAATGATGTCCGATAATTAGTAAACAAGATTGAAAAGTATAGTTATCGTCGTGTTCGTACGGGTGACGATTCGGACGAATACGCGTGACAATCGTACATTTCGATTTAAACAGTAATTAATATTTTAAATTTGAAATAAATGAGAAGATATTAGTTAATTTATTAAGAATCACAACCTAAAATAATTAAATAAATTCTAGTTTGAGAATCGATTCGTTTTGCCTTGAAAACTACGCAAAACGGCTATTTACGCGAAACCGAACGAGACTAAACTACCCGGTATGTGTTAGACATTATGGGGCATTTTTATTTCCCCATCTACCACCACCAAACCTCTCCCACCATCACCATTTTCGTTTTCCCCTTCCTCTCTCTAAAAAGAAATTCCTCCAACTTCTCTCTACAAGTTCGTGACCATTTCTCGTCGGATTCAAGCCATTTTGGTTCCACTACAACCCTCTCATTGTGTAGATTTCAGAAGTACAATTTATTCAAGCTTTCTTCCACAGGAATTGAGGTAAAAATTCACTTTAAATTCGGTTTTGTAGGTGTGTTTCACGATTCATATGGTTTTGTAGTTGTAACCGATTATAAACCCTTAAAACACTTGGGATAGGGTGGCTTGCACATCTAGGTAGCCTTAGGAATGAATTGTAACAGGTTTGAGGTGTCAAGGATGAGGATGGAAGCTATGGAAGTTGCAGGTTCGTGGAATTCTAGCCGGCCGAACCCTGAGAAGCCTTGGCCGAACCTTTCTGGCGAGCCGAACCCTGGTAACGAACCTGCATGGCTCTGCAACGAACCCTGCTAGTTCCCAGTCACGAACCCTGCTGCCTTGAACACCGAACCATTGTCCACGAGCCTGGAATCTTTGGCGAACCATTCTTGGCCGAACTATAGCATCACGAACCTAGGACTCATGAACCCTATACCTTTCAGCCGAGCCATCCAAGCTGGCCGAACCCTCATCTAGTTGGAACGAACCTCCTTAGATGCGAACCTAGGGAATACTTGGCCGAACCTTTACCTTATCATGGCCGAACCCTTAGGGTTCGTGGTGTTGGAATGTTAGCCGAACCCAAGGAGCTCTCCTCAGAAGGTTCGCTGCTCCTTGGGGATACCGAACCTGGAATGTTATCAAATTAGAACTGTGATGGGTTAAGGGCTAGGAATTTGAGTCTAAGGATCACGGGAATGTACACACAAGGACTCACAGTTTAGAAACGAGCTAAGGATACATGCATGCATGAATTATGTTGTATGTTGATGCATGAACTATTAAGTAGGGTTACTAAGATGTATGCATCTTCATGAAACACAATAACACATCAATATAAATGTTAACATCTTTTTGAATTAGTCTAACACATGTGAAGGATTTTCCAAGGACTCATATGGATTACAATCAAAGTTGGATGACCAATTGAAAATCAAAGATCTTCATTTGGGCTTGAATAGGCCCAATAGGACTTGATTAAGTCCATCAAATGTTAAACGTTTAATTAAAATTAAATAGTGATGTTACATAAAATAAAGGTGTTCTAGATTTATAAAAAGTTGATTTAATAATTTATAAAGTTTTGCTTAACTTGACATATGAATTATAAATGGCATTGGTTTCTTTTAAGTTAATTGTTGTTATAAAAGATTAGTTATTATAGCATTGATTGGGTTTTGTCATTAAATAGACAAAGTATTTGTCTGGATTTTTAAACATAAAACAAAGGAAACTCTGCCGAAATTTTCTAAAAGTAAGTTATTATAACTAATCATGGGAATTGGGATCATAAGAAGGGTAATTAAGATAGATTAGAATCTTAGATATACTTAGTTCTAAGACACTTAGTTGCACACACATCAAGACCCAAACCTTAGGCACAACGACTACTACGTGTACTTATCATATCCGAATTCTTATAAAATAACTCAGGAACCGAAGATACTTAGCATACATACAGGAGCGCGCATTTTGTGATAGATCAAATTACATAGCAGCACAGGTGAGTTCATTGCCCCTTTTCTAACATTTTGTTTTAAAACGCGGGGCTGAGAAGCATGCGTAAACTGTTTATTTAAATTGTTTACTTAAATGCCTTAAAATTTATATGTTTTACATATATATAAATGTTATCCTAGACCATGTCTAGGAAGGTTTTATGCAGGTTTACTAACTGATTTACTTATAAATTAAGTGAATAATCAAGTTAAACTAAACATTTCAACAAATCAAAACATTTCAAACGAATCAAACTAGACATTTTGACAAACAAGTGTGTGAGTTCAAGGAATCAAACGAAGCGTTTTGACGGATCAAATGGGTGTTTTCAATGAATCAAACAGAACATTTTTAGACAAATCAAGTGGGTGAGATCAACGAATCAAACGAAACATTTTGACGAAACAAGTGTGGGATTTCAAACGAATCAAACGAAACAATCTTTGCAAAGACATTATTCAATGTTCTACAAATCAAGTGTTTGTTGAACAATGAATCAAGTGTACAATTGATCAATGAATCTAGTATTCTATGATCAACGAATCAAGTACATCTTGTAACAGAATCAGACGAATCAATAAATCATTTTCAAGGGAAAGCCTGGGAAATATCAGAGATAACATACGCCAAAACAGACGAAACATGAAATCCTACTTTTCAAGAAGTCCTAGCTAGACCGTTTGACTTGTAGGTCGTATGTTTGAGGATATTTACATATTCCCTAACTACTAAGTACCTAGATTGACAGACTAGTCTACTCAAGTATGACCAAAGGCCCCAATCAATAGGACTTAGATTTTATTAAATGTTTATTTATTTATTTAATTAAACATTTATAACTGTTTACTCAATTACTGTAGTTGATCATAATGTGTGATAAACTTGTGAAATCAACATGGATTTCAAATGATTGTAATGACAGGGACAACCAACAGAAGAACTTATGGGATTGTGTTAAGGGTAAAAATGCTTAATTATCATCAACAGCAGTGTCATATGCATATTAGTATGTGGTGGGATGTTGGCTAGGGTTGTCCCTTACATATGCCCTATATATAAGCATACCGATGTGGATATTACATGTGGTGTTAATGAGGTTAGGGTCTTTACCAAAGGAGGTTTTCAAATCATTTTAAATTACTAAAACTATATGAACTCACCAACCATGTGTTGACTTGATCTTTTTGCATGACTTCTTAGGTGACGAACATGTCAATTAGGAAGTCATTTCTTTTGGACTAGGACTTCATATAGAAGACTAGTATTTTGGACCTGCATACTTTTGAAGACATCATTATACAAATTATTTTGCATATCTTGTGTAAATACAAGATATTCATTTATTGATGTTACAATAGATTTACCTTGTTAAATTATAAACGATACTGCTGTAATTTAACTTTGTAATTCTATTATATTTAGCATTTCTCATTTATATCATGTGCAATGTAAACAATTTGATCACTTCGATTATCACTCACGATATCGCGCCCCGGGAACCTTCCGCCTGTCGGGGAAACCCGATCCTACCCCGCCGGCTCGGGGTGTGACAAAAAACACTCAAGTGATAATAACCATTTTAACATGAGTAATGGGCAATATTCTAAGTATAAAACATGTAAACAAGGGATATGATAGCATACAATTTACTAGTGCTTAACCTATATTGGCTAAGTGTTAGTGTATTACATCACAATTGAGTTAGATCAAATTAAATAACAAAGAGTTATAAAAGTTAACCAACTCTAGAGTTAACATAAGAAATCATAACTCATACTTATAAGTTGCAAACGATATGGAATATAACACTGGTTGTTGTGTCATTGATCGATTCCACAATGGTGAGCGCGCGTTCTACAAACACGAAACTTAAACATCATTGCGAGTTCTAATAACCCCCTTTTTAAATCTTTGCTTTTAAACTCGGGGGTGAAACATGTATACCAAAATAAACTGATTTTAATACAACAAGTGTGGAATCGGGATTATTATTTATGATATTACTATTGAGATGAATTGTGGTTATGAGATGATACACTTTGAGTGAGTCATTGTTGATTGAGTTGACTTCGGTCCTCCGCGATGATTGAATTGCTGTTGATTGAGTTGACTTCGGTCTTCTGCGGTGCACAACATTGATAATTATGTTTATTAGGAATATCGTTGGTTGAGTTGACTATGGTCCTCCACGATGATTCCACCGTTGATTGAGTTGACTGAGGTCCTCTGCGATATATTATATTGAGAATATTGTGATGAATGATGGTTGTTGATTGAATATGATTGTTTGAGATTGATTGAATTTAATTGGATGATTACTTGTGAATATTTGGATTATTTGATTTATTTGACTTGGTGTGTTGTTATTGTGGTTATACAGTTTGGTGTTATTTTACAGGTTCACACGAGTTATTCATTAAACTTTTATAAACATTAGGAAATGAGGAGAAGTAGGTTGAGTAGGGTAGCTTGTGACAACTAGTGCCTGATCGGCCGGCAAGTCCGGACGGTACGTGCACTATAAACAGTAACTATGTGTACATATACGATTGTGAACAGTGTTTGTATTATCAGAAATCTAAATACAAGAAATCGTCGTACGTATTTTCGTGTAAACTTAAATACAGTAAGTGCAACGTACAATTGAAACATTAGTTGTGTGTATTTAAGTGAAAACTTAAGTATAGTTAACACAACAAATCACGAGAAACAACGATGTTCAAGTGAATAACAGAAACAAATCGGTTGCGATCTGATATCCATAGATGACAGGAATCAGATGGCCGACAATCCAATGTGAAAACTATGTGAAAACAGGATGTTAGTTGAGTCCGACAGAGAGGAAATACAAGTTAAAACAATAACACAGTGTCGTTTCAGAATAACAAACTAACAGTGTGTTTGCGTGGGTGACGATTCACACAAACATATCTGTGAGTTTAACGTTCTGAAACGATGACTGGAAAGTAGAAAACAAAAGTCGGAAAGCAAAACCATCGTCGTGTTCGTTCGAATGACGATTCGAACGAATACGCGCGATGGTGACGCGATTCGACGAAACGAAAACGAAAACACAACACGAAACGATAATAAATTTAATAAAATAAAATAAATAAAGTTTTACAATTTTGAAACTCATCAAATTAATTAATATAATGTTCTTTTAATTATTACATTTAAATTACGCATAAAATCCGCATACGCGACGAAATCACAAATCGAGCAACCGAAACAACCCGAATACCCTCGGGGTATAAAAGCAACAAATGAGGCAATTCTCCTCATTTTTCATCAGCTCTATCTCTCTCTAAAAGCTATTCCCGAGCCTTTTCTCTCTCTAGAAAATCACCACCACATTCAAGCTTCAAACAAGCATATCTCCTCCAATTCTCAACGGAATTCAGTGATTCTTGAACCCACGTGAAGCTCTCGATCTCCTCTTCAAGAAAGTACAACTGATCTGGAAATTTATCCACGAAATTTCGAGGTATGATCAAGATAAAATCACTGTAAATAGGGTTTTATGTTCATGTGTTCGAATTCAAACAACATTATCGGCCTAGAACCTGTGTAAACCAATCCTAGGCCTTCGAAAGTGGGATCTGGTTCGCCATGAACGTGGGGGTCGCACCATGGCCGGCTGCAACTTGAGAAGAATGATGAAGCAGTAACAGGTTCGCTGGGGAAGAGGGACGGCCGAACCCTATGCCTAGCCGAACCCTGTTGCCACTGTTGTGCTGGACGAACCAAACCATGTGGCGAACCTCTACTGGCTACGAACCATTTCCACCAGACATGAGCCTGTGACTCCCGAACCATCTTATGCAGCGAACCCTAGTGATGAGCCATGAACCCAACAGGCGAACCATGCACACTCAGCGGTCACCGAACCTTGGTTGGCCATCCCTCCTAGTCACGAACCTAGGCATATCTACATCTAGCCGAACCCTTATGCTGAACGAACCTAGCATCTTTTGAATCCTTGGCCGAACCCTTCCATGGATCACGAACCTTTGTTCTATCAGCCAAACCCATGATAATTGCCGAACCCTACTCAAAGGAACCATGAGGTTCGCCAGCCACCCTACACTATACCACGAACCTACACCCAAGTTGCCGAACCTAGGGCTGCTTGATGAAAGGTTCGCTGGTGGGAAACTATACCCCATCGAATAGATCAACCATCGGCCCATGCAAATCAATTCAGTCGACCATCTCGTTTAATTCAAACAAATATCAACCGGTCCATGTGAAAAACCATTGGGCCACTATGATTGTTGTAGTCCACACCCACTCGGCCCATGTAACCACCCTAGGCCCAACAACACCCTAAGGCACAAACTTTCTTAATTGGCCCAACAGCTTAACGAGATCGATCCAATGACAATTGTTAGGCCCAACAATGACCCACATTCGCTTTAGGCCCAACAGAAACCATGTACATGTTAACCAGCCTAAGGTTCACTAATCCGACCCATTAGGGTTATTCTGCCCAAGCACACATCTCCGGTCCAAACTCTTTTATAGGATCCAAGACCTATTTCGGCCCACTTTATCTAGTTGGGGCCCGTATACATAACATTCGGCCCAAGGTTCTTTTATAAGCCAACGAATTGAAATGAAATCTAATATGTGAGATAAAGCGATAAGAATGACATTGATGAGAAATGAGATAACTTGTAGAGCGTTCATGGGCGTTCAAGGTGTTACTAGTAAAAAAACCTAATGTGATAACAATCAGTAACACGACTTGCAAAGCCTAACTCAAAACAGTTAAGTGATAGAAAAATCTATAACAAATAAACCAAGGCCGAATGACTGACGAGACTCGAAAGTGTTAGCCAATTTTGTGGCTAACACATACGCACGCAAAACTTTACAACTTATACTTATAAGTCAAACACAATGTGAAATTAATACAGGATCGTGAAAGCAAACTCAAGTACAAATAGGAGCGCGTGTCTTCTTTATTTAAGCTAAGTCAACCCTACAACAACCAGGTGAGTTCATATGCCCCTTTTACTTTAATCTTAACTGATTTTAAACTCTCGGGGCTGAGAAACATGTTTACTTTTATTTATTTAAAAGTTTGCTTAACATGTTATTTATACTTTGATTTAGATAATATTAATTTGATTATTATCGCTTATCATTGTATGCTTGCTTGTATGATCATGAGATAACAGGGAAACTCAGATGATTATGATAATGTAATTTCATAGTCATCAATACATTAGAATAACATAGTTGTAAGATTATATCTTATAACACTTGGTTATTCCTACATGAGTAAACATTGAGACAATTCATATACAAACAAACAATGAGAACTACTACAGTGAAACATGTTGACACTTCACAGCACATGAATGATTAGAAGATAAAATGTCTTCTTAATATCATTCCACATCATAATGTATCAAGTGTGATAAGTCAATTTCTTATAACACTTAATCTATACCTTAAAAACATACTATGTGATAGTATGATCGCGTTGATTCTTTAACCCCCATGCATGACTTAAAAGTATTAAGACTTGTTCTTAATACGGTTTAAGGATGTTATGGCGATCATATGGGTTCACACGAATGATGTCATGATAACGTAACTTCATGATGCCAATATCATTCGTATCATGATTTACATAACGTAATAAGACAAGTTCTTATTCAACTTTGTTAATCACATTGAGATCGATAACAACACAGATGTACATCATTCATCGTTACCTGTGGACTAGTAGACTGAGGAATTTATTTTCTCTCATGTCATATTATTAGTAACAATTTCGATGAAGTCATTGGGATTCACACGACGGAATAGAGGTGAATCGGGTGCATTGTAATCTGATTACGTGAGGATCACAATGGACTCCTTTTGGGCTCTATACGTTGCATTTGAGAATACATCACATACAGTTAACTAACACTTTTAATAATTTAAAAGTGTAACAACAGTTAACGCGCAGAAAATAGAATGATACAAGGAACAGATTAATTAAATCTAATATCCTTATTACACAAAATGGTTATCAATACTTCGGTTTGATAACTACAACGCTATCATCATATTATTCTATTCATGAGAACACAGGTGATTCAGTGGGATAAACATGAGAATTGAGGATGGAAATCAATAGTTGTATTGCAAGTAGTGTAGAGTTCTAGTGGTGATGTGGTGGGATGTTGGCTAGGGCTTAGTTCCCTTACATATGCCCTATATATAAGCATCACTACTAGGATGATATAATACTTGTAAATATAACTATTGAGATGCGATTGTGTGAACAAATGAAACAGACAATCATACAAGTAACATATTATCATTGTGAATGTGCATGTGAATGAATCAAGGTTTTATATTAACTTACTTATGAACTCACCAACCTAGTGTTGACTTTGTTTAAATACATGTTTCTCAGGTGATGAACAGGTGTAGCTACTATTATGCATGGACATAGCTAGTGGACTTTTAGAAGACCTAGCTACTTTTGTGATTACATACTATTGGGATAACAAGAACATGAATCATCTTTTGTATATCTTGTACCTATACAAGATATAGTTACATTGATTCTTTTTGGTAGATTACTAGATTAAATTATGAACGATACATTGTAATTTAATCTTGTAATTCTATGTTATGGGGTGTTAGCATTTCTCATTTATTTATCATGTGCTATGTAAACAATCTCATCAATTGATTATCACTCATGATATCGCGCCCCGGGAACCTTCCGCCTGACGGGAAAACACGATCCGTTCCCGCCGGCCTGGGGTGTGACAGATTGGTATCAGAGCCATGGTTATAGAGAAATATAGGTCATCTTGTTTCAAACGGTTTGGCCTAGACTATAACCTAGGGACCCTCATGTAGAAAACGCAGGACACTGGATTACTTGCATAAGTTAAATCGTTTGTGCATAAATACTAACCGATGATTTTTCGGTTAGGACTGATATGTCACAGGGACAACCACCATCACCACCTCATCCGCCTCCACCTGAGGTGGAACCAGCGACTGCTGCACTGGCAACCTTAATCACTGAGCAGTTGGTTGGAATCATTCCTGAGATCATCAATAGGATCAGGAGCAGCGAAGAGTATGCTAGGGGTTTTCCACCGGTCACCACCAAGGGAAAAGAATCTGCGAGAGGTAACAACAGCAAGAAACACAAACATCATTCTGCTAAAAAGCAGAAGAGATCTGCGAGTTACACTGAGGCCACACCTATCAGTCGGGTCATGCCAGACCCGACTGCAATGAGTGGCAAGATTTACAAGGGAAAGGCTGCTCTTTGTCAACTCTGTCAATATCATCACCATGCCAATGTCAAGTGTCGCCAATGTACTTTTTGTGCGAAGATGGGACACTGGGTTAGCCACTGCAGATATGCAGTGGAATCGCCTCGCGCTGGAGTGTATTTTCAGTGTCACGAATGTGGGTTGTATCATGATCGGAACAAACCATGCAACCGTTGTCTGAACTGTGGAAAGAAGGGACACCTGATCCAAGAGTGCCGAAACCTTCCAACACAGAATCAGAAGCAGAGAGCAAGTGCTTCTACTTCATCTCAACACAAACACCACTGCTACACCTGCGGAATACTTGGACACCTTGCAAGAGACTGCCCTATGAGGAAGTTCCCAACAACTTCAACAGTTCCAACCACATCAACCACTCCCGAGGAACTACTCGCTCTACTAGCACCAGATGTACACGCGGAGTCGGAGGACTTCGAGGGTATGTTCTTTTTACCATATATGTTTAAATTATGTAGGATGTTAAAATTATATATTATAGGTAATTAGTAACATAACTAATATTAACTATAGATTAATTAGGTGCCACTTATATAATAGAATTTAGTATAATTAATACCTACGTTTGAACGGAGAATGATCGAATTTCGGAGATTCAAGGAGATCAAGTGAAACGTTGTGTCAGAATGATATGGTGCATGAAGGCAACCAAGATTCAAGACGTGCCGATTGTGAGAGACTATGCGGACGTGTTTCCGGATGATTTACCGGGACTGCCACCGGAGAGATCAGTGCAATTCCGAATCGATTTGATTCCGGGAGCGACTCCTGTAGCTAAGTCTCCTTATAGACTTGCACCATCAGAAATGCAGGAGTTGTCCAACCAATTACAAGAGCTACTTGATAAAGGATTCATCCGACCGAGCTTTTCCCCGTGGGGAGCTCCGGTTCTCTTTGTGAAAAAGAAGGATGGAACTTTCAGGATGTGCATTGATTACAGAGAACTCAACAGACTCACCATCAAGATCGGTAACCGTTACCGAGGATTGATGATTTGTTTGATCAGTTAAGGGGGGTGGAATTCCACTCCAGTGTGACTGGCTAATCCCACATCGGTCAGTGGACTGGGGAGATCTTGTTCATAAGTGATAATCGCCTTACACCTATCGAGGCCTTTTGGACCGTTGGTCCAGACAAAACCGTGAGCTTCGGCAAAGCGGACAATATCGGGGTGTAAGGGGCCGGATGTCACAGATGGTATCAGAGCCACCCTGGTCGCACTCGATCCGAGTGTGCTCAGCGGGGATGCAGAGGCCCTAAGGGGGGTGGAATTCCACTCCAGTGTGACTGGCTAATTCCACATCGGTCAGTGGACTGGGGAGATCTTGGTTCATAAGTGATAATCGCCTTACACATACCGAGGCCTTTTGGACCGTTGGTCCAGACAAAAACCGTGAGCTTCGGCAAAGCGGACAATATCGGGGTGTAAGGGGCCGGATGTCACAGGTAGCTCTACATATTTTGGACTCATCACATAGGATCTTGGACTTAGCTAAATTAATTGGATCAACGAAGATTAGGGTTTAGTTAGTTTAGCTACATCTTTTGAGTAATCATTATAATTGAATCATTACGAACATGATTTTTACATAAATACATTATTTGCTTTAATTGTTATGTGATGATACTTTAGATGCCCATGAGCTTGTGAACAATCTACATATCCCTCGTGGCATCCCGACGTTTCCGTTGTTGGTGCATAAATGTCCCTAGTTCAGTTTTGTGGTTCATTTGTAAATGATCTTTTGATGTATAAAGTTTATTGTTAATGAATTCAGTATTTCCATATTGTTCTTAATGTTTATATTGGTTGATGTGTGTTTGATTATGTTTAAAGTTGAGTTAGTATGTTTTATAAACCCATTCGGGCGAATGGCTCTAAGAATGAAGCCATTCGGCCGAATGATCGATTACAGAATGACTTGGGCGAACGAATGAGTCATTCGCCGAATGACTCATTAGATTGACCTGTCCATTCGGCTGAGTCATTCGCCGAATGAGTTGCTTCGGCCACTCATTCAGGCGAATGATGACAACCTATATATACAAGTTCAAACTTTCTCAAAGCTAACTTTTCTGAGCCCTCCTTCTTCCCTGAGCACTCCAGCGTCAAACCCTAGAAGATTTGAGCGGTTCTTGCTATCCAAGTTCGATTCTCAACTCGTGGTGTTCGATCAAGCATCAAACGTTCATTCTACACCTTCGGATCACCACGGTTTCTGTTGGTTTCGATTGGAAAACCCTTGAATAGGATTCCGCACCATTCCAGAGGCTGTCGAACAGATATCCAATGGAACCAGATTGTTTTCGAGCTCTTACTAGGTCCTACAAAGTGGTATCAGAGCTTTGGCTCTTGATTCTGCTCGATTTCCATTCCAAATCACTAAATATGAGATTGGTTGTTCGAAATTCGTCAAAACCCTAAGTTTCTTGCCCCCCAAGTTACTGTTCCATTCAAAATCAGCGGGTTTTTGTGGTATTTTTTTCAAAACAGCTATCCCAATTGGATGGTAATCATGTCATGATGTTCTGTACCAAATTTGGTGCTTAGATTTGGTCTAGATCGAAAGTTGTCGCGATTTTTGTAGCTGAAAACCCCAGATAGCCCGAATGAGTCTCCCGACCGAATAGGTTTGCCCGAATCAGCCTCATTCTCTGAATAGCTCCATTCGCCAACTCATTCGGCAAATAGCTCCCTTTGCCTACTCATTCGGCGAATAGCTTCATTCGGTCAACTCATTCGCCGAATAGCTTTAATCGCCAAAGTCATTCGGCCAATAGTTCATTCTGTCTTAACTCATTCAACTAGTGCTTTCATTCACCAGTTCTTCTCCATTCGGTACCCGACATTCGGAAATAGTTGCTTCATTCGGCCAGTCAGTTTTGAAATTTTTCTAAGTGTTGGATATTTTTGTTCTTGATTCTATGGAAGACTTAGCATTGATGGCGAACCAGAACCATCGTATTCAGACACTGCTGCTGACTGAAATCGAGACAAGGAACTCTAATAAAGCTCCCAAGTTGTTGTCCTTAGATGATTACCCGCACTGGAAATACAGATTTGAGATTCACATCAATGGAGTGGACACTAACTTATGGATGATGATTGAAGGTGGTTATCTGAGGCCTCTGAATGAAGATGGGACACCAATGTTAGTCACACGGATGACTGAACCACAGAGGAAGCTTTATGATTATGAGAAGAAAGCTTATGCTATCCTGTCCCAGTCCATTGCAACTGATATCTTCCATCAGTTCAGACAATTTACATCCTCTAAGTATTTGTGGGATGCTTTGCAGCAGAGATATGAGGGCAATGATGCATTGAAGAACATCAAGTCAAAAGCTTTGAGGAAGGAATTCAACAGCTTCATGTATGTGGGGAATGAATCACTGGATGATCTGATTGCAAGATTCTATCATCTTCTAAGTGAGCTGTTCAATGATCAAGTTAAGACTACAACTCAGGAGAAGATCCAGTGTTTGGCAGATGCTCTAGCTCCTAAGTGGGAGTCATTTTTGATGGTTCTTAAACATAATGAGATGATGGCAAATATGGACATCAATGATTTCATCCAGAAGCTGAAAGAGCCGGAAATTGAAAACAAGTGGAAGGCCAAGAGAGTTGTTCAAGTCCAGGACCCTTCATTATATTATTCTACACCCACTATTGAGAGAGCCTCTTTTCATGCTCCACTGAAGACAACTTTTGTTTCCCAGACTACCGAAGCTCCATCTTCCAATCAGATTCATTTCAGTCAGTCATCCTCCTCATCCAGCTCTCAGAAAGAACATCATCAACCTGTCACAAGTCTGAAGACAGATAATTTTGATAAAGTGACTGTAGAGATTGCCAAGGAGCACATGGGTCTCTTGTCTACTCTTGTCAGCTCCTGTGATGGATTAGTAGCTGGACAGATCGACAATCCTTATTTGACCAATGATGATTATTCTCAGATAGACCCAGATGATGTGGAGAGGATTGATATCATGTGGGCTCTAGCTAGTGCTGTTAGGAGAGCTAAGGAGTTTGTTAGAAGTACATGCAAAGAGATCAACCTGAACAAAGAGTCTAAGTTTGGTTTTGACATGGCATCTGTCACTTGCTATAATTGTGGGGAGAAGGGCCACTTCGCAAGACAGTGCAAACAACCAAGGAAAGCAGGGAACAAGAATCCTTTTCAGCATCAGAAGTCTTCTGCAGCAAATCCAGAAAGAAGACTTGTTCCTATTGAGTCTCCTGCTCAGGCTGGCTCCTCAAATACAAGCAAGGCATTGATGGTACAACAGGATGAAGGTGAAAATTGGGACTTCAGATTCAATTCTGATCAGGGGGAACATGATAAAGATGTGTTGCTGAGATTCAGAAGTTGGATGATTCAAGTGAAGATAGCACTTATGGAGAAACACAGATCAGTATAGAAGAAACATCTTGTTCAGAGTCAAAAAGCATGTCAGACTCAGACACTCAAGCTGATTATGATGCTGATCTTGAAGAACCTGCTACTCAGTTTGCTTTGATGGTAAACTCATCTGCTACTCCTGCTGCATCGTCATAGTCAGATCATGTATCTGATGAATGTTCATCTTCTCATTTTAGATGTTTTAACTGTGCTGACTTTGACAACAAGGTCCTTGCTTATCAGAAGCACAATGCTGATTTGATCAGTGATCCCAACCAATGTATTGAGGCAAACAAAGTTTTAAAATCTAATGAAAGAGATTTTGAAGCTAAAATTGAACTTTTAAACAGACAACTTAATGAGGATGAGATTGCTGTTCTGAACAAGCAAGATGCTATCACTTCTTATCTCAATACCATCAATGCGATAAGGAAGAAGTTAGCCATAGTCGAGTGTGACTATGAGACCTTAGGTCAAAAGCTCAAAAGCTATGAAAGCTCCTCATATATCATTGAGCACATGATGAGTAAGTGTACTGATCAGAAGGGTTAGGGAAAGTTGAGCTATCAACAATGTCCTCCACCAATCTTAAACAGCTTTGTCAATTCACCAGATGACAAAGATGTTAAAGATTTCCAAGTTAAAACTCCATTAGTAATTGATCCAATTGGGATGATTACAGATGAGGGTTCCTCATTGTCTGAGGAATCTTTTGTGGAGGGAATTGTTGAAGATTGGGTCTCAGATTCTAAGGATGAAAATGATAATTCATCTGTTGTTGCTCAGAATCAGACACCTGTTGTCATGAAAGGTGACCCAATCTCATCTTCAAAAATCTATCAAGCATTAGGCTTTGTGAAAGCTTCAAAAGAAAATGAAGCTTGTGTGTCTAACAAGATTGACAATATTATTCCTAATGGGAAAAAGGGTTTGGGTTTTAATCAGAACAAGACTAAAACAAATGTTTTTAAAACACAAAATTAGTCTTTTTCTAAACTCAAACATTTTCATCAAAAGGATCACAGAGTTTGTTTTGAGTGTGGTGCACCTGGACACATAGTCAGATTTTGTCCTCAGTTGATCAGATCGAAGATTGTACCACCTAGAAAACTTAATCAGAATTTTATCAAAGCTGTCAAATTTGAATCTAAGTCAACTTAAGCAAAACACAAGCAACCAAATCCGGTTAAATCTTTGAACAAGGGTAAAGGGAAATTGGTGAACTTGGATGTTCCCAAAGTGATCAATGTCAATCAGTCAAAGTCATCATCCATTTACCTGAAAAACTCTTTCAGCAAAAACACTGTCTGGAAAGTCAAGTCTTCTGAGACTTCAGTTTTACCAACTGCAGACAAGGATACCCCTGATGGTAAATGGATCGATGTTTGGATCCGAGACTCATTGGGTCAACCCAAGACTGTAAAGGCTTGGGTTCCCAAAACGAACTAATTGTTTGTGATTGTGCAGGTTGCCCCAACAACCGTTCTTAATAGCTCTTGGATTGTTGATAGTGTGGCTTCTAGGCACATGACTGGTGATATTTCACTGCTCACCAATGTTAATTTAGTTCGAGGTGGATACGTAGCGTTTGCTGGTGACAAAGGCGGGTTCATAACAGGAGAGGGTATTCTGTCAAATGGCCAAGTTTCTTTTGAAAAAGTCAGATATGTCAAGCAGATGGAAAATAATCTTCTTTCAGTGTCACAGATCTGTGACAAGCAATACAAAGTTCTTTTCTACTCAAGCAAGGTGTGACGATTCTTGACGATTGGATTTTGATGTCAACTCCCCGTAAGTAGGACTTGTATGTGCTCAACATGGCCACAGCTTGAACAACATCTTCCATAGCTTCATGTTTTATGTCAAAGGCAACTGAGAAAGATTCAATTCTTTGGCATAAGAGGATGGGCCATTTGAGTCTACGCAAGATGAATCATTTGGTACACAATGAATTGGTTGAGGGGGTCAGTCTGAAGGATTTTAAGCTGTCTGATATCTGTGTTTCATGCAAGAAAGGAAAGCAAACCAAGCAGTCTCACAAGCTGAAGAAGTTTCATTCAATCACTGTTCCTCTTGAGCTTCTCCACTTGGATTTATTTCGTCTAGTGAACGCAAGAGTATAGCTGGGGATCAATACTATTTAGTCATTACTGATGAGTATTCCAGATACTCTTGGGTTTTCTTTCTAAAGGAGAAATCTAAAACGTTTGAGTGTATTCAAGTGTTGGTGACCAAACTTGAATCCCTTTATAAGCTCAAGATTCGTATGCTCAGAATAGACAATGGGACGGAGTTCAAGAATCACAACATGGAGAATTTTTGTAATGCAAGGGGCATTGTTCAACAATTTAGTGATCCATATCCCCCTCAAATGAACGGTGTCGTTGAGAGGAAGAACAGGAATTTGATTGAGGCTGCTAGGACGATGCTTGCTGATTCATCACTTCCTGTTCAGTTCTGGAATGAAGCTGTAGCAAACGCTTGCTACACATTGAACCGGGTATTGATAGTGAAGAGACATGGGAAGACTTGCTTTGAACTGCTCCACAACCGAAAGCCAAATCTTAAGTATCTTAAACCTTTTGGTGCACCGTGCACGATGCTTAAGAAACATGAGCAGGGCAAGTTTAATGAGAAGGTGGAAGAAGGGTATTTTCTTGGGTACAGTACTCCTAAGAAAAGAGTCTACAACAGATCAACTCAGAATGTGGAGGAGTGGTACCATGTTGATGTTCAATGACATTCTATGCCCCCACCTGAGAAAGGTCCAGACTGGATGTTTGACTATTCAGGCCTTTTCGACTCATTCAATATGCCTCCCATGTACTCAGATGAAGATGTTTCTGTTCAAATGATGTATGATGCACAAAATGCACCTGATGAACCAGTGCAACCTTCATCCACTTCAATTCCCACAGTACAGATAAATGATGACAGCTCAGACACAGATGATAACCCAGTTCAGCCTGCTACCCCCGAACCAAATGTTGAAAATCTTGTGCCAGGACTTGAGGACTTGAATCTGAACAATCTAGATCCACAGGTTGAGGTTCCAGCTCATCCTGTAGGAAGAATCAATCTCATTCATCCTCATGAGAACATTATTGGAAGTCCACTTGACGGGGTTAAGACAAGAAATCAGCTATCTTCTGGAGGCCTTGCTGATATTCTTGACTTTGTTGATGTAAACTACTGTGCCCATTCTTGCTTCACCTCTCAAGTTGAACCGCGCACAGTCACCGAAGAATTGAGAGAGGAATCATGGGTTGATGCCATGCAAGAAGAACTCCTGCAATTCAAGAAATTAGGTGTTTCGCAACTTGTTGACAAAGCGAAAGGTGCAAAATTTATAGGCCCCAGATGGGTTCTTCGTTGCAAGAAGGATGATCACGGGATCATTGTACGAAACAAGGCACGTCTGGTGGTTCAAGGATTCAGACAGATTGAAGGATTGGATTATAATGAAATGTTTGCACATGTTGCACGCCTTGAAGCAATTCGTATTTTCTTGGCATATGCATCTTTCAAGAAATTAAAAGTCTATCAAATGGATGTCAAAAGTGCATTCCTTCACGGTGTGATCAGTGAAACAGTGTATGTCAGTCAACCTCCCGGGTTTGAGGATCCATTACATCGTGAGCAAGTCTACAAACTAGACAAGGCCTTATATGGATTGCATCAAGCATCGCGAGCATGGTACGAGACACTATCTACTCACCTCTTGAACAACGAGTTCAGAAGAGGTGTCATTGACTGCACACTGTTTATTCGAGAGAAGGATGGTGATTTGCTCTTGGTGCAAGTTTATGTGGACGATATCATTTTCGGTTCTACCAATGGTAGTCTGTGCAAGGACTTTGAGAAGGTCATGAGAGAAGTTTGAAATGAGCTCAATGGGAGAGATGAAATTTTTTCTTGGGTTGCAGGTGGATCAGTCTGAGGCAGGGATTTTCATTCATTAGACCAAATATGTTGGTGACATTCTGAGTCGGTTCAGCATGTCGGATGCAAAACCTGCTGGTACCCCGCTGGCTGTTAATCACGGGATTACACCAGATGAAAAGGGGGAGTTAATCGATGCCACTCTGTACTGAGGAATGATTGGGTCTCTTATGTATCTTACTGCTTCTCGGCCAGATATCATGTTTGCCACATGCTTGTGTGCTCGTTATCAGTCAAAACCAAGAGTATCACATCTGATTGCTATGAAAAGGATTATGCGATATCTAAAGGGTACTCCTGATCTTGGTTTATGGTACCCTAATGATGAAAACTTTGAGCTTACTGCATACAGTGATTCAGATTAAGGCAGATGCAATAGAGACTTCAAGTCAACGTCTGCGGGATGTCAGTTCTTTGGAACCCGATTAGTTACCTGGCAGTGCAAGAAGCAGACGCCGGTGTCTACTTCAACCTGTGAAGCTGAATACATTGCTGCTACTAGTTGCTGTTCAGAAATCATCTGGATACAACAGCAACTCAGGGAGTATGGGTTACATTTTTCTAACACTCCTATCTATGTTGATAATACTGCCGCGATAGCTGTCACTAAGAATCCAATCCAGCACTCGAAAACCAAGCACATCGATATGAAATATCACTTCAGACGTGATTGTTTTGAAAAGAAACTCGTCGATGTTGTCAAAATACAAACCGATCACCAGAAAGCCGATCTTTTTACAAAAGCTTTTGATAAACCCAGATTCTTATATCTGCTATCGGCTAATGGTGTTTTTCAAAAGGATGAAGTCCTTCCTTCATCTGAAACTAACAAATGATCATCGATTTTATTAGTTAGTTTTATTTTGTTTTATTTTTCATTATTAAGTATTTCTATTATTTCATATCTCATCAAAAACTCAAAAAGATTTTCTATTTTAGGTTTTTAGAGGGAGTAAAAGTAGGTTATTTGAAAAACCAAAAACATTTAAAAAAAATTGAAAAGTACAAAAACAATTAAAAATTATAAAAATGAGAAAGTCTCCTTTGGGAAAGTAATGTATTAACCTATCATGTCTTAAAAGCTTAGGTGAATGCATAAGCTGGAAACACATGAAAATTGTGAACTGATGTACTGATAAGCAGACTTTACAAAATGTACAGACAATTTGTGATGACTTACAAAGTCTGATTTTTGGGATCTGTTTTAGAAAATCAGCTAAGTGAGAAATAGTTTTTTGACTCAAATCAGGCATATACCTGTCATTATAGGATCTAATAAGGTTTCCAATGATTCATGAATTCAAATCTGTACACGTGCCATATTGCTTTGTAAAGACCTAGCTGAAGCCGTCCATTCAGATGAGAATGATTGAATCATAAGAAAATAAAATAAAATCAATGAACATTGAGTTTGAAGATCATTCGGCCGAATAAATTTGGGGCAAAAAAGTTCATTCGCTAGAGTCATTCGGCGAATGACTGTTACTATTTAAACATTTGCTTCGGCCGAACTACCCCATTCTCCCCATTTTCATTCTCTCACCCTTAAGTGTTTGCTATTCGCCTGAATCACACTTCATACTAGTTTTTTTATTTTTTCTTCATTTCACTCAACCACATACTGATATTTCATATCTTCATCATCTCAGGTACTTGTGGATCCAATATGGTCGACTTTTGACCATGGAATCTTTGAAAATAGTTCAAAATCTAGGGTTTTAGGGTTCTAACTTGTCGCTTCAAAATAAATGGACAAAATGAACTTGAAACCTCATTAGACCTGTTTTAAAAGTGTTAATCGGTCGATTCTGAGTATGGGTGTATGATTTTTACGCGCTGATTTGAAAATTTAACAACTGGAGTTTGAATGTCAACAGTTAACCGAATGACGCCATTCAGCGAATGTCTCATTCGGCGAATGAAGCTCATTCGGCGAATGACTCACTCGACAGAATGACTCATTTAGTCAATATGCTCATTCGACCAAGGATCATTCGGCCAAATCAATTACATTCGGCCAAATGATCTACTTGTTAGTTGTTTCGATTTGATTCTACTGATCAACTGAATTGTACTAACATGTGTATTTCTTTGTTTTTCAGTATGGCTGGATACAAATCAGTGACCAAGAACAACATTTGTGCACACCTGGATTTTACCACGGCGAATGCCCGTCACTTCACTGAGATTATCACTTTTCTGCGACGTTCCAGGATCTTTGCTGCTATTTCTACTGTTCATGTGACCTATCAGTCTCATCAGCAGGACTTTTGGAGATCTGCTGACATTGACTGCGAGGTTGAGCCACCAGTCATCAGGAGCAAGGTGCTAAGCCCTGACGTAGTTGTCTGTGCTGAGCATATCAGGAGGATATGTTGTTTTTAGGATACACCAGATCAGCCGATTCTACTTGACCGCTATTTGGTTCGTGGATGTTTCATGCGGTGGAAGTATGATGGTGATCTTGGAGCTGGGATTCTCAACAAAGCATTCATGTCTCCATAGTTCAAGTATCTAGCTCATGTGCTTATTCATTGCCTGGGCTCTAGGAGAGGTGGTTTTGATGATATGAGGGAGACTATTCAATGTGCATTCGTTGCCTTGGTGCTAAACAAGCCTTTCAACTTCTCAGAGATGATTTTCACCCACATGAAGGATAATGTGGTGCTTAAGGGAGATAGGAAGTTTCTTATGTACCCTCGGTTCCTCCAGCATATTATTGATGCTCAGTTGCCTGACTTGTCGAAGATCAGCACTGATGTTATTCGTCTAGAGCACATGAGTGATAGGAAGCCTGCTATTCGTTCACTGTTTGGTCATCTTCTGAGACCCGATTATGTGGCTCCAGGTGGTAGGAGATGGAGGCACGATGACTCAGACTCTGACATGGAGGATATTTTTGTTCCTGGTGATGATGATGATGGATATGAGGGTGCTGGTGATGTAGGTAGTGGTGGTGCTAGTGTTAGTAGAGGAGATGCAGGTGCTGGTGTTGATGTTAGTGCTGCTGCTGTTGTCAGTATTACTGCTGCTGGTGTTAGTACTGTTGGTGTTTGCATTGTTGCTGGAGTCAGTACATCTGCTGCTGCTGATGATGATGTGGATATTGATTCTTTGATGGATCTGGATTTTATGGCCACTACCACAGCCATATTATCTACTCCACTTGAGATGACTGGTACTACATCTGCAGAAGATAAAGAGGATTCAGATGAATCAAAGGATGCCAGTGGTGAGGATGGAGGAGAGGAAGGTGCTGAGAGTTCAGATTCAGAGGACATTCATGATGATGAGTTTGAAGATGTATGGGTGGGAGGTAGACTAATAAAGTAGAGGAAGAGACGCAGTGAAGCTGAGCTTGAAGAGATTACTGATCCTTTTTTTATCCCAGAGTTTGACATCTCACGTCCTCCACATACTTCTTCTTCAGCCACTGCAGCTGTGACTGCTACTGCTGCTAGTCAGGCCACTTCATCTTCCTTAGGCAAGAGGAGAAGGACTAGGTTTGTCTTTCAGAGGAGGTCAGAACTGTCAACTGTTGCTACAATGACTGTTTCATCAGTGGCAGCAGTTACAGTTTCTTCACTGGCTAGGTCAAGGGCTCTTCCGACATGTTCCACTGTTGCCCCTCTGACTACCTCTGGTATTCAGGCTCCTATTTACACTACTGCCTTTACTGGTCCTTCCATCACACGAGTTGATCTGATTATACCTACTGTTTCAGTTGTCGAGCAGCTCAGTACACTGAACAGTATGGTCCTTAGGTTGATGGAATGGAACATGGAGCAAGAAAAGAAGAACAGAGAGCAGGAGTTTGTGATTGCTCAGCTCACTCAGAGGATAACTGATCAGGATACTTTGTTGCTTCAAGCTGCTGATCAAAAGGCAGATCTGAGAGCAAGATCAGCTTAATAGGAGGAACAACTGCTAAAATACATTGATGAGCACAGTCAGTTGGCTCTAACTGCCACTAATTTCAGCGACCGTTTCCTTGTCCTGGAAGCTGAAAATGGCCGACTTGCTGAACTTGTTGAAAGTTCTAAAGAGGGAACTCCAAGGATTGAAGGCACTGCAGCTAACTCCGATGATTCAGATGAAGAGGAAGAAGAAGAAGAGGAATTTGAGGAGGAGAAGGTTGTTTATGAAGAGTCAGACAAAGACGATGACTCTGATGGTGATGAAGAAGATGGGTCAGGGAGCGGGTCTGCTAGTTCTTCTAGTTCAGATGATGATAATGAGCAAGCCCCTCCTCCTGAGATCATGACAAAGACCAAGCACGATAAGAGTGCTAAGGCTTCTTCTCCTCATCCTACTCAGATAGAAGAACCTGCAGCTACTGAGGAAGTCGAAGCTGTGCCCTTGAGACGTCGATTTGACGAGACACTTACGATGATTTTAGACGCTCAGGGCATTATACAACACTCACTTAGCTATGACAAGGAAGAGGGAGAGATTATTCACTGCTTAACAAAGGAGCAGATAGCAGAGCTGTTCAGGTTGAACCCGAACGAGGTTGTGATTGATGACACCTCAGCTCTTGCTTATGATGTGCCTTATCTTGATATTTTTGATCATGTTGATGAGGTTATATTGGAGGATGTTACAGAGGAAGAGACTCCAAAGTACACTTCAGCTGAAGACGAGCTGCATACTTTCACTGACCTGTTTGGAAAAGCTACTGAAGATGAACTGAATAGAAACATTGAAGAAAAGGTCAGTGGTGGTGAGTCTTCAGCTGTTGACATTCAACAGAGGAAAGAAGAATGGAAAGCATATTGGGAGACACTGAAGAAAGAGAGCGCTGTGAAGATGCCAGCTACGCACACCAAACTATATAGGACGAAAGGCTACAAGGCCGGAGGTCAAATCATTAGCTGGGCATACTTCCATGACTTACAGTGCTATGCAGTCAAGAGAGAGCAGGGAATCCATCACTTCAAGCATCCACATGATTTCAAGACATTGCCTGGCTTCGAAGTCAATCATCTTGCACGCTTGAAGATGCTGTATAGTGAAGACTCAAGGATGTCTGCCTGGTTTTCTAGGCAAATACAATATGAGTACAGGAAGAGGTGGGTGAACTTCAGGCCTCAGCAACCTGAAAGATATTACTTACCCGAGATTGATGGAGATACCCGCAAGCATAAAGTCATTCTGAAGTGGCTACCTCCTAAAGTCATGAAGAAGATTCCGTTGAGGAAGATGCGTCAAGACTTTATGGAAGGCTTCCGATGGGGGTACAATGATGGGCGTACTGGAGAGGCTGTAGTAGTGCTCTACAAAGACAAGAAATGGGAGACTGAACGTATATTTGATCCGATGTGGTTGACTAATCTGTCTCATATTTGATCCTGTCCATTCGGCTGAGTCATTCGCTGAATGAGTTGCTTCGGCCACTCATTCGGACGAATGATGACAGCCTATATATAAAAGTTCAAACTTTCTCAAACCTAACTTTTCCAGAGCCCTCCTTCATCCCTGAGCACTCCAGTGTGAAACCCTAGAAGATTTGAGCGGTTCTTGCTATCCAAGTTCGATTCTCAACTCGTGGTGTTCGATCAAGCATCAAACATTCATTCTACACCTTCGGATCACCACGGTTTCTGTTGGTTTCGATTGGAAAACCCTGGAACAGGATTCCGCACTATTCCAGAGGCTGTCGAGCAGATATCCATTGGAACCAGATTGTTTCCGAGCTCCTACTAGGTCATACATCCGCCACCGGTCGGGGTGTTTTAGGAATTATCACCTAAAATGTATGATTAATATTGTTTTCTTTACAAACAAGTAAACTTTAAGTTACGTTCGTAAAATATCACTTATTGTAAAATCGAACAAGCTTGAACATGCGCGGGATGATACGAGCTATAAAAGCCTTCACTTTCTTCTCCTACCTCACGATTAATGCAGAAAATCACTCCCTCTCTCTACGAAATTTGTTTAGTCTCTCTCTACTCTCTCTAGAAAAACTAACACTCAACCTCGTCAAAACTCCACCAAATTGGACGTTTTTGGTGTCCAAACAATCCTCTAGACATCAAGAAGGAAAAAGTACAAAGGATCCGTTCCAAAACATCCTGTAAAAATCGGAATCATTGAGAGAAGGTGAGTAATTTTAGGGTTTTCTATAACCTAAATGCTTTAAGGTTTATAGTTGGTTTAGGAGGTTCAAAACTCAATAGCTAACAACAAAACAACCTTAGGAACCCTTGGATGATCTTGGATTAAGTTTGGAGAGGCTGTGAATGAAGATGGAGTTCAAAGTTCATAGTATCAATGCAAGAATACCATCTGAAAATATTATCGATGGAGCTGAGTATGGACAGCCAACTTCCATCGATCCTATCAAGTTTGATGGCTAGATTTTCTCTAAGGGACCATCGATATTGCTAAGTTCAACACTATCCAAGGAGACTTAGCACAAGACCCCATCGATATTGAGAGGTTTGACGCCTGTGAAATTAGTATCGATGGGCCAATTTTGAGCCGATCATCTTGTGGTTGATATTACTAATGTTGACACTCCCTTCATCAGCCCCTGCTCGTCGATACTAATACTTAATATAAACCCAAGGATGTTAAATTAGTAAGGGTCGAGATTAATAAGGTTGAAGGGTTCTAATGGTCAAGAATAGATGGTTGTCGATATTGTTAATATCAGCAGCATCTATTTGATATTTTTAGTATGAATCAACCTTATTGATATCAATGCCTTCAAACCTTTTCGATATGAGTATAAATATGTAATCCAAGTAACATTAACCTCAAAAAAGTCATAATAACATGAGATTCCTTACTCACACAAGAAAGTAATATCCAAAGGTCCAAAGAATAGTGGGTTAGTTGGATGTTGGTGTTTGTGATTCAAGGTTTTAAATAATCAAGTGAGTAATTTGATTTAACTTGACTTATAATTCAATAATAAAGATCATACAAAGAATTTATTATGACAAATCACTGAAATAACAATATGGCTTCTAACTGAAGTTAAAAACAAAATATTTATGGTCATATAACACATCAAATTGAACACAGGGATTTGAATACAACCAAATCAAAAACTACGAGCGAACGCATCGATATACAAGTTCAATTCATTGCACATCAAAACAAGGTGAGATCATAGCCCCTCTTTTATTATTTGAAACTCTTTGAGGTGAGTCATGTGACTAACAATTTTCAAAGTGTCAAATCATTAAACAGTTTTCATCAAACTACTTTTCAACTTGTTCTACTAAACATAAATCTTTTCAACGATTCGGGTGGCAGTTCTTTAAAAAAATTACAACATGGTTTTCATAATTATAACAACATGGTTTTCATAATTATAACATAAGCTGTAACATGGTAATCATTGTTTTAAACAAACTTGTTCACATCTTGTATTCATCATGTCATTAGTACTAGTGATCACAACAAGGGAAAGCGCACAGATTACCAAGATAGCATTAAATCTGTTTTATAGCTAAATACGGATTGGCCGCATTAATGAAAATATGGAGTTGATGTCAATTAACTTTAACAGCATGGGCCTTATTGTACGCATTTCGGGAACACGGAGTTGGTGTTAATTAACTTTAATAGTATGGGCAGTGTTGGACGCATTTACGTGAATAAGTTGGTATTAATTAACTTTAACACCATGGGCCGTATTGGACGCATTTATGTCAACTTTAGATCAAACTCCAAACGTACTTTGTGACATTATCGTAAGTTGGACACATCATTATACTCGTTGGGTTACAATCATCATGTTACATTCGTTATGTTATATATTCTTTGAGTTGTAAATCATTTACTTATTCTATCACTTCATTTCATAAATCTTTATTGTTCATTGTTCATAAAGCTATTATGGTTTGTATTAAACCTTTGTTTTACACCAACTATTCGTAGTTGATAGATATTTTTCACATGTTTAAGAAATCAAGTATGTTACATTCAGGGACAACTAAGGCGACCTAGTTAAGATAGATCATGATCAAGAAACAAGCTAGGATGGATTAGAAACTCACTTAATCCTTTTTGTTTAATCATCTTGTCTGTTCTTATTTTGTGAACAATATTTTTGAGCTCGATTCATTGTAATTCTTTTGGTAGTTAGATACGACATGATTTAACCTACACTTAACATTATGAAATCTAGTAACATTTGTGGTTGTTCTTACTTAATCTTGTTAATGATTCAATCGATCAGTCGTCACCGCGCCATGGATTCCGCATGCGGTGTTGGGTTTGACAGGTTGGTATAAGAGCCAAGGTTATATAGAACTAGGAAAAACCCAATATTAATGACCTAGACTATAACCTAAACTACCCTATAGGAGTAAGTGCTATGACTTAAGGATTGTAGAATTTAAGCCAACTTGAGACAACATTAAGTCTTCATTAAGCTTGGAGATCTTAGGGATAATAATTTTTTAATGATTTTCAAAATCAAGGAGTTTAGGGTCGGGATTCTGTATTCTTAGAACCCGGACTAAATTTCTCAATGCGTTCCAACAATAGGAAAGGCAAGGTTCTGTATTCTTAGCTTCCTTGATTTGAAATCCTCAACATAGCTACATGTTATCATTCTTCATAAGAACTTAAAGAGCTGGATTCTGTATTTTTAGTTTTCCTGACTTGAAGTTCTCAACAAGGAATCATAACACCCAATACTGTATGTATTGGGGACTAGAATAAATGTTCCAGGACATCACAACATAGAAACTAATGGTCTCAGTTCTTGGTGAACCAAGACTTTAGTCTCTACAATCATAATCAAAGAGACAATCATAAACATACATGAGGTGAGATCCTAACTCCAAATACGAACGACGGCCTAACCCTGACATCCTGAAGTGGTGATGGGCTGGCGGCTGGGCTCGACCCTACGTATGCCCAATATATAAGATAACTTCATTATGACAGGGGTAGTCTGGCGTGACGATTTGGGGTGAAGATATGGGGTCAACGATAGTCATTACAACATAAACATAAGATTTATGTGAACAAATGCTTGAGTTCAACAAACAGGAGAAAATAATCATTCAACAATTCATGACAACATTGTGTGATATCAAGATACAACATTGTGAGACAACGTGATAGGATCGTATTTATTCTTATGTGACAATCTATTGCAACATGGGTATCTTACAGTTCATACATGTCAACATAGTTCAATTTTTCAGTTCATTTAAAGTCATTATCATTGGTATATATATGTCAAATAATTATAGAATACCATACATATGATCATGACATACAACCAAATGAGAAGTATACTAATAATTTAACTTGCTTATATGGGTGCTTGCTCATTATCGCAATTGAAATATAGTTATGGTAGTATGAAATTATTACAAACTTATCTTGTGATTTGATTGTATAAATTCACATTACTGACCCGCTTGTGGCTTTCTCTTGGTAGAATGCCTCTTCGACGTAGAATAAAAGGCGAGGGATCAACGATCGGCAATGATGATGAAGTAACCAAACTTACCCCGGTAATCACCCAAAAAATGAAAGAGATTATTCTGCGTATGGTTACTGAAATCACTAGCAATCTTAGGGGAAGCATTGGTGATATTGCGACCAATACCTCTAACACCACAAATACTGGAACTGCCAACTTCACTTCAAAGCCGTTCAACAACGCTAAGCCATCGAAGTATGAGGGAGCTAAGAGCCTACTACAGTGGCTCGAAAGCATCGGAGTCATCCTTGACTACATGGGTTGTCCCGAAAATCTTAAGGTCAAGATGTCAGCTAGTGCTTTCCATAAAGGTGCCCTTACCTGGTGGAATGCCAAGAAGAATGCCAGGGGTACGGGTGGCTTTAGCCCTACCATGGGAAGATTTCAAGAAGCTACTCATAGAATAGTCCTGCCCTCGACACAGGCCGAAGAAACTAAAGGCAGAGATGTGGGTCCTAGCATACAACAGTGGGGAGAACACCAAATACACTACTCGATTTCATGAGTTGTGTGTGATAGTACCACATCTGGTTACTCCTCTATCTTGTAAGATAGAGAAGTACTGTTGGTGCATATTTTGGATGTCCGCTGCTGTTCGAATAGATTAGATTTGTATTTGATTATTTGTAATCACTTGTATGTATTTGTATGTTCACAGTCTGGAAACTGAGTCATTCGCAGGAGCATCTGCGAATGGATATTATGTAAAGGGGTTCATTCGGCGAATGAGTGTCCGAATGGCTCCATTCGGCCGAATGGGTCATAGCCCCTATAAATACCAGTTTTCCAGATTTTAGGGTTTAAGGTTTTTGTGTGTGTTCTTGGGTTTGAGCACGAGTGGGGGAGAGATCATGCTCGATCTCTCCCCGGCAACACTATGTTCTTTTATGATGTGGATTCAATCATGTAATCATTCGATTCTATCAGTATATCATATGATTTTGTTCATCAACTTCATGTTCATCGTGTGTCAAAACCCTAACCTTCCGTCCAAAGTGAAATCGCCGGTCCTATCACATCTTTACAATTGGTATCAGAGCGAGGTTACCACTAGAAATGTCTAACAACCGATCAAGTACACCAAGCTCTTGATTTTGGACGTTAAACTTCGTCTCTGTTTGCTTCGATTGGTCTTTGTAGGACCAAGAAGGAGCTCGGAAACAATCCGATTCCAAGGGAAATCTGCTTGACAGCCTCTGGAATAATGCGGAATCCTATTCCAGGGTTTTCCAATTGAAATCAACAGCAACCGTGGTGAATCGAGTGTGTAGAATAAACGTGCGAGTGAGAATCGATCACCACGGGTTGAGAATCGAAGTTGGACGTGAAGAATCGCTCAAAACTTCAAGGGTTTGACACTGGAGTGCACTGTAGTCATTCGGCCGAATGAGTGGCCGAAACAACTCATTCGGCGAATGACTATGTCGAATAGACAAGTCAGTCGAATGAGTCATTCGGCGAATGGCTCATTCGCTGAGTATAGTCAGTCGCTATTCTCATTCAGCGAATGACTTCATTCATTAGAGTCATTCGCCCGAATGAGTCATACTCATACTCAAATATTAATTAAATCAAATCAAACAATCATGTAATCAATATTAAACATTAAGAACGATGAATAAAGACAACTTCCATTAATATAACTTTAATCTTTACATGATGATTAGTACAAAATTGAACTAGGGACATTAAATGCTTCAACAAACTCCCCCTTGGACCTAGTTCAGCTCTTGGAAGTGTCTTTCTTGAAATATTTCTCAGTAATAGCTTTCCAGTCAGCTCCAGCATGAACCTTTAAGCATATGCAGATTCAGATCACTCTCATGAACTGAAGTGCATGTTCCATGTCCAGTATATCGAAGAAAATCTGATGACGATACAATGCTATAACATCTTTGTGGGACAAGTTAGTCAACCACATTGGCTCAAAAATCCGTACTGTCTCCCATTTCTTATCTTTGCAGAGAACTATCACAGCTTCTCCAGTACGCCCATCATAATATCACCATCGGAAGCCTTCCATAAAATCTTGACGCATCTTCCTCAAAGGAATCTTCTTCAAGACTTTAGGAGGAAGCCACTTCAGGATAACTTTATGCTTTCTGGTGTCTCCATCAATCTCAGGCATATAATAACGTTCAGGCTGTTGAGGCTGGAAATTCACCCACTTCTTTTTTGAGAGCTTCAGTAACAGTACGTGGCTCAACTTGGGAGATAAAACATGAATGGGCACAAAAGTTTACATCTACAAAGTCAAGAATGTCTGCAAGTCCTCCTGAAGAAAGCTGATTTCTTGTCTTGACCCCATCCAAAGGACTTCCAATAATATTTTCTTGAGGATGAATCCGATTAATTCTGCCAACAGGATGAGTGGGAACTTCAACATGTGGATCAAGATTATTCAGATTCAGATCGTCAAGTCCTGGCACAAGATTGTCAACAGCTGGTTCAGGGGCAGCTAGAGGAACTGAGTTGTCGTCTGTGTCCGAGCTGTCATCATTTGTCTGTGTTGTAGGAGTTGAAACAGATGAAGGTTTCATTGGTTCTTCAGGTGCATTTTGTGCATCATACAGCATCTGAACAGCAACATCTTCATCAGTGTACATGGGAGGCATGTTGAAGGAGTCAAACAGATCAGAATAGTTGAACATCCAATCAGGACCCTTCCCAGGTGGGGGCATGGAATACTTCTGAACATCAACATGGTACCACTCCTCTACATTTTGAGTGGATCTGTTATAAACTCTTTTATTTGGAGTGCTGTACCCAAGAAAATACCCTTCTTCCACCTTTTCATTAAATTTGCCTTGCTCATGTTTCTTAAGCATAGTGCATGGTGCACCAAATGGTTCAAGATACTTAAGATTTGGCTTTCTGTTATGGAGCAATTCGAAGCAAGTTTTCCCATGTCTCTTCACTATCAACACTCGATTTAGAGTGTAACAAGCATTAGCTACAGCTTCGTTCCAGAATTGAACGGGAAGAGACGAATCTGCAAGCATAGTCCTAGCAGCCTCAATCAAAGTCCTGTTCTTTCGCTCAGCAACACCGTTCATTTGGGGAACATATGGAGCACTAAATTGTTGAACAATACCTCGTTCATTAAAAAAGTTCTCCATGTTGTGATTTTTGAACTCTGTCCCATTGTCAGTTCTGAGTATGCGAATCTTGAGCTTATAGAGAGATTCAAGTTTGGTAACCAACACTTGAATGCAGACAAACATTTCAGACTTCTCCTTTAGAAAGAAAACCCAAGAGTATCTTGAATATTCATCAGTGATGACAAGACAGTACTGATCACCAGCAATACTCTTGCGGTTAACAGGACCAAAAAGATCCATATGGAGCAGCTCAAGTGGAACAGTGATTGAGTGATACTTCTTCGGCTTGTGAGACTGCTTAACTTGCTTGCCCTTTTTCCAAGAAACACAGACATCAGACAGCTTGAAATTCTTCAGACTAACCCTTTCAACCAGATTGTTGTGCACCAGGTGATTCATCTTATGCAGACTCAAATGACCCATCCTCTTATGCCAAAGTATTGAATCTTTTTCTGTTGCCTTTGACATAAAACATGAAGCTGTGGAGGATGTAGTTGAAGCTGTGGCCATATTGAGTACGTACAAGTCTTGCTTTCTGGGGGCAGACATCAAAATCCATTCTTCAGGGATAACTACACCTTGCTTTAGAATGTAGCATTTGGAGTCATCGAAAAGAACTTTGTAGTTTTTATCACAGATCTGTGATACAGAAAGCAGATTATTCTCCAATTGCTTGACATATCTGACTTTGTCAAATGAAACTTGCCCATTTCATAAGATTCCCTCTCCCGTGATAAAACCACCTTGGTCACCAACAAAAGCTACATAACCACCATGAACAGATTGAACATTGGAGAGCAAAGAGATATTTCCTGTCATGTGCCTTGAAGCCCCACTATCAACAATCCAAGAGCTGTTTAAAGCAGCTGTTGGGGCATTCTGCACAAAAATAAGACAATTAGTTTAATTTGGGAACCCAAGCCTTTACAGTCTTGGGTTGACCCAATGAGTCTCGGATCATAACATCGATCCATTTACCATCTGAAACAGTCTTGTCTGAAGTGGGTGGAACTGTAGTCTCAGACTTTACTTTCCAGACTGCATTTTTACTAAAAGAGTTTTTCAGATAAATGGATGATGATTTAGATTGATCAACATTAACAGGCTTGAGAACATTCAAGTTCATCAATTTCCCTTTACCCTTGTCCATAGATTTAACCTGATTTGGTTGTTTGGGTTTTGTCAGAAACGACTTGGACTCAGATCTGAGAGGTTTAACAAAATTCTGATTTTGTTTTCTGGGTGGTGCAACTTTTGGTCTAATCAACTGAGGGCAAGATCTAACAAAGTGCCTAGGTGCACCGCACTCAAAACAAACTGGTTCTCCTTTTCTATGAAAATGTTTTAACTCAGAAAAAGATTGCCTTTTTGGTTTGAAAACATTTGTTTTAGGCGTGTTCTGATTAAAACCCAAACCCTTTTTCCCATTAGGAACAAGATTGTCAAACTTGTTCAACACACAAGCTTCATTTTCTTTTGAAGCTTTCACAAAACCTAAGGCTTGATATATTTTTGAAGATGAGATTGGGTCACCCTTTTTGATAACAGGGAGTGGATTCTGAGCAGTAACACAATCAGATGAATCATCAGATTCATCCTCAGAATCTGAAACCCAATCCTCTACTTGTCCATCCACCGAAGATTCCTTTGACAAAGAGGAACCTTCATCAGTAATCATCCCAATCGGATCAATTACTAAAGGAGTTATAACTTGAAAATCTTTAACGTCTTTGTCATTTGGTGAATTGACAAAGCTGTTTAAGATTGGTGGAGGACATCTTTGATAACTCATAGTTCCCTTACCCTTATGATCAGCTTCTTTGCTGATCATGTGCTCAATGATATAAGATGCACTCTCATAGCTCTTGAGCTTCTGTCCTAGGGTCTCATAATCACACTCAACCATTGCTAACTTCTTCTTTACCTCATTAATGGTATTAAGATAAGAAGTTATAGCATCTTGCTTGTTAAGAACAGCAATCTCAGCCTCATGAAGTTATCTATTTAAAAGTTCAATTTTAGCTTGAAAATCCTTTTCTTTAGCTTTTAAAACTTTGTTAGCATCAATACATTGGTTGAGATCACTGATCAAAACAGCATTGTGATTCTGATAGGAAAGAACCTTGCTTTTAAGGTCAACACAATTAAAACAATTAGAAACAGAAGATGAACAATCATCAGATACCTGGTCAGACTGAGAAGTTGCAGTAGGAGTAGCAGATGAGTTTACCATCAAGGCAAAATGAGTAGGAGATTCTTCAACATCAGCATCAGACTCAGATTGAGTGTCAGAATCAGTCAAGCTTTCAGACTCTGATCCAGATGTTTCTTCTGTCTTAAACTGTGCTCCTTTGGCAGTACTCTCTTCATGTAGATCATCTGTCTTTTGAATCTCAGCAACACATGCTTTATCTTGTTCCCCTTGTTCAGAATTGAATCTGAAATCCCAATTTTCACCTTCATCCTGCTGTACCATCAAAGCTTTGCCTGCATTTGAAGAACTAGTCTGAGCAGGAGAATCAATAGGGACAAGTCTTCTTTCTGTATTTGCTGCAGAAGATTTCTGATGATGAAAAGGATTCTTGTTTCCAGCTTTCTTTGGATGTTTGCATTGTCTAGCAAAGTGACCCTTTTCTCCACATTTGTAACAAGTGACAGAGGCCATATCAAATCCAAACTTAGATTCTTTGTTCAAGTTAATGTCTTTGTCGGTCTTTTTCACAAACTCCTTGGCTCTCCTCACAGCACTTGCCAAAGCCCACATAATGTCAATCCTTTCCATGTCATCTGGATCTATCTGAGAATAGTCATCATTTGTCAGATAAGGATTGCCAATCTGTCCTGCTACCAATCCATCATAAGAACTGACCAAAGTAGACAAAAGACCCATATGCTCTTTAGCAATCTCAACTGTAACTTTATCAAAATTCTCTGTCTTTAGACTTGTGACTGGTTGATGATGTTCTTTCTGAGAACTTGAAGAGGATGATGACTGACTAAAAAGAATCTGATTGGAAGATGGAGCTTCAGTAGTCTGAGAAACAAAAGCAGTCTTCAGTGGAGCATGTGAAGAGGCTTTTTCTACAGTAGGTGTAGAGTAGTACAATGAAGGATCCTGAACTTGAGCAACCCTCTTAGCCTTCCACTTGTTCTCAATTTCCTGCTCCATCAACTTCTGAATAAAATCATTGATATCCATGTGTGACATCATCTCATTCTGCTTAAGAACCATCAAAAATGATTCCCATTTTGGAGGAAGAGCATCTGCTAAACATTGAATCTTTTCCTGAGTAGTGGTCTTGACTTCATGATTGAACAACTCACTCAGTAGATGATAGAATCTGGCAATCAAATCATCCAAAGATTCATTTCCAACATACATAAAGCTGTTAAATTCCTTCCTTAATGCCTTAGACTTGATGTTCTTCAAAGCATCATTGCCTTCATACCATTGCTGCAAAGCATCCCACAAATACTTAGAAGAAGTAAATTGTCTGAACTGATGGAAGATATCAGTAGCAATGGATTGAGATAGAATAGCATAAGCTTTCTTCTCATAATCATAAAGCTTCCTCTGAGGCTCAGTCATCCGTGTGACTAGCATAGGAGTTCCATCTTCATTCAGAGGCCTCAGATAACCTCCCTCAATCATCATCCATAAGTTTGTATCCACTCCATTGTTGTGGATCTCAAACCGATACTTCCAGTGTGGATAATCGTCTAAGGATAACAACTTTGGAGCTTTATTAGAGTTCCCAGTCTCAGTCTCAGTCAGTAGCAAAGTCTGAATACGATGATTTTGGTTCGCCATCAATGCTAAGTCTTCCATTTGATCAGAAACAACAGGATTCAACACTTAGAAAAATTTGCAAACTGATTGCCGAATGAAAATCAACGGGGCGAATGTCGGGGTCCGAATGATTTAATTGTGGCGAATGAGAGACTGAGTATGACTGTTTGACGAATGAACAGAGAGAATGAACCTATTCGGCAAATGAAAGGGTCGAATGAGGCTATTCGCCGAATGAGAGTTCGAATGAGTGCTAATCTCCGAATGACTTGACCTAATGAAGCTATTCGCCGAATGACTGATCGAATGAGGGCTATTCGCCGAATGACTTGATCGAATGGAGCTATTCGGTGAATGAGACTGTCGAATGTAGCTATTCGGCGAATGAGGCTGATTCGGCCAAACCTATTCGGCCGCCATGTTCATTCGGCAGATCTAGGGTTTTCAGCAATCAAAAACGCAATAACTTGAGATTTTGACCAGATCTAAGTACCAAATTTGGTACAGAACATTATGAGATGATAATGAACAAATTGGGATAAACTATTTGACAAAACAACCACACAAACCCACGGATTTTCAGTGAAACAATGACTTGAAGGACAAGAAACTTAGGGTTTTTGCAGATCTCGAACGAACAATCAAAGATATGATGATTTGGATTGAAAATCAAGCAAAATCAAGAGCCAAAGCTCTGATACCACTTTGTAGGACCAAGAAGGAGCTCGGAAACAATCCGATTCCAAGGGAAATCAGCTTGACAGCCTCTGGAATAGTGCGGAATCCTATTCCAGGGTTTTCCAATCGAAATCAACAGCAACCGTGGTGAATCGAGTGTGTAGAATCAATGTGCGAGTGAGAATCGATCACCACTGGTTGAGAATCGAAGTTGGACGTGAAGAATCGCTCAAAACTTCAAGGGTTTGACATTGGAGTGCACTGGGAAGAATGAGGACTCGGCAAAGTTAGGTTTGAAATGATTTGAACATGTATTTATAGACTGTAGTCATTCGGCCGAATGAGTGGCCGAAACAACTCATTCGGCGAATGACTATGTCGAATAGACAAGTCAGTCGAATGAGTCATTCGGCGAATGGCTCATTCGCTGAGTATAGTCAGTCGCTATTCTCATTCGGCGAATGACTTCATTCGTTAGAGTCATTCGCCCGAATGAGTCATACTCATACTCAAATATTAATTAAATCAAATCAAACAATCATATAATCAATATTAAACATTAAGAACGATGAATAAAGACAACTTCCATTAATATAACTTTAATCTTTACATGATGATTAGTACAAAATTGAACTAGGGACATTAAATGCTTCAGCAAGTACATTGAAGGATTTCCCCTACTGATTAGAAGTAATGTCATGGAAAGCAATCCCACTACTTTGGAGGCGGCCATTCATTTGATCGCCACCCTGACCGAGGAGTATGTCAAAGCTGGCCTACTTCATAGAAAAGGATTCAAGGGGGCTAAGGTAGAAGAAAACACGAAGCCTGAACAACAACCTATGAAGAAAAAACATAAAACCATCAAGAATTATGCAAAATGACTGTAGCTGCTCCGATTCAAGCCACACCAGCCAACACCATTCCCCAAGCTGCCATGATCAAAATTACCTATATTGGGACACATCCTCTTTTCCCCAAGTGCTAGTATCATCATTTCCTAACCTTACATATCGAGAGTGTACCAGGTGTGGAAGGTACGGGCACTTGGTGGCAAACTGTCATGCCACAAACCTTGTTGCCGCTACAACTGCAGTAAATCCTTCTATTACTGGCGGGAGAGCTTGTTACAACTGTGGGGCAGAAGGACACTTTGGAAATCAAAGTCATCGTCTGAACAACAAGAATGCCGCTGCGGCTACTGCTCGTGCTTTTTTCGTTGGAGTATGTACAACTGTAGAATTGCTCTCGATCGTACAACGGAATCCTATTAACAATCAAATATTTGCGGAATCTATATTTGATCTATATGAATCAAAGAAGAAACAAACATTTTTATAAATACCATTTCATTATTCAAGATCAACTGATTACAATGAAATACAAGAACACACAGTTCTTACTCACACAGAGAAAATCGCTCAGAGGTTTTCCAAAAGTTATGAAAATTCTAGACAAACCTCCAATATATACAAAGAGATCAGACGAACCTGACCGAACCAATTGGTTCGCCAGCCGAACCTGTATAACAAAACTATATAGGTTCACCGAACCTTCAAACGTTCGTGGGCCAGACGAACCTCAGCCAAACCTTCTATAACTTACATATTTTGACAAGCAACCTATTACAAACACGTACTAACAAACTCCCCCTTAATAGTTGCTTACAAAATATTCAATCTCTGTCTTCAATCTTCACTTTGAGCTTCACTGCCTTCACAAACATTGTCTTCAGCACGAATGACCACAGACTTCGGGATCTTGGATAATCTTTCAGCTTCCAGTTTGGCATCTCTATCATCTATTTCTTTTTGTACTTTCATCAGCTCAACATACAAATAATTAACATCTTCCCATTTACGTCCAGAATGTATACGAAGAGTATAACACATCCCAGCAATTGTTTGAAATTGAACTGCCATGTCTTTGTAGCTAACACCAATATCATGAAATCCATCATCAGCCAAGATTTCAGCTACATTCAGCAACTCAATGTCTTCTTTTGAACAGTTTACTAGCCATACAGGATCCAACATCCTAATCACCCTCCACTTCTCTTCTTGTCTCAAAAGAATAACAGCTTCAGATGTCTTTTCATCATAGAACCAGAACTTGAAATAAGGATTCCAATTCCGTTCTATCCTCCTCAACCTTGGTCTTGTATAAGCTTTAGGCTTTGAATATCCAAGTAACTTGTCTTTGACTTGTGGAACCAACAAACTCCATCCATTCTTAGCCTGTTTCTTTAACAACTTCTTAAATATGTCATTATGTTCAGTCTGAATTGGCTTTATCATCTTCAACCTGGATAACTGCACACATTCAAAAGATGGTAAAGACATAATATCCAATGCCTTTCCAAAATATTGACATCCATCAGTCCTTTTAACTACATAACATCCTTTGTTCTTCATGCATCCAGAAATGTTGTGAAAGTAACCGTAGCTTACAATTCTTCCTTTCATCTTTGATTTAGATCCAATCTTGAATCTTGTGAATTGTTTAGCTTGATTATCTTGAACTTTTTCTTCAATTTCTTCAATCATTGGCTTGAAAATGTATAAGTGATCAATTATGTACTTGTTTTCATCTTGATTTTCCTTCCACATTTCCATATAAGTCTTTTCTTTCATCTAATCAACTGATGTTCTTGGAACACCTCTTTGAACTTCAATATCAAATATCTTCATCAAGGTTTGTAGATTATACCAATTCTCATCCATTTGATCATCTTGCTCAAAATCAAATAATTGATCTGAATCAACTTCAAACATATCATAGAACTCAGTCCTTGAATAACCACCTCCAATTTCTCCTTCTTCCAATTCTTTATCTTCAAATATTTCAACAAACATTCTCTGCAAATGTATATCAGCATGTTGTTCAAACAACTCAACAAAAGTAGGCAAAGAATAATCAACACTTTTCTTTGGATATTCTATATCAGTTAAATCTTCAATATCAACATCTTTAAAGTCTTTAGCTTTATCAGAAGAAACAACAGAAATAGGAGTAACACCAAATGAAATCCTAGAAGGATTGTAAATCACTATAGCACCAGTTCTTGAATTCAATCCACCTGAACTTCCCACACCAGTCATATCACCATCATCATCTTCATCATCAAAATAAGCATTAAAGCTTGGATGTTCATCAGCATCTGAATCATCATAATCCACTTTCTCTTCTTCTTCTTCATCATCAAGATCAACATACACTGGCTCAGAACTAGCACCAGTAGCATCAACTTCAGTATCTTTAACTTGAATATCATCAATCTTTTGTCTCAACTCTTGATTTTCCTTCCGCAACTCAACAATATCAGCCAAAGTTTCCAAAGAAGTAATTCTTTCAATCATCAACTTCTTTTTAATTACATCTTCCTCTCTCCACTTCATCAATTGAGAAATTTGAACTTTAATCACATCTAGGTCACTTGAACTAGAAGAAGAAGGTTGTTCAGCATCAGCTTTCTCCTTTTGTTTTCTATATTTGTCGAACTCTTGTGACAATATAGAAATTCTTCTTCTTAGCTCAGTGTCATCATAATCTATGGAGAAGTTTAAATCCAAGTCATCTAAGCCTTCAAATAAAGACTCTCCTCTAGAAGTAAAAGCAACTTGAAAAGATGTAGTTACAGTTGTAGCATCCATGAAGGAAGGAACAAAAGTAGCAACATTAACAAATTCAGGAATAGGCATAAAAGGATCAGAATCCATATGAACAGAGAAAGTAGAAGCAGCTTCTTGAAATGTTGCAGCAACTGAAGAAGACATAGAAACAGGAATAGAAACTGATGTAGATGAAACAACTGTAAAAGATGATACAATGATCCTGGGAGTCTTAATCTTCTTCTTCTTAGGCATCTTAGCCATTCTCTTTTTCTTCTTTGGCCTTGAAGCCTCAGGCTCATCAACTGTGAAATTAGGATCAGCTACTTCTTCTCTTGCTTCCTCACTTTGCTGTTGTGCCCTTTTCTTTAACCTCCTGACCATTCTGTTCCCAACCAGAACAGTTTCCATCTCAGACTCTGTATCTGTAGATTCTTCATCTTCAGCATCAACTCCAACATCTACATCATCAACATGTATAGAAATAGTAGCCTCTTGTTGTCTTTGATCTTCTTGTTGACCTAGAAATATTACTTGAAAAGGAACCAGTGTAGAAGGAGTTACACCTGGCCTTTGAACTTGTTCTTGTGATTGTTGATGTTAAGAAGATTGAGATTGTCTGGCTTGTGATCTAGGAGGAGGAGGTGGTGGTTGTAATTGATCATCATCATTGTCACTTAACTGTTCATTGTCAGAATTGGAATCTTCATGCCTCCAAGTATCATCCAAAGGAGCAACATAGTTAGCTCTGGCACAATGACATATCACATCTTTAACCAAGACATCATCATTACTCTTCTGATAAATTTTGACTTGACCAAGACTTGAGTCAGTCATATGTTTCAGCTTAAGAAGATCAGTTGAACCTCTAGGCAGATTCTGCTCAGGGAATCTTTCATCAATCAACATCTGGATAAACCTAGGATACATGTAGAATCTGTCCTTGGCTTTGGTGATGTTATCTGACATATATCTGAATATCATTGCTGAGAAATTGAACGGTTTGTTCAATATCAAAGCTACCATTACAGATCTCATTAAGTCTCTAAGCTCATCAAATGTGCCTTTCCTCATACTAAGACAATGTAACAAGACATGTGCCAGCAACTTGTATTGCAGATGAAGCTTTCCTTTCTTGATGGAATACTCGCTGTATACTCCGAAGTATCTGATCCTTAAGAAGCATCCCTTAATACACCTTTCAGGAATGAGAGTCATTCCTGCAGGTTCTCCTCCAAACTGTAGAAGCCTTCTTATATCAGCTTTAGTAACTTGAATGGCTTGACCAAGCACATTCGCCTCAATAACATAGTCTTCATCATCAGTAATTAACCTTGCTGAATCCCAGAAGCTTTGAACATGAGATCTATATATTTGACAGGAATTGGATATGACATGATAAATCTTTGATATTCTCAAAAACTCGATCATCGGTCGAAAATCTTTGCCATTCTTCGTTGTAGGATCCAGATATGCACAGAGATTGTGTTTATCCCCGAATGTAAGATTCGCCATTTCTACAATCAGAAAAAAAACAAAACTAAAACAAAAATAATCAAAAATCAAAAAAATTAAAAATAAAAAGTTCTAGGTGTTGAAACCAGCGAACCCTCCCTGTGCCGAACCTAAGCTTAGACGAACCTATTTGTCAGACAAACCTGTTAAATCTAACGAACCTTTTAATGAACGAACCTTGACATAACACGAACTTTCTGGTCAAACGAACCTTGACCAACAAAGGTTCAGTTCAATGACATACAGAGGTTCAGCCCGAACTTATAAAGTTCAAACGAACCTTAGAAATTCCAGCGAACCTGATATCATGTCATGAACCTAATCCATTTCAAAATCAAATTTTCAAATCTGTGAATCAAACTAAAAAATCTATATCCAAAGGTGCGCCATTCAAAAATGAACAACATTAATGAAAACGTTTTTTCCAGAATTTAGATTTAAACAGGTTTTTATCCTAAACAACATGTTCGACTAAACCCAATCTAAAATCAACAGATCTCCTAATTTAACGGGTCAATCTTTAATATTTTTACCTATTTATGATCACAAGACAATTCCGAATCAAATGAAATATGGCATAAATTTTCTAAAATCCAAAATCGAAAAAATCTAAAACAACTTTTGCAGGTTCGTGGATAGGTTCTGATGGAAGTGATGAAGCTTATTCACGAACCTATGAAGAAACCTTTTTCCACGAACCTTTGACCAACTTGTTGACCGAACCTGTCAACAAGTCTATTAAAAGAACCTATCTAAAACCTCTCAGGCGAACCTGTCCAAAACCTATTGAACGAACCTTGAAGCAAACCTGTTTGACGAACCTTGAATCAAACCTGTTTGACGAACCTTGAAGCAAACGAACCTCCAAGCAAACATTTTGAAATTCAATTTTATTTTAAAATTTCAAACAAACCAATGTTTAATGTTTCAAAATCAAAACAAATAATCAAAAATTATTGATTTAACATCAGATAAAACCAAAAAATCTTTTTGTATTTTTCAAATTTTTAGAACAAACATACTAATAATTTTAACAAATCTAACTATGAAATATAAACTAACAAAGCAATCACATATTTTTGCTTGAGAAAGATCCAGATATGAGATCATATTGTTTTACAATCATCAACACTCCTGATTGAATTAATGAATATAATTATCAGCAAATTACAATTCAAAGATGATTGTCAGTATATAAATCCTCTGTAAGTTTAATTACTTAGTTAAAATACCAATTGAAAACAAAATCATCAAATACTTTATATTCTCCATTTACTTGAACACATCCCCGTTTTGTGAATAACTAAACAAACAAAAATGTTCTTTGTAGATTTGAAGAATCGATCACGAAATTCTACGATTTGATCATAAACGTGCGGAATCCGTTTACAACTAGATTTGAATCAACAATGACAATGTAATAGATCATTAATCTGAATTCTTCATTGATATCCAAGTGTTTACAAACAATAAACGTGAAAATACAACACTTGAACGATCAAAAGAAACAAAGATGAAGAGAGTCTTGATCTTGAGCTTGAGAGAGAATTTGACTTTGTGTGTGTGAATTGTGAGCTCTAGATCTCAAAGTCTTCCAAGTCTACCTATATATAGGAGCCTGATGAAGACCATACAGTGCTTTGTCTAAGAGGTAAACCTGGCTGACAAACATACACTGTTTCCATCAAAGAACCATGCAGAAATGCAGATTTGACATCCAACTGAAACACTTTGAATTTCTTGTGAGCAGCAAAAGCAAGAAAAAGTCTAATTGCTTCCAACCGCGCCACAGGTGCAAACACTTCATCGTAATCAATTCCTTCAACTTGTTTGAAGCCTTGAACCACTAAACGAGCTTTGTTGCGAACAATTACACCTTGGTCATCTCGTTTGCATCTTAACACCCATCTAGTGCCAATTTTCTTCTCGCCTTTTGGCAAATCAACTAAATGCCAAACACCCAACTTCTGAAACTGATTTAATTCTTCTTGCATCGCCTCCACCTAGGCATGCTCATGCATCCAGAGCTCTTGACTGCCATGAGTTCTTTCTAACTCTACATACAAACTCTCCTCCTTAATGACTTGATTTCGTGTATGTACTCCAGCAGATGGATCTCCTATGATCTGAGCAATAGGATGATTTACATGAACTCTTGTGACAGGCACTTACGGAACACCCACATTATGATCCAGATTTGTAATATTCTGATCAGCATCTTGAACGTGAGAACTAGCATCTTCAAAAACATCAATATCATCATCAGATGACCAATCATCATTAATTACTTCTGAAATGCCTTCCTCATGTGGAGTATGATTACCATCTTCAGAATGATGAGAAATACCTTGATCTTCAGAATTCTGCAAATCATATAACATTTGTAAGGTTATTTCATCATCAGAAACACTTGGAGACATATTAAAAGACTCAAACAGTTTGTTATAATCAAAAAGCCAATCTGGTCCTTTTCCGTCTGGCATAGGTGTATGTCTTTGAACATCCACATGATACCATAATTCCACAACACCCGTACGTTTATTAAACACACGTTTGTTAGGAAGACTGTAGCCAAGAAAGAAACCCTCTTCAACTTTTGAATTGAATTTTCAATCTTTATTTAGCACAGTACAAGGAGCCGCAAAAGGTTCCAAGTGTTCCAAATTAGGCTTTCGATTATGAAGAAATTCATAACAGGTTTTATTATGTCTTTTAACAATCAAAACTCTGTAAAGAGAAAAACAAGCTGTAGCCACAGCTTCACTCCAAAATGTAATGGGAAGTTTAGAATCATCTAGCATTGTTCTCGTAGACTCAATCAACATTCTGTTTTTTCTTTCAGCTACACCATTCATCTGAGGCTCATACGGTGCACTGAACTGCTGCTGAATGCCTTTGGAATTACAAAATTCCTCCATTTGGTGATTCTTAAACTCAGTCCGATTATCTGATCTTACACGTCTCACTCTCAACTTATACAATGTCTCCAACCTATTGATTAACAACACAAAATTTCCATAAGTATCTGATTTATGTTTTAAAAACATGACCAGTGAAAATCTTGAAAAGTCATCAGTATCACAAAACAATAAGATTCAACACCTATACTTTTCACATTGATTAGTCCAAACAAATCCATATGAAGAAGTTCAAGTGGCATATCAATAGTGTAGATGCATTAAATGTCCCTAGTTCTACTTTGTATTATCCTTATGTATAAAGTTTATGATATTAATGAAAGTTGTCTTTCTATATATGGTTCTTAATGTTTATTATTGATTATGTTTAAAGTTGAATTTATATGTCTTACAGACCCATTCGGGCGAATGGCTCTAAGAATGAAGCCATTCGGCCAAATGAACGCTTACAGAATGACTTGGGCGAAAGAATGAGTCATTCGCCGAAGGACTCATTCGATTGACCTGTCCATTTGGTTGAGTCATTCGCCGAATGAGTTGCTTCGGCAACTCATTCGGCCGAATGATGACAACCTATATATACAAGTTCAAACTTTGTCAAACCTAAGTTTTCCGAGCACTCCTTCTTCCCTGAGCACTCCAGTGTCAAACCCTAGAAGATTTGAGCAGTTCTTGCTGTCCAAGTTCGATTTTCAACCCGTGGTGTTCTATCTATCATCAAACGTTCATCCATTACCTTCGGATCACCACGGTTGCTTTTGGTTTCGATTGGAAAACCCTGGAATAGGATTCCTCACTAATCTAGAGGCAGTCGAGTAGATATCCATTGGAATCAGATTGTTTCCGAGCTCCTACCAGGTCCTACAAAGTGGTATCAGAGCTTTGGCTCTTGATTCTACTCAATTTTCATTCAAAATCATCACATCTGATATTGGATTTTCGTAACTTGCAAAAACCCTGAGTTTCTTGTTCCCCAAGTCACCGTTTCATTCAAAATCAGTGGGTTTTAGTGGTATTTTTGTCAAAACACTCATCCCAATTGGCTGGTAATCATGTCCTGAAATTCTGTACCAAATTTGGTGCATAGATTTGGTCTAGATCGAAAGTTATTGAGATTTTTGTAGCTGAAAACCCCATATAGCCCGAATGAGTCTCCCGATCGAATAGGTTAGCCCGAATCAGCCTCATTCACCGAATAGCTCCATTCGCCGACTCATTCGGCGAAAAGCTCGCTTCGCCTACTCATTCGGCCAATAGCTTCATTCGGTCCACTCATTCGCCGAATAGCATCAATCGCTAAAGTCATTCGGTCAACATTTCATTCTGTCTGAGCTCATTCGACAAGTACCTTCATTCGCCAGTGGTGTTTCATTCAGTCACCGACATTCGGCAATATTTCCTTCATTCGGCCTATCAGTTTGAAATTTTTCTAAGTGTTGGATATTATTGTTCTTGATTCTATGGAAGACCTAGCATTGATGGCGAACCTAAACAATCATATTTAGACATTGTTGCTGACTGAAACTGAGACAGGGAACTCGAATAAAGCTCCCAAGTTGCTATCCTTAGATGATTACCCACACTGGAAATACAGATTTGAGATTCACATCAATGGAGTGGATACTAACTTGTGGATGATGATTGAGGGTGGTTATCTGAGGCCACTAAATGACGATGGGACTCAAATGTTAGTCACACGGATGACTGAACCACAGAGGAAGCTTTATGATTACGAGAAGAAAGCCAATGCTATCTTGTCTCAGTCCATTGCAACTGAAATCTTCCATCAGTTCAGACAGTTTACATCCTCTAAGTATTTGTGGGATGCTTTGCAACAGAGATATGAGGATAATGATGCATTGAAGAACATCAAGTCCAAAGCTTTGAGGAAGGAATTCAACAGCTTCATGTATGTTGGGAACGAATCATTGGATGATCTGATTGCACGGTTCTACCATCTTTTGAGTGAGTTGTTCAATCATCAAGTCAAGACTACAACTAAGGAGAAGATTCAATGCTTAGCAGATGCTTTACCTCCTAAGTGGGAGTCATTTTTGATGGTTCTTAAACAAAGTGGGATGATGGCAAACATGGATATCAATGACTTCATCCAGAAATTGAAAGAGCAGGAAATTGAGAACAAGTGGAAAGCTAAGAGAGTTGCTCAAGTCTAGGATCCTTCACTGTACTATTCTACTCCTACTGTAGAGAGAGCCTCATCCATGCTCCACTGAAGACTGCTTTCGTTTCACAGATTACTGAAGCTCCATCTTCCAATCAGATTCATTTCAGTCAGTCATCCTCCTCATCCAGCTCTCAGAAAGAACACCATCAACCTGTCACCAGTCTGAAGACTGACAATTTTGATAAAGTGACGGTAGAGATTGCCAAGGAGCACATGGGTCTTTTGTCTACTCTTGTCAGCTCCTATGATGGATTAGTAGCTGGACAGATTGGCAATCCTTATCTGACCAATGATGATTATTCTCAGATAGACCCAGATGACATGGAGAGGATTGATATCATGTGGGCTCTAGCCAGTGTTGTTAGGAGAGCCAAGGAGTTTGTGAGAAGAACGGGAAAGGACATCAACCTAAACAAAGAGTCTAAGTTTGGTTTTGACATGGCATCTGTAACTTGCTATAATTTTGGGGAGAAGGGCCATTTTGCGAGACAGTGCAAACAACCAAGGAAAGCAGGGAACAAGAATCCTATTCAACATCAGAAGTCTTCTACAGCAAATCCAGAAAGAAGACTTGTTCCTATTGACTCTCCTGCTCAGGCTGGTTCTACAAATACAAGCAAGGCATTGATCGTTCAACATGATGAAGGTGAAAATTGGGATTTCATATTCAATTCTGAACAGGGGGGACAGGATAAAGCATGTGTTGCTGAGATTCAGAAGACAGATGATTCAAGTGAAGAGAGCACTTCTAGATAAGCACAGATCAGGATAGAAGAAACATCTGGTTCAGAGTCAGAAAGCTTGTCAGAATCAGACACTTAAGCTGATTATGATGCTGATCTTGAAGAACCTGTTACTCAGTTTTCTTTGATGGTAAACTCATCTACTACTCCTACTGCAACTTGTCACACCCCGAGCCGGCGGGGTTGGATCGGATTCCTCGTCGGGCGGAAGGTTCCCGGGGCGCGATATCGTGAGTGATAATCGTGATGATTAGATTGTTTAAATTGCACATGATATAAATGAGAAATGCTAAATAGAATAGAATTACAAAGTTAAATTACATCAGTATCGTTTATAATTTAACAATGTAAATCTACCATCAACATCATAAATTTACTATCTTCTATGTACACAAGATATACTAAATATATTGTATAATGATGTTCCCAAAAGATGCAAGTCCAAAAATACTAAGTCTTCTATCTGAAATCCTAGTCCAAAAGCAATAACTTCTTAATTGACCTGTTCTTCACCTGAGAAGTCATGCAAAAAGATCTAGTCAACACATGGTTGGTGAGTTCATTTAGTTTTATAAAATGAGTTTGAATAACCTGAAAGACAACCTTAACCTCACCATTAACCACCTATACCATCCAATTCAGTATGCTTATATATAGGGCATATGTAGGGTCGAACTTACTGCTCGCCCAGCGACCGTCCCACCACATACAAAACTACATGATATGTTGTTCCTGATGATAATTAAGCATTTCATCCCACAATATTGATTCCATCCCTTCTGATTCATAGTATTTGATTACCCTGAAAATGTTTACCTTGATTCCCCGGAATGACAACCTTAACCTCAACAACAACCAGCTATGCTATCCAGTCAAGTATGCTTATATATAGGGCATATGTAGGGTCGAACTTACCGCCCGCCCAGCCACCGTCCCACCACATACCGGACTGTTTAGCATATTGTTGTTAATGATAATTAAGCGTTTCACTCCATTCACCTTTATCTTAGATTTTGATTTCCACAAATTGAAATATCTTTGATTTCTGGAGTTCACCATGTATTCAAGATTACCCCAAAACACTTGTAGAAATATGATATTAAATGTTTGATTAATTTAATAATCACTCATTTAAATACAACTAAGACATGTTGGTTGGGCCTTTATTTGACTCAATCAATTAGACTTAGTTGTTGGTGCTTGTCCAAGTTGTACCCTCTCACACATGGCCCATATCAGCTATGACCCACAAGGAGTCTACCTATATGCGTCGGGACTTTCATGATTTGCCCATATCAGCTTGACCATACGGCCTACTGTATGCGTCGGGACTTTAGGATATCCTTTGATTCTGATCTTCTTGATTCTCTTGATTTGATTCAATAGTTTAAGTTATGCCCATGTAGCTTGACTACAAGAGTCTACTACTGTGATGGGACTTTCCGTGTGTTACACATGGTCTTGACTTACATACAACTGACATCCACCTTAGCTTAAGCAATTAATGATTTCATTAAGTCTTAATGATTTCATTATATCAATGATTCACACACGGTAATGATTCCCATGATTCTCTTGATTCTTATCTTTATATTTCCATGATTTCCCACTGGTTGTAGATTCTGGATTAGGATCCTTAGTTACTGATCACACACTGGATTAGATTCCATTGCATTTGATCTTTAGCTTTAGTTCTTTTGATTTCACTTTGAATTTAGATTCTGGAATTTGAACTCGACGGACTAAGAGTTTGTTAGAGTTTAGAATTAAGTTATTACTCATAAGAGTAATTAATTTACTTAACAGTTCATTCTGCATAACAATTATCTAGACAAAAGTCAAGAATTTTAACAAGCATATATAAAGCATAAAATAAGTAAAAGCATATACGTAAAAAGTTTAATTAAAAGATTCACGCATGCTTCTCAGCCCCGCGTTTGAAAACAAAAATGTTTAGAAAAGGGGCAATGAACTCACCTGTGTTGCTCTGAATTGATTTACCACAAAATGCACGCTCGTTGTTTGTAACCTAAGTATCTTCAGTACTTGTGTAGAGCTCGCTAAACGATGAAGACTGACAAAGTCAACTCGGAAGAGTCAAAGATCAGATTTTTGATGATATTTCGTGTACAGTATTTCGAGTACACGAACTGATCGTGTACTCGAACTTTTTTAATATATTTCGTGTACTCCTAGGCCTAGTATAAATAGACGTATTTTGTACAGGTTTGGGTTGGAAACCCGAGGCATTTGCTCTCTAGACGTATTGAGGCACTTGTACTCGAACTTTTCAGATTTTATAAAAGTTTGCATTTTTCTTATTGCTTTCTTGATTCTAACCAGGATTCCGCACTCGTTAGACATCAACGATGATGATTATGAAGATAAAGTTTGGATCTTGATCAGTTTAAGGACCTACAAGTGGTATCAGAGCTTGAGTGCTCTTTTCATCATCAAGGTAACAACTTTCTGAAGCAAGTTTTATACTTTATCATTCTTGTCTACTTCATCTAGCTACTGTGTAAATTTGGGACTCCAAATCTTAAGAAATATTTTTAAAAAATTTTCTTAAGTATTTTCGAGTTCAGAATTTTCGAGTTCAGCTATTTCGAGTATAGTTAGAGTGTTCGAAGTATAAATACTTTTCGAGTACAAGAGGAGTTCGACTACAGAATTTCGAATACAGTGTCAGATTCGAATACACACAGGATTTCGAGTACAAGAGAATTTTCGAGTACAAGAAGATTTTCGAGTACAGGGATATTTTCGATTACAAGGAGTTTCGAGTACATATTTGTCTGTTTAACTTTGAGCAGTATCTACAGGGAGCTACAGGGAATTCGTGTACTGGACTTAGAAAATTTTCTGATTCATCATGGCTTCAAAGAATCTGACAAATTTGTCCAACTTACTCAATCTGGACAATGAGATCGGCACCGGAACAAAGCCACCTAGGCTCGTGTCAGGAGATAACTTCCAAGATTGGAAGTACAGATTTCAGTCATTCATCAAGTATACCGATCCAAAGCTTTGGAGATCGATTGAGGAGGGTCCCTATGTACCCTCATACCAGAGTGAGATCAATGGTCCTCTTGTTCCCAAGGATCCGGAATTGTAAACCGACAATGACATACTCATGATGGAAAAGGATGAAAAGGCGTATGCTTCGATTACAATGGCCTTATCGACTGATGTTGCTCACGGATTTAAGGAGCACAAGACTGCTAAGGAACTCTGGAATGCCTTGGTTGAAAGATTTGAAGGAAATGAGGAAATGAGAGAAAGTCGGAAGGATATGCTCAGGCAAAGGTTTAACATGTTTAATCACATCAAGGGAGAGTCTCTTGAAGCACAACTTAACAGATTCACTCATCTGATGACTGAGATGACTAGTTCTGAAATTGAGATGACCAAGGGAGAGGTGAACAAGAAGCTGCTGAACTCATTACCTTACACTTGGAATTCAAATTGTACAACAATCAAAAGGACCAAAGATATGTACAAAACTTCTTTGAGTGAGCTGATCTCAATCATCAACTCCTATGATATGGATGATAAGCAGAGAGCACTGAATCATGCCAGCTCAATGGGCATTACTCCTGTATCTGAGAACTCTGCCCTTCAATCATCAGGAATGCAACACTATCAGCCTTCTTCATCTCATACAATTCCTTTTGAGACTGCATTCCTATCATCTGGACAAACCGGATCAGTGCCTAAAGTCAATCCAGAAAGCGAAGAGAATCTGCTGCTGTTTAAAGGATTCATGAACAGTTACAATGCTTTCATAGCAGGTGAATTGGCTCCATCCAATCTCACTCAAGACAATCTAGAGCAGATCAATCCAGCTGATGTTGAAGAAATGGATATCTCATGGCAGATGGCAATGGCAATATTTAGATTAAAGAAGTTCATCAAGCGATATGGAAGAAATAGCTTTGAAAACAATCCTGGAAAGAAGCTTGGTTTTGATAAATCAAAGCTGCGATGTTACAACTGCGACCAACCGGGTCACTTTGCCAGAGAATGTAAGCAGCCGAAAGTGTCTAAAGAAGGAGAAAAGAAGATTGAAGAGAAATCTGTGACTGCAGCTGCGGGAGGAAGTGCTAGCACATCGAAAGCACTGGTGACTCAAGAGACTGACTCCTATGATTGGAGTGATCAGGTGCAGGAACTAGAGCTGACTCTGAGTCATGCATTCATGGCCGAGGTGGACGACAAACAGAAGGAGGTAACTGAAAATCTTTGCTCTACCTCATGCATAAATAAAGTACTTAAGTACAGGTCACACAATGAATCTTTAATCAAAGAATTAAACAAACTTAAATACTTTAACTCAGAATTTCTTAAAAATGAAGGAATTTTTAAAAGGAAACTTGAAGCCGAGGGTCGGGATGTGGCAAGGCTAAAAGAACTTTTAAGTGATAAAGAGTCCAACTATCGTGATGCTAGACGCAAAATCGATGAACTCACTTTGGAGCTAGACCAAGCCAAAACTCAACTTTCTAAAATTTCTGTAAAATGTGAACAATTTGATTATTCAAGCAAAGTTTTAGAAAACATGTTAAGCATACAATTCAAGAGGGATAATAAGGGTCTTGGTTTTAAGGAGTGTGCACCACCCTTTAACCATAATTACTCATGCATGCCAAGGATCAACACATCTGTTGATGACTTGGAATTGGATTCTAGTCGTGCTTGTGATTTCCCCACCAAACCGGTTATGTTCACAGCTGACCCTGTTATGACTAATGATTCTAAGGTTTGTGCAGAAAAACTAAGTGTTGCAGGTTTAGAGGAGAAGAAGGTAGAAAGAAGTGCTGGGAGGAGCACAGATTGTTCAACATCTACAAGACAATCATCTTTTGTTCCAAAAACTGATTTTTGTTGGAAAATTCGATGAAATTGACATTAATCTTAATGATATGTTGAAACATTTTCAAAAAACATTTGCTATAAAATCAACCTTCTCTCCTTTGACAGCACAAACTGCACCGGCTCATTCCACAGTTACTAAAGAGGAATGTTCATAGTTGAACCCTAACTGTGAACCTTATATTCCAACTGGGTCATTGGAACAAATTTCTTCAAACTCATCCTCTAGTCAAAGTAACTGTGATGTAAAGCCCTTTGATCCAATTGAATTTCACCAAAAGGTCTGCTGTTATGCATGTGGGAAACCAGGCCACATTGCTAGACACTGTCTGCACCGACCTACTGAATTCTTCTATGGGAAGAATCAGAAGGTCATACCTAAGGCTAAACCGGTTAACAAACATGTGAGGACTATACCATCCTCCAAGCCTAAGGCAACCTCTCAAAAGGGGACTCAGACTCAGACTCCTTCCACTGCAAAAAGACATAAGAAATCAAACAAAACACAATCTGGTTTTCATAAGCAAACTCCAAGGATTTTCAAAACTAAGATAAAACCAGTTGACCAGGGCAGTGGAAGCATGACAAAACATATTAAGCTCAACTCAGACAGACCCAAACCCAAACCCAAGGATAGAGTTTATTCTATTACCAAAGTACCTAAATCTGTTATGATTTGGGTACCTGTTTCTCATTAATTGAATGTGTACTATGCAGGGAAAGCCAAGCAAGCTTAAACATGTTTGGTATGTAGATAGTGGCTGTTCCCGGCATATGACTGGGGATTTCTCTCAGTTGCAAGAAGTTACACCATTCATGGAGGCTATGTGTCATTTGCTGGAGACAAGGGAGGAAGGATAAGCATGAAAGGCACGGTCACAAATGGAACTCTTAGTTTTGAAGATGTGTACTATGTTGAAGAGCTCAATCACAGTCTTCTGAGTGTTTCTCAAATCTGTGATAAGAGTTTTTCCACACACTTCACAAACAAAGAATGTCTTATTCTGAAGCCTGGCTTTGTAGTGCCTGAGAAGTGGATTCTGATGAGAACTCCAAGGATAAACAATGCCTATATTATTAATATGAACTCAGATTCATTTACAGAGAACACTTGTCTGTTATGGCATCGGCGACTGGGTCATGTAAACCTAAAAAATCTGAACAGACTCGCCAAGGGAGATCACGTCATTGGTCTACCTTCTAAAGATTTCTCCACTATTGAGAAATGTATCGCTTGTGCCAAAGGGAAACAACACAAGAGACCTCACAAGCCTAAATTGTTCACTTCTATCTCTTCAGTTCTTCAACTTCCTCATATGGATCTCTTCGGACCGGTTAACGTAATGAGTATTGGGAAAAAGTCATATTGTCTCGTTGTGACAGATGATTATTCCAGATTCACTTGGGTGTTCTTTCTGGCCAAGAAAGATGAAGCACCAGAGATTTTGAAGAAGTTCATTACCTTGATTGAAAATCAGAAGAATCTAAAGGTCAAGGTGATTAGAACTGATAATGGAACTGAATTTAGAAATCAGACTCTTATAGATTTCTGTGATGAGAAAGGGATAGCTAGGCAATACAGTGCAACCATAACACCTCAGCAAAATGGAGTTGCTGAAAGGAGAAACAGAACGTTTATAGAAGCTGCACGAACAATGTTGTCAGAATCAAAGCTACCAATCTTTTTCTGGGCTGAAGCAGTTAACACTGCGTGCTATGTTCAAAATAGAGCACTTCTGAACAAGCGTCATCAGAAGACTCCCTACGATATTCTATTCAATCAGAAGCCCAAAGTTGGACACTTCAAGTCATTCGGATGTCCTTGCACTCTTCTTCATACAGAGCCTAACCATATGTTTGATGATAAGGCAGATGAGTGTTACTTCGTGGGCTACTCGTCTGAAAGGGCAGCATACAGAGTTTATAACAAGAAAACTCGGATGATTGTGGAATCATACTACATAGATTGGCAAGAAATGAACTCTACTGATGCTGGTTCTGGTCCAAACTGGCTATTTGAGTATGACTCCACTTTTAAGCCCTTCAGCACTCCATCTGAGAATGCAGGAGCATCTAAGCAAGCCGATGATTTCTACAAAGGTGATGATGTGGACTATAGAGTTGACTATGTTCCATGTGATCCTAATCTTTTGACAGTTGATCCTCCTGGCATGTACAATCGTGACCCTCCGGCTCAGCCGACCCCAGTACGAGAAGTTCTCCCATCAGAACCAGACACTTCTCAGTCTGTTCAACCACTTCCAGAAGCTGATCAAATCTCATCTTCCTCCCACCAGACCTTTGATAATCCATTGTTCTCAGATAGCATTCCTGAGGAACATTGTGTGGATCAAGGAACTGAGTCAAGTGAAAATGCTCATACCGACAACATTTCTTCCTCAAGTATAGATCAAGTGAATATTCTGAGCAACTTGCTAGACAATATAGCTGTGGAAGAAGTGCCAACACTCAGTATAAACAAGAATCATCCGGTTGAAAATATTATTGGACCTCTCTCGGAAGGTGTTCTCACTCGAAGCATAACCATTACAGCTCAAAACCTCTTGCCTGAAGAGACGACTACCAGAAGTCAATCAGGTCCTATTAATTCATGTTTATATTCTTGTTTTATCTCGCAGGTTGAGCCCAAGAATGTTAAAATGGCTCTCAAAGAGTCCAGCTGGGTTGAAGCAATGCAGCAAGAACTGATGCAGTTTCAGAAACTTAAAGTATGGAACCTGGTTCCCCTGCCCAAAGGAAAACTGCCTATAGGAACCAGATGGGTTTTCAGAAATAAAAGAGATGACTCTGGAGTCATTATCCGAAACAAAGCAAGGTTGGTGGTTCAAGGCTTTTATCAACAAGAGGGGATAGATTATGAGGAAGTCTTTGCGCCAGTTGCACGACTTGAAGCCATTCGAATTTTCTTGGCTTACGCCTCCTATATGAACTTCACGGTATATCAGATGGATGTGAAGACAGCTTTCTTATACGGAAAGGTAAAGGAAGAAATTTATGTGTGCCAACCCCCTGGTTTTGAAGATTCTCAGTATCCAGAGCATGTCTACAAGTTAGACAAAGCTCTTTATGGCCTTCATCAAGCACCGCGAGCATGGTATGCTACGCTTACAGATCACCTGCTCGCAAATGGAGATACCCGTGGAGCCATTGATCAGACTTTGTTCGTTCGCAAAGATAAGGATGATTTAATTCTCGTTCAAATCTATGTGGATGACATCATATTTGGCTCCACCAGCTCAGCGTTGTGCAAGGAATTTGAAGGGGTGATGATAAAGAAATTTGAAATGAGTGCGATGGGCGAAATGACCTTCTTTCTGGGTCTGCAGGTGAAGCAAGATTCTAAGGGAGTGCTAATTCATCAAGGAAAATATGTCACGGACATTTTGAACAAGTTCAAAATGATGGAGTCAAAACCGGCGTCCACTCCTATGGCTGCTTGTCCTATCCTGACTTCGGATTCGGAAGGTGAAGATGTTGATCAGCACCTCTATCGCTCGATGATTGGTTCTCTGATGTATCTAACTGCTAGTCGTCCAGACATTATTTCTCAGTATGTCAGTGTGCCAGATATCAGGCAAATCCAAAGGCATCTCACCTCATAGCTGTCAAGAGAATCTTTCGGTACCTAGTCGGGAAGCCTAAACTCGGTCTTTGGTACCCAAAGAACTCTGAGTTTCAATTATTTGCATACTCAGACAGTGACTTTGGTGGATGTAACCTGGATAGGAAGTCAACCACTGGTGGGTGTCAGTACCTGGGAGATCGCCTTGTCTCATGGCAATGCAAGAAACAAACGACTGTATCTACTTCGACTGCTGAAGCTGAGTATGTTGCTGCCTCCAGTTGCTGTTCTCAGGTTATATGGATGCAACAACAGCTCCTCGATTATGGTTTGAATTTTCTTGACTCTCTTATTTTTTGTGACAATGAAGCAGCCCTACAGATCGTCAAGAATCCGGTACAACACTCCAAAACTAAACATATTGACATCCGGATTCACTTCATCCGTGACTGTCGAAAGCTGATTCATCTTGAAAAGGTCCATACTGATGACAATCTAGCGGACCTTTTCACAAAACCGTTCGATACAGCACGCTTCCATCACTTGCTTGCCTCTCTCAAACTAATAAGCTTTAGTTGAAAGCATTTTTGTAAATCAATTAAAATTTGTGTCTTACTTAGTTCACAAATTTAGGGGGAGAAAATTTACAAAACATCAAAAAGATTTTTGGTTTTTGAGTCAGTCTAAGATAATCTATAAGTTTAGGGGGAGTTAAGTTTTGAAATCCTAAGAAAAGGAGATTCTGCTCAGTGTTATTCAAAGAAAATTACAAAAATATTTTTAACTTTTTACTTTACAAAAACTTAAGAAAATACAAAAAGATTTTATTTGGACAAGCAAAGTGAATCGATCAAATTGGGAAGTGAAATAATCTCTAAGGATCAAAATTGCACTATCTTAATATGATTTCAAAAGGAATCACAACCTTGAATATCTATTCTATGCTAAGAAATTGAAATAAGTTTTTCAAAACTTAAATAATCAGACTTGGTCAAACTTAAAATACATATAAATAGATAAATAAGTGTGAAATTATGATCATTAGATAACTAGAAATGTGTGACAACTATTTGACTTCTAGATTAAATCCTTTAATCAAAACGAGATTGTGTTTCTATAAGTTTAAAATTATGTTTGAAAAACTCGGGTATTTCCTATGTTTTGTGCAAACAAAGAGCGGGAACTACCTACTGAAGCATTCTATGTTTTGCGTAAGCAAAGACCTGAATGTGTGACGTTAAGACCAATGTGTCTGCAGATCAGTAAATAAAAGATGCCAATGAGCACAAGATGATAGAACCCCTTCTTGTTCTTGATTCTAATCTAATGGATCTGTTCTTTTCTTTTCTCATCTTAAAACTCTGTCAAAATGATTTTAAGTTCGTTGAAACACAATCAAAGTTTAAAACAAAGGATTTAACAAGACTGATAGGTTGCATATTAATCTAGTCTTACAATCTAATTGATCACAAATTTCCCATAAGATATTTTCAGAAAAACTTGATCATATAACTGATTTTTTAAGAGATGGATTAACGAGTGGAAATCATTGGTAGGGAACAGCTATTTAAAGGTTGTGCTTCGCTGAGAAATTAACTAAGATGGTTAAAATTTTGATAACAGATTTGATCCCACAAAATTTGAACCGACTAAACTTTAAACTTGTTCAAAGTTTATTTTATTTTATTTTATTTTATTTTATTTTATTTTATTTTATTTTATTCTATTTTATTTTATTTTATTTTATTTTAGAAAAGTTAGAATTTTTAAATCGAAAATTAACTAAGTGCTTGTACTCGAAATCGTGTACACGAAAATGTGTATTCGAAGTGACCCTATAAATAGTCCACCGATATTTAATTTCGAATACCACAATTTCGTGTACGCGGTTTCTTCATTTCGAGTACAGAATTTTTGCTCTGAGGCGATCTCGATTTCTAGACCAGATTTCAAACTTCTGCTCCGGCCATCTTATAGATCATCATTAGGCGACCCTAGGTATAGAATTTTATCAAATTTTGACCGTGCATTCGAAAGTTATGGTCAAAATTGATTTTCGAGTACGCAAATTTCGAATACAAGAAGTTTTTGGTCAAATTGACCAAGAAATACTTGAAATTGGAAGGCAATCTGTAAATATGTTATTCGCCTCTCAATTCCGAGTATATTGAACCTGATTAGAAATTCTAAGGAGCCAAAATGTTAAACCTTTCAAGGAATCTTGAGTAAACGAAAATAAGAACTTTCGAGTACATGATTTCGTGTACAGTCTGGATTTCGTGTACAACCTGAATTTCGTGTACAGGTTATACTTCGTGTAAACATCACATTTCGTGTACATCAAGTATTTCGTGTACATCTTGATTTTCGTATACTCAAAACTTAGAAAATTTTTAACAAATCATAGTTCGTGTACACCATGATCTTCGTGTACATCAAGACTTAGATGGTACTAACTTAATCAGTTTCAGTTTCAGATGGCAGACCTATGATTCGTACCTAATCACAACATGTCAGCTTACCTCGGAGATCCACCGCAAAAACATTCAGAGTTCAAGAGCACGGTTGATGGTCTGATTTTATCTCCAGTAAACTATGCTATCATGGAGCATCCTACCATCTTTTCTAATTATATTGAGAGCTTTTGGAGCACCATTACTGAGCACACTAACAGTAATGGAGACATCAGTATTGTTGGGAAGATTCAAGGGAAGTCAATCACCATCACAGAGCAGATCCTACGAGAATGTCTGCAATTTGGAGACAAGGATACAGATCCGGTTGAGTTGGACCAGGATTTGGTCAACCGTACTATCTTCCAGATGGGACACGAGGATGCTTATCCTCCTACCGAGAAGAAACTTCTCCATCCTTAATGGAGATATCTGGCTCACGTTGTCACGCACTGTCTGTCCGGAAGGAAAGGCGGGTATGATGTGCTGAATCAGACACTAAGCTCTTGTTTGACAGCTCTGGCTCTGGGAATGGATTTCAACTTTTCAAGAATGATATTTCTTGACATGTATGCTAACATCAAGGGAAAGAGAAAGGAGAGGTTTCTGGCATTTCCTCGCTTCATACAGATCGTCATCAACAAACTGCACCAGGATCTGGTTCCCGCTGTCGGCACTCTGGGAATCAAAAGGATGCGTGATGACATCTTTGGCTATATGAAGATGAACAAGCGAGGGAAGAAGCAATATGTTGGTCAAAGGCCTCTGATCAAGTTCGGACGATTTGTGGGGGAAGACAATGTTGTGGAAGATCAAGGCACCCCTATTGCCGTTGTCGCTGACGAGCACGACACCCAAGCGACAAGTTCGAGGGCTGAGCCTGCCTCTTCATCAAGTGAGGATTTCATCCCAGAGAGGCCACCTCCCACAAGGCAAGAAAGGGAAGAAGCTCAAGATGCCGACTACACTCCAACTCCTGAGTCTTCGCCAAAGAAGAAGAGGCAAAAGACAATGGCCAAGAGAAAAAGGGATCCACGACTGCAAAAGATGTTCTCGAGCTTATCTTTCTCATCTGCTGCTTCCATTATGTCTCAGGCACCTACTCAACCACAACAACCGCTACCTACACAACCACCTCCACCTACTAAACCACAACCACCTCCACCTACTAAACCTCAACCATCTACACTTCCAAAGCCACCTACAACACCAAGCCACTCTCACCACCTCCTACATTTACACAACCACCTTCACCACCTCCCGTTACAAAACCACTTTCACCTCCACATGTTACTCAACCACCTCCACCATCTCCACCTTCTAAGCCTTCAATCTCTAAACCCAAACCAACCAAACCTAAGCTCGTCATCAGACTCCCCACTCCTCGTCCATCCACCACAACCCTTCCACACACCAAGACCCTATCACCTCCACCCCACTCCGGAAGCGACAAAGGAAAATCTCCTCTGAACGCTGACTCACCGTATGAACCCAAACACGTGCCTGTAGATATTGTGGAGCTGCAGGATCGAGTATTTCAGCTTGAGAAAGATGCTGAGATCAAGGATGGCATGATCAAGAATTTGCGTGAAGGAAAGATCAAGATCTGCGCCCATCTGAACAAATGTAGAGGAAAGATCAAAGCTCATGAGAAGTTCATCCAATTTCTTCTACTGGAGAACCACAAGATGAAGAAAGACATTAAGCGACTCAAAGGAGAAGAAGTCTCCGAGTCTGAGGACGAAGTCTTGGATTTCAGTGATGACAGTGACGATGATGATGATTTAGATGGAGGTGATGAACAGAGCCAGAAAGAGGACAAAGATGAAAAGGATGATAAAGGAGATGATAAGGATGAGCATGACAAAGATAAAGATCAAGGACCCCCTGATGACAAAGATCAGGGAGGAGACTCTGGGAATCCATCCTCATCCGAGAAGCCATCTGGTTTATATGATGACCTATTTGGAGATATTCCAGAAGACATCCTGTTCGGAGACTGTGTTCAGCCAAATGAGACTTCAGGCGCCGGGCTTGAATGTATATTTGATGATCTTCCTGATGACTTTGATTTTGAGTCACCCGGCGAACCAACAGAGGATCAAGCCAAGTCTTCTGCAGGGGCATCTGTAGAGGAAGAACCAGAGAACATCATACTTGGCAATGTGTCATCGGATCCTTATATCGATTATTTGAATGCCCACAAATATATTGATGCATTGGGCAAGGAAGTCACCTCTCTGCGCGAAGTGATTAATAGCTGGTTTGACAGGAAGAAGGATTGGACACCCTCTCCTCCTGTTGATAAAGCTGCATGGTTCAAAGAGATGGGAGACAAACATCCAGAGCATACATTCATATCAGACGATAGAAACTTGTTCGCTGTTTGTAACGACAGGTCAAACATATGCTGCTGGATGTATGACAAAGTCAGAAACATCTACTTGGTGAAAAGAATGAGCGGTAAGGTCGAATTCTACAAGAAGCCAAGAGATTTTTGTTCCTTGCCTAAGGTCGACATTAGAAGCATTGACAAAGCTATGTTCCTCAATCCCTCCAAAGATTCTCAGGCTGAGTTATTTGCAAAGTTTATCAGGAGTCAATGTGAGAAGGACTTCCCAACCATGCGCACGGCAAAGGGAAGACAGTTTGTTTCTTCTTGCATTATCGATCCGAAGACAAAGAAACCATGGGTCTACTACAAGTACCCTCCTCCTCACGTTGAGCAAGCAGTAACGGTTTCGCCAAGAGTTCCTGATAACTCTTTGGCTAACTTTCTTTCCTGGTACTTTGATAATCTGAACCTTGCTGCAGTTATTCTTAGGAATAAGGATGATATTAATGATGTTGATATCATTCTTGATCCTATGGATCTTCTGAAGTATGGTAAAGAAGATATGATGAAGCTGCACGAATCTCCCATTCGGGTACATTCGGGAAATGACGAACAGGCGAAGCCTTTTACTCGAGTCGTTGCGTATGCCATGGAGCTAAAGCTGTATGCTGGAGCAGGGCCACACAATGTTACTCTTCCGATAGGATGACTTCGCCAATCTAGGGGGAGTTTGTACAGCCCGCTAAACGATGAAGACTGACAAAGTCAACTCAGAAGAGTCAAAGATCAGATTTTTGATGATATTTCGTGTACAGTATTTCGAGTACACGAACTGATCGTGTACTCGAACTTTTGTAATAGATTTCGTGTACTCCTAGGCCTAGTATAAATAGACGTATTTTGTACAGGTTTGGGTTGGAATCCCGAGGCATTTGCTCTCTAGACGTATTGAGGCACTTGTACTCGAACTTTTTCAGATTTTATAAAAGTTTGCATTTTTCTTATTGCTTTCTTGATTCTAACCTGGATTCCGCACTCGTTAGACAACAACGATGATGATTATGAAGATAAAGTTTGGATCTTGATCAGTTTAGGGACCTACAACTTGAGTTGTTTTAAGAGAATTCGAATACGATAAGTATATACAGTAGTCGTCGTATCTAGGGTTTGGTCTCGGCGTGGAACTAAGTGTCCTATATACTAATGTGTTTCTAAGAGTTCATCTAACCAGTTTAACTTATTGCCCGTTAGTAAACCCTTATCCCACAAAATCATTTTAAGTTTTTATTTGAAACATTTTCAAGTTAATTCATTTTATGTTAAACAGTTATTTAAAAATCATTTAATGTAATTTAATATGGTTTATAGTTTAATCACTTTTATTCAAAATATATTTAATTTAAATAGAGGAGGTTTAAGTTATGATGGGCTTAGTTTAAGCCCATTGGGCCATTCTTGGGCCCATTCATTAGCTTTGATTTCCAATTGATTTCTTTTCAACGCTTTGATTACTAAGCCTAGATAATTTAGATAAATCATCTGGGTTAGTTACACATTCTATGGTTTTTCCTAGGGTTTAAGTGTTTATAATTAAATCAACACTTAAGGTCCTATATAGTCGTTTTATTCCTCATGATTTCTCAAAGGTTTTACCTTCAAAATATTGATAACCCTCCTTATTTGGTTGTGTGATTTAAGAAACCGTTCCTTAGTACCAATGAACTCAAATCTTCACTTTAACCTTCATGATTATTTAAAAGACTTAAGTTCATCAATGGTGGTTGCATGAAAATCGTAAGGTTATCCCCATTGCTACTATGGTCATCCCTTGGCATAATGTCTGATGATGAAACCATGTTCACTCAACTTTAAGTTTACGGGGATGGAAACCCTAATACCCCCCTTTTTTTCCCATGCACACACACTAAGATTGTTCTCATGCATACACATGCATACTTACCACATGTATAATCAACCCACTCGAATCGACTTGTTCGAATACCCATGGGCTGAATAGAGGCTGGACCTCCAAATAGCGACAAGGATCCCGAATCAACATGGGCGAATGAACCTGGGCCGGTCGAATCAGTTGCGGCCGCATGGCACTTGGCCGAAAGAGCCTAGCCGAATGGGCCAGATCGAATGAACAAGGCCGACCGAAGGAGTTATGGCCGGATGAACGAGAGCTACTTCGGCTAAGGTTATTTGGCGAATGAGGTTTGGTCTGGCTAAGGACATTCGGCGAATGGGGTTAGGTCTGGCTAAGGCCATTCGGCGAGTGGGGTTCATTCGACCACTTGATGAAGTCATTCGGCCCACCGGGATTTTCAGAATTTTGCCCACCACGAACATGGTCTAAGGCTAACCCATGTTGTACTACTTGTTCCCACATTACTCTGATGTGTTTTTGTGCGAGTCCTACGGTTTAGAATGGTGTCTAACCGGCTTTAGCAAGGTGACCGGTTCAAAGGGTTCCAAAAACCCTAAAACCGAACAAAGATTGAATCTTTACCTTGAATATGATGAATAAACATTTAGATCGGTTGTACTTCTGTGATCTACAAGTGATGGTTGTCGTTTTGACACCAAGAACACAAGATTTCGTGAAGAAATGGGAGAGATCTTGATAGGATTTCTAGAGAGAGAAAGAAGAGAGAAAGTGACGAGTTGGGGGGAAAAGATCTGATAGGTGGGGGTTGGGTTTGTCATTAAAAGCCGTCTTAAATGGCTTGGTTTTACCCGGGTATGTTCGGGTTCGTTCGGTTTCGCACGGTTTCGCGTAAAATGTCGGTTTTTCCTTCGTTTTCGTAATGAAACGACTCGGTTTTAAAATAGAATCTATAAAATTATTTTAGGTTGTGATTTCTAATAAATAAACTAATATCTTTTATTTATTTAAATTTTCAAAAATATTTAATTCACGGTTTAAAATGGAATCGTACAGTCGTCGCGCGTATTCGTTCGAATCGTCACCCGTACGTACACGGCGATAACTATACTTTTCAATATTGTTTTCTAATTATCGGATATCATTCAGAACGTTAAACTTTCAGATATATTCGTACAGATCGTCACCTATACGAATAATCCGTCAGTTTAGCATTTACGTAACGACATCCGTTGTTCTTTTGTTCTGTAAAGCCTCACATACGTTTATACGTAATAAAATCGTAACACATAATCACATGATGGTTCTGTAATGCCAGATAATTATCTGACTGATGAACCATAGTTCTGAACTGAATCTGGTTTTGCTCTTTGATAACACAAAATGATAATGAAACATGATCTGAATATGAAAACACACTGAAACACATATAGTTTGTACCTGATTACTGTTCCTGTTACTGTTGAGATCACTGTTCCGGTGACGTTTCCGGCACTGCTGGTACAGTCTCCCCTTGATAGAGAAATTTCGTCCCGAAATTTAAGAATCATTATCAGGTACTTCTTCCTCTGTAAACAGTTGGGGATACTTTGACTTCATGTGATCTTCACGTTCCCAAGTAAACTCGGGTCTGCACTTTGAATTTCATCGAACCTTTACTATCGGGATACTAACTTTGCGATCCATTATCTCCAAAGGTTCCTCAATAAAGTGTAACTGTTCATCAACCTGAATTTCTTCAATCGGGATGACAAGTGATTCATCAGCAAGGCATTTCTTTAAATTCGAGACATGAAACACGTCATGCACACCACTGAGTTCATCTGGTAATCTCAGTCTATACGCCACAGGACCAATGTGTTCAATGATCTCGAACGGTCCCACGTACCGTGGTGCTAGTTTGCCTTTGTTTCCAAAGCGTACTACACCTTTCCAAAGGGATACCCTTAACATGACACACTCTCCCACTTGGAATTCCAACGGCTTGCGCCGTTTGTCGGCGTAGCTCTTTTGCCTGCTCCTTGTTGCTTGTAGTCTTTGTTGAATCTGAGCAATCTTGTCAGTGGTTTCCTGAGTAAGCTCTGTCCCAGTTATGCGGTTATCTCCCACTTTGGTCCAACAGATTGGTGATCGAAATTTCCGGCCATAAAGAGCCTCGAATGGTGCACATCCGATACTGCTGTGGTAACTGTTATTGTTGGAGAATTCAATCAGTGGAAAATGAGAATCCCAATTCCCACCGAAATCCAACACACAGGTTCTTAGCATATCTTCCAGGGTTTGAATAGTACGTTCGCTTTGACCGTCCGTTTGTGGATGGTAAGCTGTACTCAAATTTAACTGCGTCCCTAGAGATTTCTGTAACGATTGCCAGAACCTTGATGTAAATCTGCTGTCTCTATCAGAAATAATAGACAAGGGCACACCGTGGCACACCACTATCTCATTGATGTACAGTCTTGCCAGTTTGTCCATCGTGAAGGTCTCATGCATTGGCAAGAAGTGAGCAGATTTTGTCAAACGATTGATGATCACCTAAATTGTATCACGACCACTGGAAGTGCGGGGTAGCTTGGTAATGAAGTCCATAGCTATTTGTTCCCACTTCCAGAGCGGAATCTCAGGCTGTTCCAATAAACTAGACGGTCTCTGGTGTTCCGCCTTCACCTTCGCACACGTAAGACATTTACCGACATACTCGGCTATGTCCTTCATTCCAGGCCACCAATAAAATCCACGCAAGTCTTGGTACATTTTATCAGCGCGTGGATGAATAGAGTATTTAGTCTTGTGTGCTTCATCGAAGATAAGTCTTCTCAATTCGTCTACTGCCGGAATCCATATACCATCCTGATAGTAGATCACTCCATCAGGCTTAGTCTCAAATTGTTTCTCTGCTCCACAATCTAATTCTTTCTTCAAGTTTCCTCGATCAACTGATTCTTGTTGTGCCTGAAGGATCTTGTCATGTAAACTGGTCTGCACAGTCATTCCCATTGCTCTAACGCGCAAGGGTTTAACTCGTTCCTTCCGGCTCAAGGCATCTGCTACAACGTTCTCCTTTCCTGGATGGTACTTGATTACACAGTCGTAATCATTTAGAAGTTCAACCCAACGGCACTGTTGCATGTTGAGTTCCTTCTGATCAAAGATGTGTTGCAGACTTTTATGATCAGTATATATGGTACACTTGGTGACATATAAATAATGTCTCCAAATCTTCAAGGCGAAGATTACAGCTCCTAGTTCAAGATCATGAGTAGTGTAATTCTTCTCATGAACCTTTAACTGTCTCGATGCATAAGCGATAACTTTGTCCCGTTGCATTAATACGCAACCAAGTCCCTGATGGGAGGCATCACAATAAACAACAAAGTCATCACAGCCTTCGGGGAGAGATAGGATGGGTGCATCACATAATTTCTGTTTCAATGTCTGAAAGGCATCTTCTTGTTTCTGCTCCGAGACAAACGGTTCACTTTTATGGGTCAGCTTAGTGAGAGGCAAAGCTATCTTAGAAAAGTTTGAGATAAACTTTCTGTAATAACATGCCTATCCCAGAAAAGACCGTATCTCCGTCGGTGTCTTCGGAGTGTCCCAGTTCTTTATTGCTTCAATCTTGGCCGGATCTACATGAATTCCCTCACTGTTGACTACATGTCCCATAATTTGAACTTCTCTTAGCCAGAATTCACATTTAGAGAATTTGGCATAAAGTTTCTGTTCTTTCACCAGCTCCAAGAACTTCCTGAGATGTTGTTCATGATCTGCTCTGCTCTTAGAATAAATCAGTATGTCATCAATAAAGACAATGACAAACTGATCCAGATACGGCTTGCACACTCGGTTCATGAGGTCCATGAAAAGCGCTGGTGCATTTGTCAACCCGAAAGGCATAACCATAAACTCGTAATGCCCGTATCTGGTTCGGAACGCCGTCTTCAGTATATCTTCATCTTGAACTCTAAGCTGATAATATCCAGACCGCTAGTCAATCTTTGAGAAGTATTGGGCTCCTTGCAGTTGGTCAAACAGATCATCAATCCTTGTCAATGGATACGGATTCTTGATGGTCAGTTTGTTCAGCTCACGGTAATCTATGCACATTCTGAATGATCCGTCTTTCTTTTTCACGAACAAGACCGGAGCTCCCCAAGGTGAGTAGCTCAGTCTAATGAAACCCTTATCAAGTAGCTCCTGTAACTGATTAGACAATTCCTGTATCTCTTAAGGTGCTAACCTGTAAGGAGATTTAGCAACAGGAGTTGCTCCAAGAACTAAGTCAATACGAAACTCTACCGGTCGCGCAGGAGGCAAACCTGGTAGGTCTTCAGGAAATAATTCTGGATATTCTTTCACCACAGGTACATCTTGAATCTTTTTCTTGTCCTTCTCCTTTTCCACCACATGAGCCAGAAAAGCCACAAACCGCTTCTGTAGACACTTACGTACTTTTATGCAAGAAATGATTTTGACACTTCATTTTGCTTGATCCCCTCTGACTTCCAATACACGATCATCCGGCAACGGAACTCGAAGCAGCTTTTCCAAACAGATGACTTCCACTTGATTAGAAGAAAGCCAATCCATTCCAACAATGATGTCAAAACTACCCAACTCCATCGGTATCAAATCGATGGTGAACATATGACCATTAAGTGTCAATGGGCAATTCCTGTATACTGTACTAACTATAACCTGTTTCCCATTAGCTACTTCTATAATATAAGGGGAGTCTAACTGTTCCTCTATAGAATCTAGTTGTCATGCAAAATTGGCAGAGATAAAACTCTGATCCGCACCAGTGTCAAATAGAACAGACGCATAAAAGTCATATAAGAGAAATGTACGAGTGACCACATTCGGGTCTTGGCATGCAGCTGGAGTTCCAATAACAAAAGCTCTTCCACGAGGTGCTGGAACTGCCTGTTGTGCCTTCTTCGGGCAGTTCTTCGCAAAGTGGCCCTGTTCGCCACAATTATAGCATCCACCATTGTTCTGGTTGTTGGGTGGAGGAAGTGCTAAAGCAGTATTGTTGACTGCTTGATTTTGATTCATCCTGCAATTCTGGACCCAATGTCCTTTACTTCCACATCCCGTGCAGTGTCGGCAGGGATTGCTTGCAGCATAATGATACTGGCACTTGTTACACAGAGGGTGTGGGCCAGTATATTGTTTCATGTGCACCTCCTGGGGTGCCATGGCTACTTGATTGAGCGGGGTAGCCATAGTGTAGTTCTTTATAACCTTCTGTTTCTTCTTCTGATGTTGGTGATGATGGGGTTTCTTGGAAAATTCTTCCTTTCGTTTGCCGGTGTCAGCCTCTTTCTTCAGAGTCCCAGAGGCAACCACTAAGTCAGTGAGTTTCCCAGACAAACTCACAGCAGACTCCAATGTGACAGGATTTGCAGCAACCACTAATCCTTGTATGCAGGCAGGTAACCCACATACATACATGTCAATCCGTTTCTCCAGAGTAGGTACCATATCCAACACCAAAGAAACCAACTCGTGATAACGAGTAGTATATCCCATGTGATCTGCCCCTTTCATCACATGGTTTGACAGTTCTACCTACAGCCTCTGTAGTTCATTCTTGGCGCAGAATTCGGTTCGCAGTAAAGTCTTGAAATCTTCCCAGGTCATCGACACAGCTTCTTCCCTTCCTCTTGCTTTGATTTGGCCGTTCCACCAAGTCAAGGCTCGTTTGTTGAATGTTCCAGCAGAATAACGAACCTTGGGGTGCTCTGACAACTGCAGAGCTCCAGAGTAGCTTCAACCTTTTCTATCCATTGGATCAGACCAACGGCTCCTTCATTAACGCTAAAACTAGGCGGCTTACACCCCATAAAGGACTTGTAAGAGTGATTTGAAGTACCACCAGTGTTTCCACTGGCTTCCCCTGACGAATGCCCAGTGTTGGTGTTGCTGTCGTTTCGAAGACGGTTGAGCATATCCGGTATCACTTCCTTCAGTTGGTTAGTCATCTGACTGCTCACTAAAGTTACCAGGGCAATGGTAGCAGGATCCAGTATTGGAGTCGTGCTCGGGCCCGGAAGTGGATTGTGTGGAGGGGGAGAAATAAATGGAGGAGGAGGAAGTGGCGGTGGTGAATCAGGTCGTAAAGGTGTAGATGAATGTGGAGCTAGATCTTGTGGTGGTGGTGGTAACGAGGGAGTCTGTCTTCTTGGCGGCATTCTGATCATAACCAAAAGAGCATTGGTTAGTGCAGTGATCGAATGTAGAAGACACAATGCAAGAAAATCTTAAAGCCTGTGTTCTCTACATGCAGGGTCCCTAGGTTATAGTCTAGGCCAAACCGTTTAATTAAGTGACCTATATTTCTCTATAACCATGGCTCTGATACCAATCTGTCACACCCCGAGCCGGCGGGGTTGGATCGGATTCCCCGTCGGACGGAAGGTTCCCGGGGCGCGATATCGTGAGTGATAATCGTGATGATCAGATTGTTTACATTGCACATGATATAAATGAGAAATGCTAAATGGAATAGAATTACAAAGTTAAATTACATCAGTATCGTTTATAATTTAACAATGTAAATCTACCATCAACATCATAAATTTACTATCTTGTATGTACACAAGATATACAAAATATATTGTATAATGATGTTCCCAAAAGATGCAGGTCCAAAAATACTAAGTCTTCTATCTGAAGTCCTAGTACAAAAGCAATAACTTCTTAATTGACCTGTTCGTCACCTGAGAAGTCATGCAAAAAGATCAAGTCAACACATGGTTGGTGAGTTCATTTAGTTTTATAAAATGAGTTTGAATAACCTGAATGACAACCTTAACCTCACCATTAACCACCTAGACCATCCAGTTCAGTATGCTTATATATAGGGCATATGTAGGGACGAACTTACCGCTCGCCCAGCCACCGTCCCACCACATACAAAACTACATGATATATTGTTCCTGATGATAATTAAGCATTTCATCCCATAACATTGATTCCATCCCTTCTGATTCATAGCATTTGATTACTCTGAAAATGTTTACCTTGATTCCCCGGAATGACAACCTTAACCTCACCAACAACCACCTATGCAATCTAGTCAAGTATGCTTATATATAGGGCATATGTAGGGTCGAACTTACCGCCTGCCAAGCCACCATCCCACTACATACCAGACTGCTTAGCATATTGTTGTTAATGATAATTAAGCGTTTCACTCCATTCACCTTTATCTTAGATTTTGATTTCCACAAATTGAAATATCTTTGATTTCTAGAGTTCACCATGTATTCATGATTACCCCAAAACACTTGTAGAAATATGATATTAAATGTTTGATTAATTTAATAATCAATCATTTAAATACAACTAAGACATGTTGGTTGGGCCTTTATTTGACTCAATCAATTAGACTTAGTTGTTGGTGGTTGTCCAAGTTTTACCCTCTCACACGTGGCCCATATCAGGTATGACCCACAAGGAGTCTACCTGTATGCGTCGGGACTTTCATGATTTCCCATATCAGCTTGGCCATAAGGCCTACTGTATGCATCGGGACTTTAGGATATCCTTTGATTCTGATCTTCTTGATTCTATTGATTTGATTCGATAGTTGAAGTTATGCCCATGTAGCTTGACTACAAGAGTCTACTACTGTGACGGGACTTTCCGTGTGTTACACGTGGTCTTGATTTACATACAACTGACATCCACCTTAGCTTAAGCAATTAATGATTTCATTAAGTCTTAATGATTTCACTATTTCAATGATTCACACACGGTAATGATTCCCATGATTCTCTTGATTCTTATCTTTAGATTTCCATGATTTCCCACTGGTTGTAGATTCTGGATTAGGATCCTTAGTTACTGATCACACACTGGATTAGATTCCATTGCATTTGATCTTTAGCTTTAGTTCTTTTGATTTCACTTTGAATTTAGAATCTCGAATTTGAACTCGATGGACTAAGAGTTTTTTAGAGTTTAGAATTAAGTTATTACTCATAAGAGTAGTTAATTTACTTAATAGTTCATTCTGCATAACAATTATGTAGACAAAAGTCAAGAAGTTTACAAGCATATATAAAGCATAAAATAAGTAAAAGCATATACGTAAAACAGTTTAATTGAAAGATTTACGCATGCTTCTCAGCCCCGCGTTTGAAAACAAAAATGTTTAGAAAAGGGGCAATGAACTCACCTGTGTTGCTCTGAATTGATTTACCACAAAATGGGCGCTCGTTGTTTGTAACCTAAGTATCTTCAGTACCTGAGTTGTTTTAAGAGAATTCGAATACGATAAGTATATACAGTTGTCGTCGTATCTAGGGTTTCGTCTCGGCGTGCAACTAAGTGTCCTATATACTAATGTGTTTCTAAGAGTTCATCTAACTAGTCTAACTTATTGTCCGTTAGTAAACCCTTATCCCACAAAATCATTTTAAGTCTTTATTTGAAACATTTTCAAGTTAATTCCTTTTATGTTAAACACTTATTTAAAAATCATTTAATGTAATTTAATATGGTTTATAGTTTAATCACTTTTATTCAAACTATAATTAATTTAAATAGAGGAGGTTTAACTTATGATGGGCTTAGTTTAAGCCCATTGGGCCATTCTTGGGGCCATTCATTTAACTTTGATTTCCAGTTGATTTCTTTTCAACGCTTTGATTACTAAGCCTAGATATTTTAGATAAATCATCTGGGTTAGTTACACATTCTATGGTTTTTCCTAGGGTTTAAGTGTTAATAATTAAATCAACACTCAAGGCCCTATATAGTCGTTTTATTCCTCATGATTTCTCACAGATTTTACCTTCAAAATATTGATAACCCTCCTTATTTGGTTTTGTGATTTAAGAAACCGTTCCTTAGTACCAATGAACTCAACTCTTCACTTTAACCTTCAGAATTTTGCCCACCACGATCGAGGTCTAAGGCTAACCCATGTTATACAACTTGTTCCCACACTACTCTGATGTGTTTTTGTGCGAGTCCTACGGTTTAGAATGGTGTCTAACCGGATAAGCAAGGTGACCGGTTCAAAGGGTTCTAAAAACCCTAAAACCGAACAAAGAATGAGTCTTTACCTCGAATCTGATGGATAAACGTTTACATCGGTTGTACTTCTGTGATCTACAAGTGATGGTGGTCGTTTTGACACCAAGAACACAAGATTTCGTGAATAAATGGGAGAGATCTTGATAGGGTTCCTAGAGAGAGAAAGAAGAGAGAGAAAGTGACGAGTTGGGGGGAAAAGATCTAGTAGGTGGGGGTTGGGTTTGGCATTAAAAGCCATCTTAAATTGCTTGGTTTTACCCGGGTATGTTCGGGTTCTTTCGGTTTCGCACGGTTTCGCGTAAAACGTCGGTTTTTTCCTTCGTTTTCGTAACGAAACAACTCGTTTTTAAAACAGAATCTATAAAATTATTTTAGGTTGTGATTCCTAATAAATTAACTAATATCTTTTATTTATTTTAAATTTTCAAAAATATTTATTTCACGGTTTAAAATGGAATCGTACAGTCGTCGCGCGTATTCGTTCGAATCGTCACCCGTACGAACTCGGCGATAACTATACTTTTCAATATTGTTTTCTAATTATCGGATATCATTCAGAATGTTAAACTTTCAGATATATTCGTACAGATAGTCACCTATATGAATAATCCGTCAGTTTAGCATTCACGTAACGACATCCGTTGTTGTTTTGTTCTGTAAAGCCTCACATACATTTATACATAATAAAATCCTAACACATAATCACATGATGGTTCTGTAACGCTAGATAATTATTTGACTGATGAACCATAGTTCTGAACTGAATCTTGTTTTGCTCTTTGATAACACAAAATGATAATGAAACATGATCTGAATATGAAAACACACTGAAACACATATAGTTCGTACCTGATTACTGTTCCTGTTACTGTTGAGATCACTGTTCCGGTGACGTTTCTGGCACTGCTGTTACACAACTTCACAGTCAGATCAAGTATCTGATGAATGCTCATCTTCTTATTCTAGATGTTTTAACTGTGTTGACCTTGACAGCAAGGTCCTTGCTTATCAGAAGCACAATGTTGACTTGATCAGTGATGTCAACCAAAGTATTGAGGCAAGCAAAGTTTTAAAAACTAATTAAAAATATTTTCAAGCTAAAATTGAACTTTTAAACAGACAACTTCATGAGGCTGAGATTGCTGTTCTGAACAAGCAAGATGCTATCACTTCTTATCTCAATACCATTAATGAGATAAAGAAGAAGTTAGCTAGAGTCGAGTGTGACTATGAGACGTTAGATCAAAAGCTCAAGAGCTATGAAAGCTCCTCTTATATCATTGAGCACATGATCAGTAAGGGTACTGATCAGAAGGGTAAGGGAAAGGTGAGCTATCAACAATGTCCTCCACCAATCTTAAACAGCTTTGTCAATTCACCAGATGACAACGATGTTAAAGATTTCCAAGTTAAAACTCCATTAGTAATTGATCCAATTGGGATGAAAACTGATGAGGGTTCCTCCTTGTCAGAGGAATCTTTTGGGGAAGGAATTGTTGAAGATTGGGTCTCAGATTCTGAGGATGAATCTGACAATTCAGCTGAGTGTGTTGTTGCTCAGAATCATACACCTGTAGTCATGAAAGGTGACCCAATCTCATCTTCTAAAATCTATCAAGCCTTAAGCTTTGTGAATGCTTCAAAAGAGAATGAAGCATGTATGTCACACAAGATTGACAATCTTGTGCCTAATGGGAAATGGGTTTGGGTTTTAATCAGAACAAGCCTAAAACAAATGTCTTTAAACCACAAAAGCAATCTTTTTCTTAACTAAAACATTTTCATAAAAGGGTAACAAAGTTTGCTTTGAATGTGGTGCACCTAGACACATTGTCAGATTTTTTCCTCAGTTGATGAGACAGAAAGTTGCATCACCATGACAGCAAAATCAGCATGTTGTCAAACAAGTTAAATCTGAAAAACCCAAACAACCCAAATAGGGTAAACCTTTGGAAAAGGGTAAAGAGAAAGTGGTGAACTTGGATGTTCCCAAAGATATTAATGTCAATCAAGCTAAGTCATCATCCATTTACCTGAAAAAGTATTTCAGCAAAAACACAGTCTGGAAAGTCAAGTCTTCTGAGACTTCTATTTTACTAACTCCAGACAAGGATACCCCTGATGGTAAATGGATCGATGTTTGGATCCGAGACTCAATGGGTCAACCCAAGACTGTAAAGGCTTGGGTTCCCAAAACGAACTAATTGTTTGTAATTATGCAGGTTGCCTCAACAGCTGCTCTTAGCAGCTCCTGCATCATTGATAGTGGGGCTTCTAGGCACATGACTGGTGATATTTCGCTGCTCACCAATGTTAATTCAGTTCGAGGTGGATACGTAGCGTTTGCTGGTGACAAAGGCGGGTTCATAACAGGAGAGGGTATTCTGTCAAATGGCCAAGTTTCTTTCGACATAGTCAGATATGTCAAGAAGTTGGAAAATAATCTTCTTTCAGTGTCACAGATATGTGACAAGCAATACAAAGTTCTTTTTGATGACACCAACTGCTATATACTCAAGCAAGGTGTGATTATTCCTGAAGATTGGATTTTGATGTCAGCTCCCCGTAAGCAGGACTTTTATGTACTCAACATGGCCACAGCTTCAACTACATCCTCCACAGCTTCATGTTAAGCTGTCTGATATTTGTGTTTCATGCAAGAAAGGAAAGCAGACCAAGCAGTCTCACAAGCTGAAGAAGTTTCATTCAATCACTGTTCCTCTTCAGCTTCTCCACATGGATTTATTTGGTCCAGTTAACCGCAAGAGTATAGCTGGAGATCAATACTGTCTAGTTATTACTGATGAGTATTCCAGATATTCTTTGGTTTTCTTTCTGAAGGAGAAATCTAAAACGTTTGAGTGTATTCAAGTGTTGGTGACCAAACTTGAATCTCTTTATAAGCTCAAGATTCGTATGCTCAGAACAGAAAATGGGACGGAGTTCAATAACAACAACATGGACAACTTCTGTAATGCACGGGGCATTGTTCAACAATTTAGTGCTCCATATGTCCCGCAAATGAATGGTGTTGCTAAGCAAAAGAACAGAACTTTGATTGAGGCTGCTAGGACAATGCTTGCTGACTCATCTCTTCCAGTTTAGTTCTGGAATGAAGCTGTAGCAAATGCTTGCTACACACTGAACCGGGTATTGATAGTGAAGAGACATGGGAAGACTTGCTTTGAACTGCTCCACAACAGAAAGTCTAATCTTAAGTATCTTGAACCTTTTGGTGCACCGTGCACAATGCTTAAGAAAAACGAGCAGGGCAAGTTCAATGAGAAGGTGGAAGAAGGGTACTTTCTTGGGTACAACACTCCAAATAAAAGGGTCTACAACAGATCAACTCATAATGTGGAGGAGGGGTACCATGTTGATGTTCAGAGACACACTATGCCCCTACCTGGAAAAGGTCCAGACTAGATGTTTGACTATTTCGACCTTTTCGACTCCTTCAATATGCCTCCCATGTACTCGGATGAAGATGTTGCTGTTCAAATGATGTATGATGCACAAAATGCTCCTGATGAACCAGTGCAACCTTCATCCACTTCAGTTCCCACAGTACAGATAAATGGTGACAGCTCAGACACAGATGATAACCCGGTTCAGCCAGCTGCCCCCGAACCAAATGCTTACAATCTTGTACCGGGACTTGAGGACTTGAATCTGAACAATCTTGATCCACAGGTTGAAGTTCCAGCTCATCCTGTTGGAAGAATCAATCGCATTCATCCTCAAGAGAATATTATTGGAAGTCCACTTGATGGGGTTAAGACAAGAAATCAGCTATCTTCAGGAGGCCTTGCTGATATTCTTGACTTTGCTGATGTAAACTACTGTGCCCATTCTTGCTTCATCTCTCAAGTTGAACCGCGCACAATCACCAAAGCATTGAGAGAGGAATCATGGGTTGATGCCATGCAAGAAGAACTCCTGCAATTCAAGAAATTAGGTGTTTGGCAACTTGTAGACAAACCGAAGGTGCGAAAGTTATAGGCACCAGATGGGTTCTTCGTTGCGAGAAGGATGATCACGGGATCATTGGGCGAAACAAGGCACGTCTGGTGGTTCAAGGATTCAGACAGATAGAAGGGTTGGACTATAATGAAGTGTTTGCAACGGTTGCTCGTCTTAAAGCAATTCGTATTTTCTTGGCATATGCATCCTTCAAGAAGTTTAAAGTCTATCAAATGGATGTCAAGAGTGCATTCCTTCAAGGTGTGATCAGTTAAACAGTGTATGTCAGTCAACCTCCCGGGTTTGAGGATCCATTGCATCGTGACCAAGTCTACAAGCTAGACAAGGCTTTATATGGATTGCATCAACCACCGCAAGCATGGTATGACACACTATCTACTCACCTTGTGAACAATGGGTTCAGAAGAGGTGTCATTGACTGTACACTGTTTATTCGAGAGAAGGATGGTGATCTACTCTTGGTGCAAGTTTATGTGGACGATATCATTTTCGGTTCTACCAATGATAGTCTGTGCAAGGAATTTGAGAAGGTCATGAAAGATAAGTTTGAAATGAGCTCAATGGGGGAGATGAAATTTTTTCTCGGGTTGCAGGTGGATTAGTCAAAATGAAGAGTATCACATTTGATTGCTGTGAAGAGGATTATGCGTTATCTGAAAGGTACTCCTGATCTTGGTTTATGGTACCCTAATGATGATAACTTTGAGCTTACTGCATACAGTGATTCAGATTATGGCAGATGCAAGAGAGACTTTAAGTCAACGTCTGCGGGATGTCAGTTCTTTGGTACCCAATTAGTTACCTGGCAGTGCAAGAAGCAGACGTTGGTGTCTACTTCAACCTGTGAAGCTGAATACATTGCTGCTGCTAGTTGTTGTTCACAGATCATCTGGATACAACAGCAACTCAGTGACTATGGGTTACATTTTTCTAACACTCCTATCTATGTTGATAACATTGCTGCCATAGCTGTCACTAAGAATCCGGTCCAGCATTCGAAAACCAAACACATCGATATCAAATATCACTTCATACGTGATTGTTTTGAAAAGAAACTCATCGATGTTGTTAAAATACACACCGATCACCAGAAAGCCGATCTTTTTACTAAAGCTTTTGATAAACCAAGATTCTTATATCTGCAATCGGCTAATGGTGTTTTTCAAAAGGATGAAGTCCTTCCTTCATCGGAATCTAACAAATGATCATCGATTTTATTAGTTAATTTCATTTTGTTTTATTTTTTCATTGTTAAGTATTTCTGCTATTTCTTTTCTTTCCGCAAACAAAACTCAAAAAGATTTTCTGTTTTAGGTTTTTTAGGGGGAGAAAAAGTATGTTATTTGAAAAAAACCAAAAACATTTAAAAATTTGAAAAATACAAAAACAATTAAAAAAATTATAAAAATGAGAAAGTCTTCTTTGAGAAAGTAATGTGTTAGCCTATTATGTCTTAAAAGCTGAGGTGAATGCATAAGCTGAAAACACATGAGAATTGTGAATAGATGTACTGATATGCCGACTTTACAAAATGAATAGACAATTTGTGATAACTTAGAAAGTCTGATTCGTGGGATTTTAGAAAACTAGCTAAGTGAGAAATAGTTTTTGACTCAAATCAGGCATACACCTGTCATCATAGGGTTTGATAAGGTTTCCAATGATTCATGAATTCAAATCTGTATACGTGCCATATTGCTTTGTAAAGACCTAGCTGAAGCCGTCCATTCAGATGAGAATGATTGAATCATAAGAAAATAATATAAAATCAAGCTGGTATTAAGCTTGTGAAAATAAAAAAATAAAATAAGTTCGATTCATACACGTGCCATATTGCTTTGTAAAGACCTAGCTGAAGCCGTCTATTTGGATAGAACAAGTCAATCATGTCAACACAGGTCTGTATACGTGCCATACTGCTTTGTAAAGACCTAGCTGAAGCCGTCCATGAGAATGTGTTGAACATGAGAGACAAAAGAAAAATACGAAAAGAAAATAAGCTGGAACCTTATAGAATTTATGAGGTTAGGTTCTAAGCTGTGCAGAAATGAGTTACAAACTGCTTCTAATCTTTGCTGGTTAGATAAAATGGGTAACTCAGTCAGAAAACATGAGTGAACATCAAATAAGTTTAAAAATTTTGTATTGTAAAGCTTAAAATGGACAAATATATAAGTAATCATATCGTAAAACAAAGGTGTTTGAAGTGGAACATTCAGTGAAGCTGATTTGATGTGATTAGGTGTATGTTTTATTTTCTCAATAGACTTCTCACAAAAATATGTGTTTCTTTGTTATTAGTTGCTAGTTGTTCAGTTGTATTTTGTTTCAGAAAAACACAAAAAGAGTTTTATTTTCAGAATTTGTTTTAGATGATCATTTGTAGGTTCAGATGTCTGTCATATCTGAATCCATCATCCATCATACTTATCTTCATAATGTCACCCATTTTACAGATCATAATGTTAAATTTTGAAATCAAGTTGTGTATGTGAGTGCAAGGTCTCATTTGACCGAATGACTCCATTATGGTGAATGAGTCTTTCGGCTGAATCAACCTGGGCCGAAGGAAGCCATTCGTCTGTTTCATTCGACGAATGATCATTGAGTTTGAATCTCTTTCGGCCGAATGAACTTGGGGCGAAACAACTCATTCGCTAGAGTCATTCGGCTAATGACTGTTACAATTTAAACACTTAATTTGCCCGAACTACCCCATTCTCCGCTTTTTCATTCTCTAGCTCTTAAGTGTGTGCTATTCGCCCGAATCACACCTTCTGACCATTTTTCTGATTTTTTCTTCGATTCACTAAACTTCGTACTGATAGTTCATATCTTCTTCATCTCAGGTACTAGTGGATCAAATATGGTCGACTTTTAACCGTGGAATCTCTGAAATCAGTTCAAAAATTAGGGTTTTAGGGTTCCAATCTGTCGTGTCAGAATAGATGGATTAAATGGACTTGAAACCTCATTAGACCTATTTGAATAGTGTTAATCGGTCGATTGTGAGTATGGGTGTATGACTTTTATGCGCTGATTTAAAGATTTGTCATATGGAATTTTGAATCTCAACAGTCAGCCGAATGACGCCATTCGGCGAATGGCTCATTCAGCGAATGAAACTCATTCAGAGAATGAAGTTATTTCAGCAAATGACTCATTCAACAGAATGACTATTCGACAGTATGACTCATTCGACAGAATGACTCATTCGGTCAATATGCTCATTCGACCAAGGATCATTCGGCCAAATCAATTACATTCGGCCAAATGATCTACCTGTTAATTGTTTTGATTTGATTCTATTGATCAACTGAATTGTACTAACATGTGTGTGTATTTCTTTGTTTTTCAGTATGGCTGGATACAAATCAGTGACCAAGAACAACATTTGCGCACACCTGGATCTCACCACGCCGAATGCTCAACACTTCACTGAGATCATTACATTTCTGAGGCGTTCCAGGATTTTTGCTGCCATCTCTACTGTTCATGTCCCCTATCAGTCTCATCAGCAGGACTTTTGGACATCTGCTGACATTGAGTGTGAGTTTGAGCTGCCAGTCATCAGGGGCAAAGTGCTAGGCCATGATGTAGTTGTATCTGCTGAACATATCTGGAGGATATGTGGTTTTCAGGATACACCAGATCAGCCGATTCTACTTGGTTCGTGGATGTTTCATGCGGTACAAGTATGAAGGTGATCTTGGAGCTAGGATCCTCAATAAGGCGTTCATGTCTCCTCATTTCAAGTACCTAGCCCATGTGCTCATTCACTGCCTGGGGTCTAGGAGAGGTGGATATGATGACATGAGGGAGTCCATACAGTGTGCATTTGTAGCACTGGTGCTGAACCGGCCCTTCAACTTTTCTGAGATGATTTTCACTCACATGGAGGAGAATGTGATGCTCAAGGGAGATAAGAAGTTTCTTATGTATCCTCGGTTCCTCCAACAGTTGATAGATGCTCAGTTACCTGACTTGCCGAAGATCAACGCTGATATTATTCGCTTGGAGCATATGAATGATATCACTCTTAATAGAGTGATGTCATACAGAGGGAAGGGGAGGAAACCTACAGTGCGTACCTTATTTGGTCATCTTCTGAGACCCGACTATATAGCTCCAGTTGGTAGAAGATGGAGGCATGATGACTCAGAATCTGACATGGAAGATATTGTTGTTCCTAGTGATGAGGGTGATGATGATAGAGATGGTAGTGAAGGTGATGTAGGAGCTGGTGCTAGTGGTGTTAGTGTTGGTGTGAGTACTGTTGGTGTTAGTACTACTGCTGATGTCATTATTACTACTGCTGGTGTTAGTGTGATTGAGGTTGGTGTTGTGGATGTTGGTGCAGTTGGTGTGAGCACTGGTGCTGGAGGTAATACATCCATTGCAGATGATGATGATGTTGATATAGAGTCTTTGAGGGATCCGGACTTTATAGCCACCACTACAGCCACAGTTTCTACTCCACTTGATTTGACGGGTACTACATCTGCAGAAGATAAAGAGGATTCAGATGAATCAGAGGATGAAGGTGGTGAGGCTGGAGGTGAAGGTGTTGAGAGTTCAGACTCAGAGGACACTCCTGATGATGAGTTTGAAGATGTATGGGTGGGAGGTAGACTGAAAAAAAAAGCGGAAGAGACGTAGTGAAGCTGATCTTGAAGAGATTACTGATCCTTCTTTTATCCTAGAGTTTGACCTGTGTCCTCCTTCACACACTTCTTCTGTTACAGCCACTGCAGCTGTGTCTGTTGCTGCTGCAGTTTTGTCCACATCATCCCCCTCAGGCAGGAGGAAAAGGGCTAGGTTTCTCTTTCAGAGGAGGTCAGAACTGTCGATTGCTGCTACAAAAACTGTTACATCAGTGGCAGCAGTTGCAGTTTCTTCACTGGCCTCAAGGGCTGTTCTGACACGTCCTACTTTTGCCCCTCTGACCACCTCTGTTGCTCATGCTCCTATTTAAACTACTACTTCTGCTAGTCCTTCCACCACACGAGCTGATCTGATTATACCTACTATTTTAGTTGTCGAGTAGCTGAGTACACTGAACAGTATGGTCGTTAGGTTGATGGAAAGGAACCTGGAGTAGGAGAAGAAGAACAGAGAGCAGGAGTAGGTGATTGCTCAGCTCACTCAGAGGATAATTGATCAGGACACTTTTTTACTTCAAGCTGCAGATCAACGGGCAGATCGGAGAGCAAGATCAGCTCAACAGGAGGAACAACTGCTCAAGTACATTGATGAGCACAATTAGTTGGCCCTGACTGCCACTGATTTCAGTGATCGCATCCTTGCCCTGGAAGCTGAGAATGCTAGACTTACTGAAGTGGTTGAAAGTTCTAAAGTGGGCACTCCAAGGATAGAGGGTTCTGCAGCTATCTCCGATGATTCAGATGAATAAAAAGAAGAAGATGATGAAGAAGATGAAGAGGAGAAGTTGATTATGAAGAGTTAGATAAAGATGATGACTCTGATGGTGATGATCAGGATGGGTCAGGGAGCGGGTCTGCTAGTTCTTCTAGTTCTGATGATGATGATGACCAAGCCCCTCCTCCTGAGATACACACAAAGACAAAGCACGATAAGAGTGCTAAAGCTCCTTCTGCTCCTCCTACTCAGACTGAAGAACCTGCAGCTACTGAGGAAGTTGAAGCTGTGCCCTTGAGACGTCGATTAGATGAGACACTTACTATGATTTTGGACGCTCAGTGTAACACCCCACCCCGAAATAGGGGTGACGTGTCACTATTACATCAATCAAAACAAAAGACATGGTTTTCATTAAGCAAAGGTTAGGATTACAGATCCCCAAAAGACTGTTTAAGAGCCCTAGGTTAAATTGTTAATTACAAATTTATCATTTGACCATATTAAATGTACTAGCCTAAGCTACAAAAATCCACTAACATACTTTCACGGTCCAAAAATCCTAGAGCTTAGTTTTTCTCTCCTCACGTCCAGCCCTGAGTAACCTGTGAACCTGTTATGAACAAACATTAACGGAATGAGCCGAATGCCTAGTACAGATAAAGGTTTAAGTAACATAATCAACAACTGAATGCGAGATAACAAAAGACAAAATGATATGATATAAAGTATAGCAAGATAATCAAATAAATCATATCATATGGATGTACCCTGAGCCGAATCTTAAATCACTACTGACATGCACATAGAGCTGCAGCTCTATGTACCGAACGTACAATGGTGTGTGGGCATACACAGATCCATCCACCAGATATCAAATACAAATATATCCTAGGACCAGTCCATACGCCTTCTTATGGCCTCATGTACCTCACTAGTACGAAGAAGACGCCGTGATCTCAGCTCACCGCCACGGTTGGTGCCACGTCATTGATGCCGCAATGACATGCTTGCGGTCACCCCCGCAAGTAGGGACATGCTCGGGTAACAGATTACAAGAACGGAAGTGGTAACACAACAATGTATATCAAATACGCTTCTCACTAAGCGTTAAACCAAATCATAATGTAATATCAGAACATGTGATAATGATTTCAATCCAACAATTATATCACATGCAAGCAAAATATATTAAATAATAAATAATGCTTGTAAATCAATAACAGACAATGCAAATGAAACAGATCGACATATCAAAGACGTTCAGGAATTCCAAAGGTATGTGAGAATCAAATGGGTTACAATAAGTAAATCATATACTGAAATGAAAAAGGAGGGGGTAAGAATCCGTACCTTTCTTTGAGCTATGGTGATAACGAAAATGCGATACTCGTCTACGGATGTTCATAACAACCTACATTGTAGTTTTAATTAAAATGAGATTTTGTATTTTATTATTATTGTTGTTGTTGTTAATGCTGTTTGAAGATTCCAAAGTTGAGTTACTAGTATTGTTTATTTGTCACCCTATGATTTGTTTTTTTATTTTATACATTATTATTATTAATTTCTTCAACGTTTAGGATATAAGGCGTCTAGATTAAAAGTTGTCATTAGAGTTAGCAATTTAAATTTGTATATTCTAATATAATAAGCATACTTATAAACATAATTTATCTAAACATTTGTTGTCATACAAAAATAATGATTCCATAATATACACCCGTAAATATTTATTTACATTTATTATTTCTCAAGAGTAACAAAACCCAGGTAGGTATATTATATTATTTGAGAAATTATTTGTAGTCTAAAGGAATTTGGAAGGTTGGAGTTCAACAAGTCATAAGAACAAAATATACCACTAATAAATACTGTAGGTAATTGAGGATGGAAACCATGACCCATGAGTTTTAACCATCTTGACAGTATACTTAATTGATATGAAATTTGCCTTTAAAATTGGTATACTTTTTACATTTGGTCATCTTCCTCAGCTTAAACTTATTCTTGCAACGTCAATATGAAGTTCTGTATATCATATTATCATCTAATACTCAACAATAGTTTCCTAACAACAATAAATTAAGGTGTATGTTAAGTTACCTCGTGCGTGAAACTTCGGCGTTTCGAACAGATCTGGTAAGCAGAAGTCACGTCAATGGTGTTGGAGTTCTTTGACGATTCTGGTGGTCGGAGAAAGATGAAACAAGACGGAGATGACGAGTGATGGTGACAACTTGATGTGTAACGCAACAAAGAAGGACCGTCGGAGAGCGGAAAACATGAAACACGCCGTTAATGTAGTTCTATGTGTGCTTGGTAGCCTGATGGTAGTGATAATCAATGGAGATAGGCGAGTGGTGACGTCGGTTCCAAGTTTCGTGGTTTGTTCTTCTCGCCGGAGTTTGTTACCTTACCGGAAAATAGAAACGAAACAGAGAGATCAAATGGATACATTTGAAGGGAGGCTCCTCTTTTAAAACGAAGGCGGCGACAGGTTGGTCGAATATGGAGGATCATTGTCGGGGAAACAGGAGACCAGTCGTTTGCTGGTGTTTTGTCCGGCGGCCGCTGCTGCTTTCTGCGTTTTTTTTTGTTTTTATTTCCTTTTGTTGACGTCCAGTATCTTGTTTACACCAGTTTCTTGCCCACATGACTATATGTATTTTATATGTTGTTGTTGTTGTTATTATTATTATTATTATTTACTTTCTTTTATTTCCAGCTTACTTTAAGCATTTAATTAACTTAAAACTTATTTGTTTATCTAATTAATTCTCATCTATTATATTTTTTTTATCATTAATTGAAGTTTACATTAGTATAAAAATTTATGGATATTTCAACTATTACCCCCATAAAAGAAAATTTCGTCCTCGAAATTTAGAGTGAAACATAACGAATGAAAATTCATAACAATAGAATAAGGAACACAGTTCACAGTTACTCGTACAAAGGAATCTATGCCTCGAATAATTTAGGATACAAGGAGCGAATAGATTCTTCAGTTTCCCAAGTCGCTTCTCGCTCTGAGTGATTCTTCCATAAACTTTAACAAACGGAATTACTTTCTTTCTCATAGTCCTTTCTTGTCGATCCGATATAGCTTCCGGTTCTTCTTCATGCGATAAATCCTCTTGAATCGTATGCAATGGATAACTAATAACATGAAGCGGGTGGTAGTTGTATCCCCTCAACAAGGACACATGAAAGACGTTATGAACGTGAGAAAGTTGAGGTGGTAGCGCTAATCGATATGAAACTTCACCAATATTTTAAAGAATCTCAAACGGACCAATAAAACTAGGACTAAGCTTTCCTTTTATTCCAAATCTATGAACTCCACGACACGGTGAAACTTTCAAAAATACATGATCTTCGACTTTGAATTCTAATGATAGTCAATGTCTATCAGTATAACTCTTCTGTCTATTTTGTGCCTCTTTTAACTTTTCTCGAGCAATAGAAACTTTGTCAGTTGTTATTTGTATTGATTATGGCCCTTCAATTATTTTATCGCCAACTTCATTCCAACAAATTGGTGCTCAACACTTTCGACCATACAAGAGTTCAAATGGATCCATGTCAATGCTTGCTTGCCAACTATTATTATAAGCAAACTCGACAAGGCATAACTAATCATCCCAGTTTTACGTCCACTCGAGTGCGTAAGCTCTAAGCATATCTTCAAGTGTTTGAATCATGCGTTTTGATTGCTCATCTGTTTATGGGTGAAAAGTTGTGCTAAACTTTAATCTTGTACCCACATCAGCTTAAAAACCCTTCCAAAATCATCAGACACAATCGAGGCTGGAGTACCTTGTAAATGAACAATCTCTTTTATAACCACATTCTCTAACTTTCTAACCGAAAATCCTTGTTGAATCGCTAGAAAGTGAGCTGATTTGGACAATCTATCAACCACGACCCATATAGCATCATTCTTCTTCAAAGTTTTAGGCAAGCCCGTAACAAAGTCCATTGAGATTTCATCCCATTTCCATAATGGAATATCCAATGGCTGCAAAAGACCACTAGCTTGTTGGTGCTCTATCTTTATTTGTTGGCATGTAAGACATTCACTCACATACTTTGCAACAGCTTCCTTCATGCATTCCTCCAAAATTTTTGACGTAGATCTCGATACATCTTTGTAGCACTGGGTGGGTAGAAAATGGCAAGCTATGTGCTTCAGCCAGTAATGCCTCACAAAGAGCGGAGTCGTCTGGTACACATAATCTTTTGGCACACCAAATCACTCCTTGTTCATCTACATGAAACTCGTATTGTTTCCCTACTTCCATGTCTTCTGATATTGCCCATAATTCCCCATCATCTTTTTGTGCTTCTTTAATCCGTGAGATGAGGTCAGGCTCAATTTGTAATTTTGCAAGATAACCATCTGATTTACCAATATGAATGCCAACACCCATTTTATCAAGATTCGAGATGATACGAGGTTGAATCTGACGGCAAGATATTGCACCAAAGTTTTTCCTGCTCAAAGCATCGGCCACAACATTCGATTTCCTCGGGTGGTATTAAATATTGGCATAATAGTCTTTAAGAAGTTCTAACCACCTTCTTTGCCTCATATTTAGCTCTTTTTGTGTAAAAATGTACTTAAGGCTTTTGTGATCGGTGAAAACGTCACAAGTCTCGCCGTAAAAATAATGTCGCCAAATTTATAATGCAAACACCACAGCTGCTAACTCTAAGTCATGCGTCGGGTAGTTAACTTCATAAGGCTTCAATTGACGCAGGGCATAGGCAATAACCTTCCCGTGTTGCATTAGCACACAACCAAGGCATTTCTTTGAGGCATAACTATAAATCTGTTAACCGCCTGAACCACAAGGGAGAGTGAGTATCGGAGCAAATACGAGCCTTTTCTTTAATTTTTCGAAACATTTCTCTCGTTCTTCATTCCATGAATACTTAACTCCTTTCCTCAAAAGTTGAGTGAGAGGTAAGGCAATAACAGAAAAGCCTTCTACAAATCTTCGGTATTAGCCAGCAAGGCCCAAGAAGCTTCGACTTCAGTAGCAAAAGTGGGTATTGGCCATTTTGTAATAGCCTCAATTTTGGCGGGATCCATCATGATTCCTTCAGTAGAAACAACGTGACCAAGAAATGCAACTTTATTGAGCCAGATGTGACATTTTGAAAATTTTGCATACAACTTCTTTGTCGCAATGTTTCAAGTGCCTTACACAAATGTTTTTCATGGTCCTCTTTGCTGTTAGATTATACCAAGATATCATCAGTGAACACGAACATGACATCATCTACACGATTCATCAAATTCACAAAGGTTGTAGGGGCATTGGTTTGTCCAAAAGCCATTACCAAAAACTCGTAGTGGTCGTGACTAGTATGAAAGGCACACTTTGAAACACCTTCCTCCCTAATCCTCAACTGATGATACCCAGACAATGGGTTTATTTTTGAAAAGAACTTGGAATCTTGAAACTGATGAAAATGATCATCGATGAAAGGAAACGGATAATGATTCCAATTTGTAGTTTTGTTTAACTCATGGTAGTCAATATAGAAACAATTGATCTACTAAATCTATGCTTATAAACTTATTATATAATTCCTTAACTGCGTTATAAACTCCTCAGGCTCTAGAGGTTTTATGATGCTTAGAATTTGGTTCAATAATATAAGTAAGATCAATAATTAACCCCATCACATGATATGGGAAGACTATAAAAATTTCTTAAGAAAACTTGCGAAAAGTCACCAATAATCAGATAATCATGGATATATTTTTTTTCTTAGAACAGACTTATCTTTTACTGACGTTTGAAATTCATGAAACCACGTGATTAGAAATTCTAAGCCTTTTGCAATAATTACTTTCAAACTGTAATGTGACTAGGTTTATGACAAATAAGTTCAATAAACTTGGCATCGAAGTTGTCAAAGCTTCTTTATGAGACTTAGAAGGAATTTAATTTAAATAATCTCCCCATGGATGGCATGACATAAACATTCTTCATGCAGTATAAAACACTTGACTGAGTAATTTCATTTCCATGCTTTGGGGTGGTATATCCATATGATAATTAGATATGAGCATCGTGGTATGAATAGAAGAATGAAATCGAATGTTGAAAGGAGTTTCAAAATCATCAAGATACAAGATACTATAACTCATAACGAAGTAGGCTAATACCCCATTAGTCAATCATCTAATGGTAGAATCAAAAGAAACCTAATGTTTATAAGGAAATTAATCTACATAATAGGGATCCAAAAGTGCACAGATGTACTACTAAATTCATGATTACGTTCGCGAACCATAATCGTCAATTTACCTTACAAGAGTGTCCTAATGTCCTCCCATCATGCCTAAGGTTAATTTAGAAAAATATGTGATAATAAATTAATTATAGAGAATTTTTTTATTCGATTCAATCATGAAGACATTTATTAAAGGAGTTCGTAATTTTTTTTTTACAAACTTCTTGCAGAATACAAACGGTGTCATTTATAGTAGCAATGTCGAGTTCCAACTTAGTCAACATGTACGAAGGTCGTTTCTTAAGCAAAGACGATGATAATAATAAATTCATATCTTACATTATATTTGAGAAAGTCATGAAGCGAATTAGGGCCTACAATTTACATAATCAGTGTCTAAAATATATTTTTCGAGATATCGTAAAATGAATAGTACGAAGATTGATAGGAAGATGACAACCTAACCCAATGTCTACCCATAACCTCACACGTTTTAATTATTAATGTTTAAGTTTTCTACAGGAAAGAACCTTTGCTATGATACCATAACTGTAACACCCCACCCCGAAATAGGGGTGACGTGTCACTATTACATCAATCAAAACAGTAGACATGGTTTTCATTAAGCAAAGGTTAGGATTACAGATCCCCAAAAGACTGTTTAAGAGCCCTAGGTTAAATTGTTAATTACATATTGATCATTTGACCGTATTAAATGTACTAGCCTAAGCTACAAAAATCCACTAACATACTTTCACGGTCCAAAAATCCTAGAGCTTAGTTTTTCTCTCCTCACGTCCCGCCCTGAGTAACCTGTGAACCTGTTATGAACAAACAATAACGGAATGAGCCGAATGCCCAGTACAGATAAAGACTTAAGTAACAGAATCAATAACTGAATGCGTGATAACAAAAGACAAAATGATAAGATATAAAGTATAGCAAGACAATCAAATAAATCATATCATACGTATGTACCCTGAGCCGAATCTTAAATCACTACTGACATGCACAAAGAGCTGCAGCTCTATGTACCGAACGTGCAATGGAGTGTGGGCATACACAGATCATCCACCAGAAATCAAATACAAATATATCCTAGGACCAGTCCATACGCCTTCTTATGGCCTCATGTACCTCACTAGTACGAAGAAGACGCCGTGATCTCAGCTCACCGCCACGGTTGGTGCCACGTCATTGATGCCGCAATGACATGCTTGCGGTCACCCCCACAAGTAGGGACATGCTCGGGTAACAGATTACAAGAACGGAAGTGGTAACACAACAATATATATCAAATACGCTTCTCACTAAGCGTTAAACCGAATCATAATATAATATTAGAACATGTGATAATGATTTCAATCCAACAATTATATCACATGCAAGCAAAATATATTCAATAATAAATAATGCTTGAAAATCAATAACGGACAATGCAAATGAAACATATCGATATATCAAAGACGTTTAGGAATTCCAAAGGTATGTGAGAATCAAATGGGTTCCAATAAGTAAATCGTATACTGAAATGAAAAAGGAGGGGGTAAGAATCCGTACCTTTCTTTGAGCTATGGTGATAACAAAAATGCGATACTCGTCTACGGATGTTCATAACAACCTACATTGTAGTTTTAATTAAAATGAGATTTTGTATTTTATTATTATTGTTGTTGTTGTTAATGTTGTTTGAAGATTCCAAAGTTGAGTTACTAGTATTGTTTATTTGTCACCCCATGATTTGTTTATTTATTTTATATTATTATTATTATTATTATTATTATTATTATTATTATTTTCTTCAACGTTTAGGATATAAGGCGTCTAGATTAAAAGTTGTCATTAGAGTTAGCAATTTAAATTTGTTTATTCTAATATAATAAGCATACTTATAAACATAATTTATCTAAACATTTGTTGTCATACAAAAATAATGATTCCATAATATACACCCGTAAATATTTATTTACATTTATTATTTCTCAAGAGTAACAAAACGCAGGTAGGTATATTATATTATTTGAGATTGATCTTAAGTTTTTGTTCTTTTGATTCCACTTTGAATTTAGATTCTTGAATTTGAGTTTGATGGACTAAGGGTTTGTTTAGAGTTTTAGAATTAAGGTATTACTCATAAGAGTAATTTAATTAACTTGTTAGCCAATTATGTATAGCAATTACCTAGACAGGAGTCTAGGAGTATCAACAACATATATAATAATCAATAATAATTAAAAGCATATACGTAAAACAATTTAAATAAAACAGTTTACGCATGCTTCTCAGCCCTGAGTTTGAAAACAAAAATGTTTAGAAAAGGGGCAATGAACTCACCTGTGTTGCTGTGCAAATGATCTATCACAAAATGCGCGCTCGTTATTGTAGCTTAGGTTTCTCGTTATTGTAGCTTAGGGTTCGGCAAGGCTCCTAGGATTCGCCTACACACTGGTTCGGTTGTAAACTGAGAGGTTCGGCTCTTGTTTCTTGACAAGCAAGGTTCGCTGCATTCACAAGGGTTCGTGGACGTGCATGAGGGTTTGTGGCCATGTGCAGGTTCGTTCAAGGGGGAGGGTTCGGCTAGGAAGGTTCCTGGCTTCCTGATGGAGGTTCGCCAAAATCACAGGTTTGCAAGTCCATCTGGTTCGTTGGCCGAGGGTTCGCCACCCTAAGGTTCGGCTAATGAAACCCCAGGTTCGGTCCCCTCATTCCAGTTTCCGAAAAGGTTCGGCCAAAGGGAAAAACGTTCGGCCGATCTGGTTAATCACGAACCTGCATCATCTTTTCATGAAATCAATCCCTGTTAATTCTTGATCACATACACAACCCTCATACTCTCACGTTACTCGATTAGCTAAGGGGTAACACTTAAATCATCCTATAACTTACACATGTGTGTTCGTGAAGTGATTAAAAGCAAACCGTAAATAAAACTGTACTTTACCTCAAATGTGATGGATGAACGCTTAGATCTTCAGTACTCTCGTGATCTACGCGATGAAATGGTCGTTTTGACACCAAGCACTCGTGAAATGGTGAAGTATTGAGGAAATTATGGTAGAGAGAAGGATGGAGCAAATTTTTCTAGAGAGAGACGGAGGAGAAAAACGAAAATGAGAGGAAAAGTGAGGTTGGTGGTGGTGGTTGTGGACATAATTGCTTCATTAATGGTTTAGAAAATACCCGCTAGGTTCGATCTCATTCGGTTTCACGTAAAATGCCGATTCTTCGTAGATTTTCGTAACGAACGGTTCGATTTATAAAATAAGATTTATAAAATAAGATTTATAAAATTAATTTAAGTGGTTATCCCTAGTAAATTAACTAAATATCTTTCGTTTATTTTAGATTTTCAAAAATATAAAGTTTACTGTTTAAAATCGAATCGTACAGTCGTCGTGCATATTCATTCGAATCGTCACCTGTACGAACACGACGATAACTATACTTTTCAATATTGTTTTCTAATTATCGGACATCATTCAGAACGTTAAATCTTCAGATTTATTCTTACAGATCGTCACCTATACGAATAATCCGTCGATTTAGCATTCACGTGACGACATCCGTGTTGTTTTATTCTGTAAAGCCTCACATACGTTTATACATAATAAAATCCTAACATGTAATCACATGATGGTTCTATGTTGCCAGATAATTATCTGACTAATGAACCATGTTTTCTGAGTTTTGTTTCTCTGAAATGATTCTGAATTCTCTGTTTGATAACATAAAACGATAATGATATATGATATGAATATGAAATACACTGAACTGCATAGAGTTTGTACCTGCTTACTGTTCATGGCACTATTGAGATCACTGTTCCGGTACTGGTTCCGGCAGTGATGTTACATTGCTCTTGTTCATTTCTGCTTCTACTCTTGCTGCTGATAACTCAACTTTCAACTTTTGCACTGATTCGAGATACACTGAAACCGCATGATTATTTTGCAAAACTTTAATTTTTAACTCTTCATTTTCTTTGCCTAAATCAGTGATCTTTTTATCAAAAGCTTTTTCTCTTGAAATTAACTTCTTGTTAGCTTCAGTGCACTCTACTAGTTCAGCAGTCAACTGAGCATTCATCTCTTTCAATTTATCAATGATTTCTAACTGATCATCATTTACCTCATCAACTTTTTCTTTCTCTTTGCTTGTCTCTTCATCCAAAGAAGCCATGAATGCACCCATTAACTCATCATATTGCTTTCCCCAATCATATCGCTCATCATCTTGACTAACTAAAACTTTCGATGACTCTTCATGCTTTTCTTTCTTCTTATGATAAGCTTCTTTTGGCTTGAAAGGATTTAAATTTCCTTGCTTCTTCGGATTTTTACACTCTCTAACAAAATGGCCTAACTCACCACAATTATAACAGTGTGTGGCCTTTGGATTAAATCCAAACTTTGTGTTTCGATCAGAAGTGAATTTCTTTCTAGTTTTCTTTTCATATCTATTGATTTTTCTGATTGCACTTGCCAATGCCCATTGAGTGTCAATTAAATCCATCTCATCATCATCAATTTGCTCATAATCCTCAAAAGTAAGATTTGAGTTTCCAATCTTTCCTGCTATCTGTTCGTCATATGCACTGACTACGCGTGACAAAATTGACATATGATCCCGAACAGCCTCCATAGTTACTTTTCCCAAATTTGTTGTATTCAACTGAACTGGAGTTGTTGTAGAGTCAGACTTCTTCTCGTTCATAGAATAAGATGAATTTGGACCAGCAGATGCAGATGATGCAGAAGTACTATCAGCAGTATTTGACACAAAAGCTGTTTATATCTTTGCAGAAGAAACAGGAGGAGTTACCACAGATGCCCCATATAGAGAATGATCCTGAGTAACATTAACTCTACATGCTTTTCTCTTATCTTTCATTTCCTGTTCTTCTAGTTTTTGAATAAACTCCACCAAAGTCATTACCGGTAGATTTTCTCTCAAAATCAGCACCAATGAGTTCCATTTTTCAGGCAATGCATCTGCAAAACAATCTATCTTCTCTTCTTCGGTATACTCAATTCCACACTTCCTAACTTAACTCAACAAATGTCTATATCTGGTAATTAAGGCTTCCAGACTTTCATTTCCAACAAAATTGAAATTCTCAAACTCTTTATATATATATCAGTGGCTTTCATCTTCTTCAGTTTAGTATTTCCCTTAATTCTCACCTTTAAAGCATTCCACAAACCATATGAGGTTTTGTGTTCATCAAATTGATGAAGTATCTGATTAACAATTGCTTGGCTCAACATCCAGTAAGCTTTGTTCTCAGAATCATATTTCTTTCGTTTATCAATATCCAATCTCTCAAGGGTTTGATCCAAATCTGTCCCCACCACCTTAGGTCTTTCATAAGGTGACAAAATCCTTTCCTACAGATTAGTGTCAGTTCCATTTAGATGTGTCTCAAACCTTCCTTTCCAGTTCTCATAATCTGTCAAATCAAGTAATTTCGGAACTTTGTTTGTACTACCACCCTTAGTTTCACTAATCAAAATACTATGTATCTTAGAATTTTGACTAGCTACAGCAGCAAACATCTCAGCCATGATCCTTAATCTTTATCAGCGAACATCCTCAGAAAAATTAACCTCACGAACCTAACCAACAAACGATCCTTCTCCAAATCTTGATATCCACGAACTTAAGTCCACGAACCTTGATCTCACGAACCTAAGTTCACGAACCTTGAGACAAACCTTGATCAGCGAACCTCTTGGACAAAACTTTGACCAACGAACCTTAGTCAAGCGAACCTTAGTCAAGCGAACCTCAATCAAACGAATCTCTGCAGTAGATAAACCTTGAAACAAACCTCTTCAAAATCTCTACACGAACATAAACAAGAAACACTTTGAACAGCGAACGTCTTCTTTAGATGATCACAGGTTCGGCTCACGAACCTGTCTTCAAAATTTGAAAACTTTTGGAGGGAAAATCTTTAAAAATCACAAATTTTAGTCACAAATCTCTGAATTGTAATGTTCCAAAGCAACAGATGAGGATATCACACTCAATACAACAATCAAAAACAAAGAAAACTCGAATTTTGATCCATTTCTTGATCTTTTTAACTCCAAATGCTTGTGCATCTTTGAAAAGCTTGTATAGAACTCCACCAATGTCTCTGATACCACTGTAGAACTGTAGAATTGCTCTCGATCGTACAACGGAATCCTATTAACAATCAAATATATGCGGAATTTATATTTGATCTATATGAATCAAAGAAGAAACAAACATTTATATAATCTCCATTTCATTAATCAAGATCAACTAATTACAATGAAATACAAGAACACACAGTTCTTACTCACACAGAGAAAATCACTCAGAGGTTTTCCAAAAGTTATGAAAATTCTAGACAAACCTCAAATATATACAAAGATATCAGACGAACCTGACCGAACCTATAGGTTTGCCAACCGAACTTGAGTTTCGCTGGATGAACCCGTATAACAAAACTATATAGGTACGCCGAGCCTGCTAAGGTTCGTGTACCAGACGAACCTCAGTCAAATCTTCTATAACTTACACATTTTGACAAGCAACCTATTACAAACATGTACTAACAGGGCAATTGAAGCACGTGAGGAGTCGGCAGTCGTCACATGTAAATTTCTTATTAACAATCGTTACGTCTCTTTATTATTTGATACTAGCGCAGACAAGGGTTTTGTCTCTGCGATTATTGCATCACTAGTTAACATACATCCATCTATACTTGGTACCCCATATAAGGTAGAAGTAGCTGATGGTAAGACTATACTTGTGAATTCAATAATTCGTGATTATAAACTCATGTTAAACTATCACTCGTTCACCATCCATCTCATTCCTATGGCATTCGGAAGTTTCAAAGTCATCATCGGAATGAATTGGTTATCCAAACCCAACGTCGAAATCGTAAGCTCCGAGAGACTACTTCAAATTCCCTAAATGTCAGGCGAAGAAATGCATGTGTATAGCAAGAAGCCGTGTCGGGAACTGAAGCTAGTATCCTGCATCAAGGCTTAGAAGTATTTGTGGAAGCAGTTCCACGCTTTCCTGGCTGATGTGGTAGAGAAGAAACCGGAGAAATAGACAGTTATAGACGTACTAGACATAAGGGAGTATCTAGAAGTGTTCCTAGAAGACTTGCCTGGACTACCCCCGAACCAACAAGTGGAGTTTAGAATAGATCTCATCCTTGTAGCGAATCCGGTGGTGAAGTCCCTGTAACGATTAGCATATTCTGAGATGGAGGAACTGCCTAGTTTGCTTTAGCAGTTTTTAGACAAAGGATTCAATAGACCAAGCTACTTACCTTGGATAAGCTCTAGTGCTCTTTGTCAAGAAGAAAGACGATACGTACAGGATGTGCATCGACTATCGGGAGCTGAACAAGTTAACGATCAAGAATCGATATCCTCTCCCTAGGGTTGATGATTTATTTGATCAATTACAAGGAGCTACATGTTTCTCTAAGATTGATCTATGATCTGGGTATCATTAGCTGAGAGTAAATGATGAGGATATTCCAAAGACTGCATTTAGGACTCGATATGATCACTATGAATTCGTAGTTATGCCATTTGGGCTGACCAACGCACCGGCATTATTCATGGACCTTATGAATCAAGTTTGCAGGACCTACATAGATCAGCTCGTTATCGTCTTCATTGATTATATACAAAAATATTCTAAGACTGAGCAAGAACATGAAGGACATTTTAGCCAGATCTTAGAACCGCTAAGAGTCGAACAACCTTATGCCAAATTATCAAAATGTGAATTTTGGCTATCAGAGGTTCATTTCTTAAGGCATGTCATTAACAAGGAGGGGATACACGTAGGTCCATCAAAGATAGAAGCAATTAAGAACTGCACTACCCATCAACCCCAACAAAATTCGTTCATTTATGGGTTTAGCGGGTTATTATCGAAGGTACATCGCGAATCTTTCAAAGATTGCCTTGCCACTTACGACTTTGACACAGAAAAGTCAAGTGTTTATACGAGGACAAAAACAAGAAGATGCATTTCAGCTTTTTAAACAAAAGTTATGCAACTCCCCTTTCCTTAGTATTCTAGAAGGCAATGATGATTTCCTTGTTTGTTGTGATGCTTCAAACCCTGGCCTTGATTGTGTACTTATGCAATGAGAGAAGGTCATTGCGTATGCTTCTAGACAACTCAATGTTCATGAGAAGAATTACACTACTCATGAACTCGAGTTAGGACACTACCTTTATGGTACCAAATGTGTCATGTATATGGACCACAAGAGCCTGCAACACATTCTAAATCAGAAGGAACCCAACATGTGACATAGACGTTGGGTGAGGCTTTTAAGAGATTATGACTGTGAGAGTCGCTACCATCCGAGTAAAGCCAATGTGGTGGCGGATGCTCTTAGTTTCAAGGAACCAGGCAAACCTATACGAGTTAGAGCCATGGAGATCAACACATAACCCAATCTGAAAGACTTGATTCGTATGGTGCAACAACATGTTGTGATAAACAATCAGCTACAACAAGAGTTAGATTGTGGGGTTGAAGGTAAATTGGAACTTCAATCAGATGGAGTTCATTTCTTCAACAGACGCATGTGGATTCCTAAATCGATGCATGTGGATTCCTAAATCAGAAGAGTTACGCACCCTCATTTGTGATGAGGCACATAAGTCACGATATTTAATTCATCCGAGAGATGATAAGATGTATCAGGATCTGAGGACATCATATTGGTGGCCCGGGATGAAGAAAGATGTAACATCTCAAATTTTCTAATACAAGTTACTTGAACTTACCAATGCGTGATGAACAATTAACTTGTGGGAAAATAGACGAAAAATAACCAAGGTGGGGTGTAGAAATCGTGTACTCGAAATGAGGAGGATTTCGAGTACACCATATTTCGTGTACAGGGGTTTTCGAATACAGGGACCCTCCTTATAAATACCAGTGCCTCGGGATATGTGCTAACCTTTGGCTGGGCACGCTCTCTCTCGAGTACACGAAGTAGGAACCAAGAAACTTCAAGGATCGAGCTTTTAATTGACCAAACGGAAGGGGAAACGCACGAGGATCTACAGGAGTGCTCATCTACCTTCAAGTAAGAGTTCCAAACCAAAAAGCTAGGATTTTTATACAAAAGTTAGGATGGTTAAACAAAGAGTGAACTTATGCATAAAGTTCACACCTTTATGCATAAAGTTCGTAACTTTGAGGTTCCAACACGTTGGTAACAACCTAAGGAACCTAGAACTAGCTCCCCAAGGCCTTAGATGAATTTATGAATTTATGAGATGTCTAATAACGAAATGATGAGTACACGAAGCTATACACTAAGGGTACTCGAAATCATACTTAGAATTTCGTGTACATGGGTATTTCGTGTACATGGGTATTTCGAGTACATGGGTATGTCGAGTACATGGGTATTTCGAGTACAGGGGTAATTCGAGTACATGGCCATTTCGTGTACAAAGGTTACTTCGTGTACATTAATTTCGAATACAGGGATTTCGTGTACATGGGTATTTCGTATACTATCCAAGTTCGAGGACTTGAAGTTATGAGGGGGGAACTAGTAGGCTATGAGGACTTAGGATATATTCTAAGTCTAAGAATGGTATGTGATGAGACGATGTAATGATGTAGGTTCCCAGGTCTTAACTAAGGAGTTCGGTTAAGAAGACAAGGATCCATTATCAGGTGAGTTCTAGACGCCCTCTTTTATGTTTGATGTTTTGGGCTGACATGCATGCTTATTGTGATGTCTATGATGTTATGTGCTTATGATGATGATGAATGAATGATGATATGCCCTGACTATATATGCATGTTTATGTGTTAGCATGGTGTATGCATGAAAGTATGCTAAGTATGATGAATGCATGATAAATGAGTTATGATGATGAATAACATGACATGATAATGATGCTAGCATATGATATAATGATGACTTTATGATCACATGCTTCATGACGATAACTATGAGAATAGTTATAGGGATATGGCAAGATCCTAGGTGGCTAGGATGATCGTATGATACCATGATGTTATGATATGATAACGATGCTAATATGTTACGATGGTATGATGAAATGATGCTAGTATGTTATGATGGTATGATGAAATGATGCTAGTATGTTATGATGGTATGATGAAATGAGGCTAGTATGACATGCCTAAGATGCCATGATTAATCCGATGAATGATGTTATAATGCTAGCATGAAATGTATGAGGATTGTGATGAATGACGGTATGATGCTAGTGTATCATGTATGATGAATGAATGATGTCCCTATACGTGCTATAGGATATGTGAGAATGATGATGCTCCGGTACTTGTACTGGGTGAATATGAATGATGACCTGAGTGTATCAGGATACGAACCGCCGATCGGGCTATAAACAGGGGAGTCGATCGAACTATAAACAGGGAGCCGACCGGGCTATAAACATGAGAGTCGACCGGACTATAAACATGGAGTCGACCGGACTATAAACATGGAGCCGACCGGGCTATAAACACGGAGCCGATCGGGCTATAAACATGGTAAGAGCCGATCGGGCTATAAACATGGTAAGAGTCGATCGGACTATAAACATGGTAAGAGTCGATCGGACTATAAACATGGAGCCTTGTGCCGGCATAAGCCCACTGTTCGTATGGTGACAGTGGAACGTAAGACGATGATGGAAATGATGATATGTGCTAAGCTTATGGACTATGTGTATGAAATGATGTTTATGATATGTATGTTTAATGTTGTTTTACGAAAACTAGAACTCACCATCGTAAGCTGACTTGATTTAGCATGTATGTCAGGTTAAAGCTATGATAAGAGAAGGCATGGAGCTCGGCATCAATCCAGACGATCCGTTGGTTTTGGCAATTCGATATGATTTTGATACAGACACTTTATTAAATTATGTTTATCAAACTATGTTTACATTTCCGCTGCATGATTATGAAAGTTTTTAGTTTAAGAGCTATGTGTTATGATGAAAACCAACCTCTGCGAGGTGCCTGGTTTCGGGGCCTCACAAGTTGGTATCAGAGCCATAGTTTGAGAGATCTTAGCATCCCAAATGCTAAGACTTAACCTGAGAATGGGATTAAGTGACGCGGATTGCCAACCGCGGATGAACGGATGCCACGAGCTGAATGATTATGTATGAGTTAAGGGTTAGATGTAAGGTTATGCATGTAGTAAGTGTCATGCACATTGAAGAGATGGGATGGGAAACGTTTAGAGCCTATGAGTTGGGTAAATGGTTAATAACACCTGATCAACGTCATTAACGATTTACAAAGCTTATTCCGTGCTAAACTAATTCCTATACTAACTCATCAATTGTTGCATCCTGTAGATAGTTAGATGGCTGGACAAAAGGGTAGACCACGTAAGCAACCACAGAAACCTGAAGAACCACGTGTCGAGAGTGAAGAACCCGTCAACGAAGACGACCACGAGCACAACGAGCAACCTGAGAATGAAGATGAGTTTACTCTAGAGCCTATTGTGGTTAAGGCTATTTCTGACGAGGTCTGCAAAATCATGGATGAAAAACTACCAGCCTTGATTGCTAAGGCACTGAAGGATGCTCTAAAAGACAAGTCTGAAGGAACTAAGGAGAGTACTAAAGAAGATGAGGTGGTGATCATCGAGATTAAGAGCGGCGACTCTATGACTGGGAAACTGAAGGGCTGTGACTACAAGTCATTCAAAGGATGCAACCCACCGACCTTTGATGGCAAGAAAGATGTTGTGGTCACCTGCCACTGGATATATGCTATGGAGGCTGTTATTTCCATCAGTGAGTGCCGAATTGATCAAGCTGTCGAGTTTGCAGCTCACTCCTTTGTCGAGGAGGCGCTTCACTGGTGGAACACCATTAAGCAGTCCAAGGCTGCAGCCGATATGGATAAGATGACTTGGGATGATCTAAAGGAACTGGTCACTAAGCAGTTCTGTCCCAAGAATGAGCTGGATAAGGTTGAAAGGGAGTTTCTGGTGCTGAAAGCGGGAAGTCTGAATCACAGGCAGTACATTTCACGGTTCAATGAGATGGCAAGACTCGTTCCTCATCTGGTTTCTACCGAGGAACGCAGGGTGAAGTTGTACATGGAGGGCTTGCCTCCAAAAGTAAGCATTCATGTCAAGGCCAATGCTCCTAAGACCTTTGACTCCACTGTTGAACTTAGTGGTATTGTATGGGATGATGTGATGGCCGATGAGCCAGTGAAAGAGGAAACCAGGGTGAAGGAGTCTTCCGGGACTAAGAGGGGTCGAACAGACCAACGAAAGACTTATGGCAAGAAGATCAAGCGAGAGGAAACAGGTCTATGCCTTAAGTGTGGCAAGAGCCACTCTGGGCTGTGCCGTGTGGGCACAAACTTATGTTTCAGATGTGGGAAGGTGGGGCACTTTTCAGCCAACTGTCCCGGTACGATTCGATGCTATAACTGTAATGGGGTTGGACATCTGTCCAAAGATTGCAGGCAACCTCGGGCCGATGCTTCGGGCTCGGGTAAGAAAGAAGAAAAAGGAAAGGAGAAGCAGAAGGCTAAAGCACGAGCCTTTACGATGACAAAGGATGATGCGATTGAGGACCCTGATGTGGTCACAGGTACCTTTTCTATCAACAATATTCCTACTTCTGTATTGTTTGATTCTGGTGCCAGTATGAGTTTTGTGTCTTCTACTTTCTGTGATGGGTTATCTGGGAAGGTTAAGAAGATAGATCGGGCATTTGATGTAGAGACGACTATTGGTAAGATGACCAGGGTGACTGAGGCTATTGATGATTGTTATGTTGAGATAGGAGGTCATAGGTTCCCAGTACGATTGTTTCTTATTACCTTAGGAGGATTCGATGTAGTTTTGGGTATGGACTGGTTAGCCAAATATGAGGCTAACATTGTATGTCGACGAAAGATGATATGTTTACGTGCGATGGATGGGAGCTCCGTGACCGTTTATGGTGATAAAGCGATGTATGCGCCTAAGATCATTTCGATGATCAAGGCTGATGTTATGATGAGGCGAGGGTGTGTAGCCTACTTGGCCTACGTGATTGAGGAACGTATGGATATGAGGACGATTGATGATGTTTCCGTGGTGTGTAACTTCCCCGATGTATTCCCTGAGGAATTGCCTGGATTACCACCCGAACGGGAAATTGAGTTCCAGATCGACTTAGTGCCGGGGGCACAACCCGTTGCCAAAGCACCGTACCGTTTAGCTCCAAACGAGATGAAGGAAATGATGACCCAGCTACAAGAACTCCTTGATAAAGGTTTTATACGACCGAGTGTCTCTCCGTGGGGAGCACCGGTGTTGTTCGTTAAGAAGAAAGATGGAAGTATGTGTATGTGTATCGATTACAGGGAACTGAATAAGTTGACCGTAGAGAACAGGTATCCTCTACCTAGAATTGATGACTTGTTCGATCAATTGCAAGGTGCAAGCTGGTTCTCAAAGATAGATCTCCGATCCGGTTACCATCAGTTGAAAGTTCGAGAGCAGGATATTCCAAAGACTGCTTTCCGTACGCGTTATGGACATTACGAGTTTCTCGTTATGTCGTTTGGATTGACGAATGCTCCCGCAGCATTTATGGATTTGATGAACAGGGTATGTCGACCGATGCTGGACCGATCGGTGATAGTGTTTATTGACGATATTTTGATTTATTCAAAGAACGAGGGAGACCATGCTTGCCACGTACATGAGGTATTGGAGATCCTGAGGAAAGAGAAACTTTATGCTAAATTCTCCAAATGCGCTTTCTGGTTATGAGAGGTACAGTTTCTGGGTCACGTGGTGAACCCAGAAAGCATTATGGTAGATCCAGCTAAAGTTGAAACGATTATGAAATGGAGCCCTCCGAAGTCACCTACGGAAGTACGCAGTTTTCTTGGTTTGGCCGGTTACTATCGGAGATTTATTCAGGACTTCTCCAAGATAGCGACGCCACTGACGAAGCTCACGAAGAAAGACGTAAAGTACGAATGGGGTCCAAACCAAGAACAAGCGTTTTCAGTGCTAAAGGAGAAACTTACCCAAGCTCCTGTTCTAGCACTGCCGGATGGAAATGATGATCTTGTTGTGTATGCCGACGCGTCACTACAAGGGTTGGGATGCGTACTCATGCAAAGGGGAAGGGTAATAGCTTATGCTTCGCGCCAGCTAAAGATTCATGAGGCTAACTACCCGACCCACGATCTTGAACTCGCTGAAGTGGTGTTTGCATTGAAAATATGGAGGCACTACTTGTATGGAGTAAGGAGTACCATCTATACCGACCACAAGAGCTTGAAGTACTTCTTCGAGCAAAAGGATTTGAACATGAGGCAGAGACGATGGCTTGAGCTGCTAAAGGATTATGATTGTGATATTATATATCACCTGGGAAAGGCTAATGTAGTGGCAGATGCCTTGAGTCGCAAGACTGATCATCCTGCCATACGGGTAAAATCGTATAGTTTGGTGATAACGCCAGACTTTCTGAACGAGCTCAAGCAGGCGCAACAGGAAGGGTTGAAAGAGGAAAATGTGGGTTTTGAACGTGTCTTCGGACAAGCCAAGAACTTGGAAGACAATGACCAAGGGATAAAGATACGATTCGGTCGGATGTGGGTACCCAGAAATGGGGACATTCGGTCGAGGATTTTAGATGAAGTCCACAAATCACGTTATTCTGTGCATCCCGGTGCGACAAAGATGTATCAAGATCTTCGGAAAGATTATTGGTGGCCGGGCATGAAGTTTAATGTGATGCAGTATGTGAATAGGTGCCTTACTTGTGCGCAAGTGAAGGCTGAACATCAGAAGCCCTACAGATATGTGCAACCCTTAGAGGTACCGGAATGGAAATGGGAACACATCACCATGGATTTCATCACCAAGATACCGAGGACAGCTAAACGGCATGATACCATATGGGTGATTGTGGACCAACTGACGAAGAGTGCACACTTTCTCCCTATCAGGGAAACGTATACGTCCGAAAGGTTGTCTGATTTGTTCGTGAAAGAGATCGTGACTCGACATGGAGTTCCTGTCTCCATTGTGTCAGATCGAGATACGAGGTTTACTTCCAGATTTTGGAAGCAGTTTCATGATGCCATGGGAACGAGACTAAACATCAGTACCGCCTATCACCCCCAAACGGATGGACAATCGGAAAGGACTATTCAAACGTTGGAGGATATGCTTAGGGCGTGCATTATCGATTTTGGAGGAAGCTGGGATGACCACTTGCCATTGGTGGAGTTTTTGTACAATAACAGCTATCACTCTAGTATCGGAATGCCCCCATACGAGGCGTTGTACGGAAGACGATGTAGAACCCCGGTATGTTGGGGTGAAGTTGGACAGAAGGAAATGGGAAACAAGGTTGCCGTGATTGATATGGCAGAGAAGCTACGGGTGATAAAAGCACGAATGAAAGCTGCACAAGATCGCCAAAAGTCTTACGCTGACAAGCGCCGGAGACCGATCGAGTTTGATGTTGGCGATCGAGTGTTGCTGAAAGTATCACCATGGAAGGGAATCATTCGATTCCGAAAGGGAGGCAAGTTGAGTCCGAGGTACATTGGACCATTTCAGATAAAGGCAAGGGTAGGTAAGGTCGCGTACCGACTGGACCTACCAGAGGAGCTGAACGGGATTCATCCTACCTTCCACGTGTCACATCTTAGGAAGTGTCTGGCAGACGAGCAAGCACATGTTCCTTTGGATGACATTGAGGTAGATGACCGACTGAACTACATTGAAGAACCAGTCGCCATTGTGGATACGAAGGAAAAGCAGCTACGGAATAAAACGGTTCGTCAAGTAAGAGTTCAGTGGAAGCATAGGAAGGGTTCAGACACGACGTGGGAATTGGAAGACGAGATGAGAAACTTATATCCTCATCTGTTCGATACGTAACGAGGCAGGTTTCGGGACGAAACCTATTGTAAGGAGGGGAGACTTGTAACATCCCAAATTTTCTAATACAAGTTACTTGAACTTACCAATGCGTGACGAACAATTAACTTGTGGGAAAATAGACGAAAAATAACCAAGGTGGGGTGTAGAAATCGTGTACTCGAAATGAGGAGGATTTCGAGTACACCATATTTCGTGTACAGGGGTTTTCGAATACAGGGACCCTCCTTACAAATACCAGTGCCTCGGGATATGTGCGAACCTTTGGCTGGGCACGCTCTCTCTCGAGTACACGAAGTAGGAACCAAGAAACTTCAAGGATCGAGCTTTTAATTGACCAAACGGAAGGGGAAACGCACGAGGATCTACAGGAGTGCTCATCTACCTTCAAGTAAGAGTTCCAAACCAAAAAGCTAGGATTTTTATACAAAAGTTAGGATGGTTAAACAAAGAGTGAACTTATGCATAAAGTTCACACCTTTATGCATAAAGTTCGTAACTTTGAGGTTCCAATACGTTGGTAACAACCTAAGGAACCTAGAACTAGCTCCCCAAGGCCTTAGATGAATTTATGAATTTATGAGATGTCTAATAACGAAATGATGAGTACACGAAGCTATACACTAAGGGTACTCGAAATCATACTTAGAATTTCGTGTACATGGGTATTTCGTGTACATGGGTATTTCGAGTACATGGGTATGTCTAGTACATGGGTATTTCGAGTACAGGGGTAATTCGAGTACATGGCCATTTCGTGTACAAAGGTTACTTCGTGTACATTAATTTCGAATACAGGGATTTCGTGTACATGGGTATTTCGTATACTATCCAAGTTCGAGGACTTGAAGTTATGAGGGGGGAACTAGTAGGCTATGAGGACTTAGGATATATTCTAAGTCTAAGAATGGTATGTGATGAGACGATGTAATGATGTAGGTTCCCAGGTCTTAACTAAGGAGTTCGGTTAAGAAGACAAGGATCCATTATCAGGTGAGTTCTAGACGCCCTCTTTTATGTTTGATGTTTTGGGCTGACATGCATGCTTATTGTGATGTCTATGATGTTATGTGCTTATGATGATGATGAATGAATGATGATATGCCCTGACTATATATGCATGTTTATGTGTTAGCATGGTGTATGCATGAAAGTATGCTAAGTATGATGAATGCATGATAAATGAGTTATGATGATGAATAACATGACATGATAATGATGCTAGCATATGATATAATGACGACTTTATGATCACATGCTTCATGACGATAACTATGAGAATAGTTATAGGGATATGGCAAGATCCTAGGTGTCACACCCCGAGCCGGCGGGGTAGGATCGGGTTTCCCCGACGGGCGGAAGGTTCCCGGGGCGCGATATCGAGGATGATAATCGAAAGTGATCAGATTGTTTGCATTGCACATGATATAAATGAGAAATGCTAAGTAAAATAGAATTACAAAGTTAAATTACATAAGTAACGTTTATAATTTAACAATGTAAATCTATTGTAAACATCATGAAATGAATATCTTGTATTTACACAAGATATACAAAATAAATTGTATAATGATGTCTTCAAAAGTATGCAGGTCCAAAATACTAGTCTTCTATATGAAATCCTAGCCCAAAAACATAAGCTTCCTAGTTGACCTGTTCGTCACCTGAGAAGTCATGCAAAAATAAAATCAACACATTGTTGGTGAGTTCATTTAGTTTTAGTAGTTGAAAATGATTTGAAAACCTCCTTTGGTAAAGACCCTAACCTCATTAACACCACATGTAATATCCACATCGGTATGCTTATATATAGGGCATATGTAAGGGACAAGCCCTAGCCAACATCCCACCACATACTAATATGCATATGACACTGCTGTTAATGACAATTAAGCATTTTTACCCTTAACACAATCCCATAAGTTCTTCTGTTTATTGTCCCTGTCATTACAATCATTTGAAATCCATATTGATTTCACAAGTTCATCACACAATATGATCAACCACACAATTGTATAAACAGTTATAAATGCTTAATTAAACAAGTAAGTAAACATTTAATAAAATCTAAGTCCTTATGATTGGGGCCTTTGGTCATACTCGAGTAGACTAGTCTGTCAATCTAGGTACTTAGTAGTTAGGGAAACTGTAAATATCCTCAAACATACAACCTACAAGTCAAACGGTCTAGCTAGGACTTCTTGAAATGCAGGATTTTATGTTTCGTCAATGTTTTTGGCGTATGCTATCTCTGATATTTCCCAGGCTTTCCCTTGAAAATGATTTATTGATTCGTCTGATTCTGTTACAAGATGTACTTGATTCGTTGATCATAGAATACTAGATTCATTGATCAAATTGTACACTTGATTCATTGTTCAACAAACACTTGATTTGTAGAACATTGAATCTCGTCTTTGCAAAGATTGTTTCGTTTGATTCGTTTGAACTCCCACACTTGTTTCGTCAAAATGTTTCGTATGATTCGTTGAACTCACCCACTTGACTTGTCAAAAATGTTCCATTTGATTCGTTGAAAACACCCATTTGATTCGTCAAAATGTTTCGTTTGATCCCTTGAACTCACACACTTGTTTTGTCAAAATGTCTAGTTTGATTCGTTTGAAATGTTTTGATTTGTTGAAATGTTTAGTTTAACTTGATTATTCACTTAATTTATAAGTAAATCGGTTAGAAAACCTGCATAAAATCTTCCTAGACATGGTCTAGGATAACATTTATATATATGTAAAACATATAAATTTAAAAGCATTTAAGTAAACAATTTAAATAAACAGTTTACGCATGCTTCTCAGCCCCGCGTTTTAAAACAAAAATGTTAGAAAAGGGGCAATGAACTCACCTATGCTGTTATGTACTTTGATCTACACAAAATGCGCGCTCTTGTTTGTAAGCTAAAAAAATCTTCAGTTCCTGAGTTATTTTATAAGAATTTCGGATATGATAAGTACGCGGAGTAGTCGCTGTGCCTAAGATCTTGAGTCTTGTTGTGTGTGCAACTAAGTGTCTTAGTACTAAGTGTATCTAAGATCTACTCTATCTTAATTACCCTTCTTATGATCCCAATCCCATGATTAATTATAATAGCTTATTTTTATATTTTAGAAAATTTCGGCAGAGTTTCCTTTGTTTTATGTTGAAAATCCAGACAAATACTTTGTCTATTAAATGACAAAATCCCAATCAATTAATTCAAAGTAAGTAATTAAATCAAACATTACAATTTAACTTCCAATTAAATCAATATTAAGTCAAAATCATTGAATGCAATCTAACAAGTTATAAATAAATGAGATTTTATCAAAACCTCATTACTTGAGTTTACTAAATCATATAATACATAATGGGCTTAATTAAGCCTTGTTGGGCCCACTTAAGCCCAGTTGAGCTTCTTTGATTTCTATTGGATTATTCAACTTGTGTTGTTGATTCTCATGAAATTGTAACCCATTCACCTTAAATGTTAAACTATCTTGTAAGGCCAACATCTAATGTTAGATATGCATGCATTTATGTGATTTCCCATGCACTTATATTTCCATGCACACACATGCATACAACTTATATAATTATCTCCTCATTAATTTGTTAGTTTAATGATTCACAATGCATTTTCCTAGCTTATATCATGAGTTTCATTGATAATAGGTCCATACTAGCCTCGTTAATCGACTCCTAGATTCAACCTATGGTCCAAGGCAGCGAACCTTTTTTTTTTTTTTGAGAGGTTAGTCTTAGGTTCGGCAAATCCCACTAGTGGTCCTATGGTTCGGCTACTGTTTCAGTTTGAAGGTTCGTGAGGTTGCATGGCCATGGTTCGGCCATGCTAGGGTTCGTGGAAGGAAGATAGGTTCGCTTCCTAGATGGTTCGGAGACTCAAGGTTCGTCTCCTCTTGTATGGTTCGTCGACAGGAAGGTTCGCTTCTTCTAATGGTTCGTGACTGATAAACAAGGGTTCGGGGCTCAGATTGTGCAGGTTTGTTGCAGACAACAGGGTTCGTGGATCAGGCATCTTACAGGTTCGTTGCAGGAACCATGCAGGGTTCGGCTGCATCATGTGGGCTCGTGTAGGGTTCGGCTAGCGAACCTGCATCATCAACCAGTTCCTTAGCCCCACGAACCTGTGAGGTTTCGTGCGTCACCATCCCCACTCTCGTAATCATCCCTGTTACAACAACAATCTACCTGCTCCTACGTGTGTATCTATGTGTTTTGTGAGTGTTTGAGCCGATTAAATAACAAAAATCCAAGTGGTTCGTGAGTTACCCTAAAACCGAATATAAACTCGTAGTTTACCTCAAATTTAATGGACAAATGCGCTAGAAACTTGTACTTCCTTGATCTACAGGTCGAGAGGATCGTGATGACACCGAAATGACTTGAATCCGACTTGAAACGAGTGCGATCTTCTAGAGAGAAGGTGGAGAAAACCCCTTTTTAGAGAGAGAGAGAGATCACCCACGAAAATGAGAGGAAAAATAAGATTGGTGGAGGTTGGTGATGGTATTCAACGAGTCATTAATGACTCAGAAAACACCCGTTGGTTCAGTCCCGTTCGGTTTCGCATAAAATTTCCGGTTCGCGTAGTTTTCGCGACTAACGACACAGTTATAAAATTAGAATTCATTTAATTATTATAGGTTGTAATTCCTAATAAATTAACTAATATTTTCTTATCTATTTAAAATTTAAAACAAAATTTAACTGTTTAAATCGAAATGTACGGTCGTCGCGCGTATGCGTTCGAATCGTCACCCGTACGAACACGGCGATAACTATACTTTTCAACCTTGTTTTCTAATTATAGAATATCCTTCAGAACGTTAAACTTTCAGATATATTCGTACAGATCGTCACCTATACGAATAACCCGTCAATTTAGCATTCACATAACGATATTCGTGTGTTTTGTTCCGTAAGGCCTCACATACGTTTATACATAATAAATCCTAAACAAATAATCACATGATGGTTCTGTATTGCCGGATTATTATCTGACTCAAGAACCATTGCTATGAACTGTGTTTCTGCTGATTGTTTCTGAATTTGTTCTATGAACACACAAAATGACAATGATAAATGATGTGAATCTGAAATGTACTAAAATGTATATGATTCGTACCTGTTTTACTGTTCATGTACTGTAGAGATCACTGTTCCGGTAACGGTTCCGGCACTGATGTTACACTAGGTGGCTAGGATGATAGTATGATACCATGATGTTATGATATGATAACGATGCTAATATGTTACGATGGTATGATGAAATGATGCTAGTATGTTATGATGGTATGATGAAATGATGCTAGTATGTTATGATGGTATGATGAAATGAGGCTAGTATGACATGCCTAAGATGCCATGATTAATCCGATGAATGATGTTATAATGCTAGCATGAAATGTATGAGGATTGTGATGAATGACGGTATGATGCTAGTGTATCATGTATGATGAATGAATGATGTCCCTATACGTGCTATAGGATATGTGAGAATGATGATGCTCCGGTACTTGTACTGGGTGAATATGAATGATGACCTGATTGTATCAGGATACGAACCGCCGATCGGGCTATAAACAGGGGAGTCGATCGGACTATAAACAGGGAGCCGACCGGGCTATAAACATGAGAGTCGACCGGACTATAAACATGGAGTCGACCGGACTATAAACATGGAGCCGACCGGGCTATAAACACGGAGCCGATCGGGCTATAAACATGGTAAGAGCCGATCGGGCTATAAACATGGTAAGAGCCGATCGGACTATAAACATGGTAAGAGTCGATCGGACTATAAACATGGAGCCTTGTGCCGGCATAAGCCCACTGTTCGTATGGTGACAGTGGAACGTAAGACGATGATGGAAATGATGATATGTGCTAAGCTTATGGACTATGTGTATGAAATGATGTTTATGATATGTATGTTTAATGTTGTTTTACGAAAACTAGAACTCACCATCGTAAGCTGACTTGATTTAGCATGTATGTCAGGTTAAAGCTATGATAAGAGAAGGCATGGAGCTCGGCATCAATCCAGACGATCCGTTGGTTTTGGCAATTCGATATGATTTTGATACAGACACTTTATTAAATTCTGTTTATCAAACTATGTTTACATTTCCGCTGCATGATTATGAAAGTTTTTAGTTTAAGAGCTATGTGTTATGATGAAAACCAACCTCTGCGAGGTGCCCGGTTTCGGGGCCTCACAAAAGATATCTCCCTATATGTAGGATAATGTCTAAGTAGTTCAAAAGTCAAAGCAAAACATTAGAAACCCTCAGGACTTCTGCAGCAACCTGAAATTCCTCAATGGAAATGGGAAAAAATTTCTATGGATTTCATCACTAAGTTGCCAAGAACTCTGTGGAGATGTGATTCGATTTGGGTGATTGTCGATAGACTCACCAAATTAGCTCACTTTCTCCCTATTAGAGAAGACTACAGGATGGAGAAGTTGTCCACGTTGTATATAAATGAGACTCGCTCTCATGGCTGTTGGTGACGACTCCTCTTCTTCGGAATAACCTGCTTCAGACACTCCTGAGGCGCAGGTATCTTCCTCCACTATAGAAAAACTATGCACCGATGCGTGCACAGAGGCTTTTGCAAAAATAAAGAAAGCCAACATGTTGCTTTAACAACAAAATCAGGATTTGGAGCAACTGCTAGATAATAAAAATTCTGAAATAGAAAAATTAATAAAGAATAAAGACAGTCAAATCTCTATCCTAATGACTGAAAAATCTAACCTACAAACTCTATTTGATTTGCAAAATGAAAAATATGCAGCTTGTAGAGATGAATTGTCTCTGATCAAGGTCAGCTGTGACAAGTGGGTTGAATCCTGTAAAGGGTTCAAAATGCTTTTAAGTAAGCAAGTTCACAGCAAGGCCAAATTTGGAATCGGGTTTAATCATACTAGTCCTCCAGAGGACTACACCCTGATTGACAATGAAATAAAAGAGACTGATTTTGAGCCCATTTTCCCCACCTTTCTTCCAGATGAAATTACATCCATAACAATCACACCTCCAAGAGTGCAGCAACCTACGCAGTTTCCTACGTTTGTTTATCCCACTAAAACTAACGTTGAGAAACTGGAGGAAACACCCTTGGAAAGTGATCAAAATAATAATGCTTCTGAACAAACTGAGATTGCTCCAACCATGAGCTCTACTCAAAGTTCGGAAGGTACAAGTCTCTTAAAACCTCTGATTATCATGCTGCCCGCCTTGACAAAGGAAAGAGGACCATGACTGATATCAGATTTCCTCCTTCTCATCCTCATCACCCTTATCCAATAATGAAGGCAAATAAGCCTTTCATCGCCAATTACTCCTCTCTATCTCCAGCTTGTCTAAAGTGTTTCAAGAATAATCACACTACTGAAAACTGTTGGAAAAAAACTCCCTTGGAGAAAGCGAGAGAAAAACTGAATGCTGAAAGATTGAAAGCCGAATATGGTTCCTCATCTAAAGGGAACCTCCCTAATAAGATGAAGAAATCAAAGAAGGCTAATAGATCTTCAGCAAACAGTTCAATAAGATCTAGCTCCCATCCATCTCTTCGCTTGTCCTCTCCTCCATCTACTTCTCCCGGGCCATCCATCCTTGGAACACCACCTTCTTATCTCATGGTGACTTCTGCTGCCCATTCTCCTGCCGATGTGAACCATTATTCCGTAGATTCACAAATAAATATCCTGCATCAAAATCAGCAACAACTGATACTGATGATGCAGAAATTGATGAATAACACTCTGCAAAACAAATAAACGTCTTCTCTTTCTTCTAAAAATAAAACAAGACCCATATCTACCCTAGTGCAATTAATTCTCATGTGCAGAGACCCTTTTAAAACCAAAATCATATATGGTATGTGGACAGTAGAGGCTGTAGGCATATGACAGGATGCAGATCCATTTTAAATAACTTCATTCCAAAGAATGGAGGATGTGTTTACTTTGGAAATTATGCAAAAGGTTGGATAGTAAGGTCTGGTTCTGTCCAAAGTGGAAAATTGCACTTTAAAGATGTAAGCTTAGTTGAAAACCTCAAGTTTAATCTCTTGAGTGTTTCTCAACAAGCTGACAAGAACTTTAGTTCATTTTTTACCAAGGACAGTTGCAAAATTCTTTCTCCTGAAATAAATTCAAAAATAAAGAACTTAATTGACCAACACACCTTGCTAACGGCTAAAAGAAGTGGAAATGTCTACATTGTAGATATGTCCACTGATTCTCAACCATCCTTTCCTACTTGTTTGATAGCCAAAGCATTATCATTTGAAACTGCCCTTTGGCACAGAAGATTCAGTCACCTTAACCACCAATCCCTTCATAAGCTTTCTACCCTTTCTTTAGTAAGAGGATTACCTTCCAAAGAATTTCACTTTGAAGGTCAATGTGAATCTTTCTTAAAGGGAAAGCAACATAAAACATCACATAAGTCTATTGAGGAATCCAAAACAGCTAACTGTCTCAATCTACTTCATATGGATATTTTTGGTCTAGTGAAGGTAGCCAGTTTGGCAAGAAAGAGATATTGTTTAATTTTTGTGAATGACTACTCAAGATTTTGCTGGACCTTCTTTCTCTTTAGCAAAGATGAGACTTCTGATAAAATAATTGCCCTTATCACCCAACTTGAAAGACAATTTGGTCTTCTTGTCAAAACAATAAGGAGTGATAATCGGACCAAATTCAAGAACCAGGTTCTTGATAAGTTCTGCATCTCTAAAGGAATCCTCAGACAATATAGTGTTCCCAGAACTCCCACTCAAAATGGAGTTGTGGAAAGAAAAAATAGGACACTTATTGAAGCTGCAAGAACTATGCTTGCAGATTCAGGATTACCTTTATCCTTCTGGACTGAGGCAGTGATCACTGTTTGCTATGTCTTAAATATAATTCGTATTGTGAACAGACATAAGAAAACTGCCTATGAAGTCCTTCATAACATAAAGCCTCTCATTTCTTTCTTTAAAGTCTTTGGGTGTCCGTGTTTCATTTTGAACACAAAAGACTCTTTATCCAAGTTTCCTGCTAAAGTTGACTCTGGATATTTTGTTGGATATTCTCAGACCTCTAAGGCTTACCGAGTTTTCAATCTTAGGACCAAATTTGTTGAGGAAACTATTGATGTAAAATTCAATGAATCTGCATCAACTTCATCTTTCCCTTCTGCTCCTGATGACCTCTTTGATCTTGAAAGCTTCACCTACATCTCTTCTACCCATTCTTCTTCTTCTTCTTCTCCTTCTTCAGAATCATGTCAAACTTGTGAAGATCTATCCTCTCTTGAGGAATGTTCTGTCACTAAGTTCTTTATCTCCATTCCTTCTTATCAAATAAATTCTCGAGACCAATATGAACAAATCTCTACTCCTTTATCCCAAGCTTTGGATAATGTACCTGTAGATGTTCCCGAACATGTTCATGCTTCCCTTTCAAACTCTCCTGGCTCCACTGAAAACTCACCTTCTTATGACGCTGCCTCCTCAAATAATTGTTTGGACATCATTCCTTTCAGTAGAAATCATCCTCTAGAACAAATCTTAGGTGATTTAAATAAAGGTGTTCAAACTAGGAGCCAGATTTCAAACTTCTGCCTTCATGCAGCCTTTCTGTCCCAAGTTGAGCCTTCCAAATATTAGGAAGCTCTTAAAGACAATAATTGAGTAGAGGCTATGCAAGATTAATTATTATAATTCAAAAGGCAAAACGTTTGGACTCTCTGCCCCTTGCCAGCAGGAAAATACCCTATCGGAACTAGATGGGTATTCAGAAATAAAACAGATGACAGAGGCATCATGATCAAAAATAAAGCCCAATTGGTAGTGCAAGGGTACTGCCAAGAGGAAGGCATCGATTATGAGGAAACCTTTGCTCCTGTGGCCAGACTAGAAGCCATTAGACTCTTCCTAGCATTTGCCATATCCCATAATATTAAGGTATATCAAATGGTAATAAAAAGTGCATTCCTGTATGGGACAATAAAGGAGGAAGTCTGTGTGTGTCAACCTCCAGGATTCAATGATGTTCATCGTCCTGATTGGGTGTACAGATTAGACAAAGCACTTTATGGTTTGAAATAGGCAGCTAGAGCATGGTATGATACTCTCTCTCAATTTCTTCTTTTAATAAATTCTCTCGGGGAACCATTTTTGGATCAACAAAACCCCCAGGGGTTCTACTAATACATCGTATAGCGGGTCCAGGCTTGAAGTTATACCAAAAATGGAATGGGACAGTCATTCGAAAATGAGAAAAGAAAAGAAGGGTGTGAACAATTTTCTAAATTAATGTCTTCTAAGTTTGAAATGAGTGCTTTAAGTGAACTAAAAACATTTTTAGGACTCCAAGTAAAACAAACCCCCAATGGGAATTTCATTCATCAATCTAAATATGTAAAGATCTTTTAAATAAATTTAATATGAATGATTGCAAAATAATTTCTACCCCCATGGCTACAAGTCCAAGAATAAGTCTAGATGAAAATGGTGAACCGGTAGATCAAACCCTCTACAGGTGCATGATTGGATCTTTGATGTATCTTACTGCATCTAGGCCAGACATCATGTATGCAACATGTGTCTGTGCAAGATGCCAATCAGCCCCTAAACATTCTCATTAGTCATTTGTGAAGAGGCTACTCAGATATCATAAAGGCAATCATGTGCTAAGTATCTGGTATTCTGCTAACCAAATATGTAAGCTTGTTGGTTTTTTAGACAGTGATTATGCTGGATGCTCAGTCACAAGAAAGTCTACTTCGGGAGGATGTCAGTTCTTTGCAAATTGCTTAGTGTCATGGCAAAGCAAGAAGCAAACGTCGGTGTCAAATTCAACTGCTGAAGCTGAGTACATTGCAGCAGCCCATTGCACTGCCCAAATCCTTTGGTTGCAATACCAACTGTTGGATTTTGGAATAACTGAACTAAAAACACCTTTCCTAATAGACAGCGAAGCTGCCAAAAATATAATAAAGAATCCTTTCTACCATTGAAAAACCAAACATATGAGACTGTTTTGAAAAGGGACTAATTGTCCCAAAACATGTCTCTACAAGTGACCAAATAGCAGATATATTTACCAAACCTTTGGACTCTTCAGCTTTTTCTAAGTTTGTGGCCAAAATGGGAATGATAAATATGAGATAATAAACATGGTTAAGAATATGTTTCTTAAACCTTAAATAATTACATAAAAGGAAAATCTTCGATGATTATCCTAACAACGGATATTTGATAAACCACTGATAAAGAAACCTTGGTCTCTCTTAGTGGTTGTCTCATAACACGGATAGGTTCAGTGGTTAATTTAACCACTGTTTCATATCTATTCCCGGTTAAAACTTCCGTTGTTACTAATCACTCTGCAAGATTAGACCCCTCATAGTTAATTGAATTGACACTCATTAATTGTTCTCACGACTCAATGATATCTTTCTTTCCATTTTTATCCCTCTTACATCAAGTGACCACTGATTTTCTTTCCTTATTTATATCAGTAGTTATCTTTTTTAATTCTTCAAATCTCTCACAGTAACTCAACGAAGTTACTTGATCTTCCTTTGATCAAGAACACTCTTTGTTTCAGAATGCTACTCATGGTGAAGGACAACTGCTTGTTAGGCATGTCGCTTGGCACGATGCATTTACACTGATTCCGTCTGAGCTTGATGCTCATGATAGGGGTGTGCTCGGTTCGGTTCGGTTTTTGGCTAAAACCGAAACCGAAACTGACATAGTCGGTTTTTGGTTATTAAAAACCATTCGGTTTTCGGTTTTTCGTTTTTCAGTTTTTTTGTCGGTTTCGGTTCGGTTTTCGGGTTTTTTGGTTTTTTTTACTTTTTTACTTTTTTTTTAGTTTTTGTTTTTTTTTGTTCTCTTTCTCACTTAATATTAAAAATATAAACATGTTTAACAATAGATAACTCATAAATTAATTGATCAAACACCAATTAATCAAAATAAAACTAAATAATTATAATCATGTTCTTAAATTTAAAAAGAAACAAAAGTAAACAATTAATTTTGAAATAATTACGCTCTTTATCTTTTAAAATGGTAAAAATAATTTAATCCAAATCTTTATCATCTCAAACGGTAGACTCTTTATGTGTTTTTATCCCGTTAAGTAAGTATAAAAATAACAAAACACACACACACACACATATATATATATTTATTTTTAAATAAGATAACAAATCGGTTCGGTTCGGTTATTTCGGTTTTTAGAATATGAAAAACCGAAACCGAACCGAAAAGTTCGGTTTCGGTTTTTTTCGGTTCGGTTTTTTATGGTTATTTATTCGGTTCGGTTTTTTCGGTTCGGTTTTTTCGGTTAATTCGGTTCCGGTTCGGTTTTTTCGGTTTTTTGCTCACCCCTAGCTCAAGATGATGGTGTAACAGCATCGGACCAGGCTTCATCCCAGACAAAGCTTTGTCTGTACTTCAGGGTGTGCATGAACATACTTCTTTGTCGTTTGTTCTTCTCTCTCATTATCACATGTTTGTCCAATGGGTAAAAACCCTAAGGTAAAGCTTCTGATATGTTATAAGTAGTGGCAGTTTGTTTTTTAAACCGCCTTTGTGTGTGAATGGTTAAACTTCCTCTTTTCATTTTCTCTAAAAAGCAAAGTTTGCACTCACACTTTGCGTTCATAACTGCTCACTGTTCATTCTCTCAAAAATGGCCTTGAAAATCAAGCCGATCCATAACCTCGGAGCTTACCTTGTCAAATATTCTGAGTACCCTCAATACAAAAAAGCAATCGACACTCTGGTAAACTATTTCGTTCATACTGCTCTCATTCTAAACCCTCCTATTTCGAAAATTGCTCTAAACCAGTTTTGGGCAAACTCATCCTTGGTGATAAAGGATGACTCTGTTGAAAGCATCGCCTCGGTGGTCGCTGGTCAACAAGTCCCCATCACCCCCACAAAAATAAGCGTTGCCCTAAATCTGAACGACGATGAGGCTCCCACCACTGTTTCTTTAAATTTTCTCCATAATGCTTTTATTCAGTGTGATTATCAGGGTGACCTGAAAACCAGGACCTTATACAAAGCTTTATTTTACCCCAAGTGCAAGTTCCTGTATCACACCATTCTACAGTGCTTGTCTCAAAAGTCGACTAGTTGGGGAGAAATGCCATTTGACATGCAATATTGAGAGTGCAATCAAAAGGTGTTTGGTTACCACATAGGAATGGAATGAACCATTTCACTAGGAATGTTATTCCTTCACTTTTGATGGTTTTCATTCCTTCTTGGAGTAGGGGTGTGTTTTTTTTATTCCTTCTCTTAAAGGAATGATCCGACTAATCACCAGACCCATGTCCAAAACCATTACTCGACGCATGTCCAAAACCATTACCCGACCCATGTCCCAAACCATGACCCGACCCATGACCAAAACCATGAACCGACCATTGACTTGGCTCATGACCAGAACCATGATTCGATCCATGATCTAAAACATGACGCAAACCATGATTCGAACTATGACTCAACCCATGACCTTAAGCATGATGTGAACAATGACCTGTACCATGAACCAAACCATGACCCATCACATGACCCTACCCAAGACCCAAACCACGACATGAGCCAAAAACCAAACTAAGGCCCAATACATGAAATGCCTCATGATCAAACCATGAGCTAAACAATAACCGAACAATGAACCGACTGATGATTCGAACCATGATTCGAGCCATGACCCCGACCTGAACCAAACTAAGACCCAATACATGAAATGCCTCATGATGGAACCATGAGGTAAACAGTAACCAAACAATGAACCGAGCGATGATCCGAACAATGACTCGACCCATGACCCACGATTTGAACAATGATTAAAACCACGACTCCACTCATAAGTTGTATTCGATTCCTTTATCTTCTCATGTCTACCAAACAATAAGAAGTAATAATTCCTTTCATTAACAGATGTAACCAAACATGAAAATGGAATGGTGATGATCCGTTTCTTTCTCACGTCCACTCCATTCCCTCGTCCATTTCATTCCCCCATCCATTCAATTCATTCATACCAAACATACCCTTAGAACATGAACTAGACTCCTTGGAAAATCAAGTTAAAGATCCATTGCTATCTGTGTAATTTTTCTCAAAACTTTTATCACTGTGTATAACCTGATGCACAAGTGAAAAAGTTTGAGGAGAAGAAGTTTGTAATATGGGCTTAAAAGGTTTGACACTTATGAATTCAGTAATGGACTGAGACAACAACTTATCAGTTTCTTCATTAAGTGTTTTTTGTCCTAAAAATTATATTTGCATGTAGCTTCGCAAAACTTGTTGTTCACCCACTATGTTTTTGAAAAAGATTATCATTCGGCCTTTTGAAAACCTTATTAATCATTGTGGGCTTCGACAAAGTCATAGGTGGAGTATCATCACAAAAAATCTTATCTCGCCTTTTAATTGTATATTAGATAATGTTGTCTGGTGTAGTAAACAAACATCTGTCTCTAGGAATATCAGATTCCTTAAGCACAGTTTCTCGCCTTTTAATTGTATATTAGATAATGTTGTCTGGTGTAGTAAACAAACATCTGTCTCTAGGATTATCAGATTCCTTAAGCACAGTTTCTCCCCTTTTAATTGTAGATTAGATAATGTTGTCTGGTGTAGTAAACAAACTTCTGTCTTTAGGAATATCAGATTCCTTAAGCACAGTTTCATGACTAATGTCAACATCTTCAATTAAAACAAACATATTGTTAATTTCAATTGAATTTGTTACATCAACCTTTTTATTGAAAGTACAATCAAAACCGGACATGCTTTTATTATCGTTGTTCTCATCAAAAAATTCTCTCTTGATCACTTGATTCTTTAAATCTGTCTCTGCATGTTTAAGCCTCACAAAAATTAAAAAGTTAGATATATCATTTGAAAACAAATATACGTTCTTATAGGTTTTAACAATGTAAGGAACAACATTTTGCAAATCAGGTCGTTTCCCAAATAGATGGTTAATGGGACGAGGAACCTCGTTATACCCTAAAACTTGGGTACCTGGATTTTGAACATGATTAGCCAAAATGTGTTGAAAAGTTATTTGTGCTCTTTGCAAACATTCAATTTATTTACATTTCATTTTCTTGTCATTCATTTCTTCAATAATCTTATTGATAATGCCAGCTTTATTAACTAACTTAAATTTCAATGTTTTTATATCTACACTATATTCTTCAAGTTTATTTTTATTAAGTTTTTTATTACCCAGATATTTTTTAACATTATCTTCTAAACATATGGCATCATTAACAAGTGACTGATTGTGCATAGTTACCATATCCAGCTTAGCTGCATAAGCACAACACTTCAGACAATTAGGTTTAACATTAAAAGTTTTTGGTAATGATGAATCAACCTGCTTGTCAATTGTTTGTGCCATGAATGCAACATGTGACTCATCATTCATTTGCACCTCTTTAGCATATGTAGTCCAATTTGCTCCAAATTGATCTTCAACTAACAATGCTTTGTCTTTAGTTAGAGGAAATGTCTTTGTCTTTAGTTATACAACTTGACCTTTTGATCAGAAAAACCAAGTCTCCTCTTTAAATTTCCAAAAATCTCAGATCTGCCAGTCCTTTATAAAAATCTTCTGGCTCTCCTTGTCAGCATGACCATTTGCCACTGAAGATCCATTTCTTCCATGTCACTAGGATCCACTTGATCCATATCTTCATCTATGAGCCATGGAGATATTGGGAATGGTAGTGACCATTTTAAAGTTTTTAATTAATCATATTAATTATTAAAATCAGATTTTCGATAGCGGAAGCGTTTAGGTTACGCATTTGTTTTTTAAACAAAATTCCCAAAACAAGGAATCTAGTTACTTACGAATAAACGAAAAACAATCATAGGGTATTTAGAATTGACCTCAATGAAGAAATGTAACATCTGTACATTTAGTCATGGTAGTCGTAAACAATGTAAGAACAATGTGTATTCATGTCAAATCAGTCAATGTGATTCATATGTTCATGATTGTGTTTGTGTGTGATAGGATCTTAATTAATGGGAGCAAGTATGTATTATTTAATTACAGTCGATCACGCTAGGCAAGAACAGTATCGTATTATATCGAAACAGTGGTAGGACGGCGTCAGATAAGGCAGGTAGCTGGACTCTGGGTATGCCCTATACATATACTGCGTTCGGTGTAATGGGATAGTGTTAGTGCGTAGTGATTAGACGAATAGTATGACAAACGAATTAATTAAACAAAAATTGTAATACGTAAGCGAGACTGAGTATAATTATGGGTGACGATCCATAACGATACGAATGTTGAACTTATAATTATGATTAAACGTCAATAAATAATTATTACGATCGAAAAACGTACGCGATTACGTGTATACACGTAATTGTATTTGTTTAACGATCTGTCAACGCACGAAGAGTAAAAATAAGTGAAATAAATTATTTTACATTTTTACAATTTTGAAACTCATCAAAATGATGAGAATAACAACTCTTTTATTTTAAAACCGCGTAAAACACGCGTTACGCGACGAAAACGCGAACCGAGCAAACGAAACGAACCCGAATACCGCTCGGACTATAAAAGCCTTGAAGAAGGCTATTTCTCTCATAATTTCTAGCCAAACCCTCTCTCTCTCTAGATTTTCGTCTCCTACCTCTCACTAGAAAAAATTCAAGCTTCAAACGCGCATAACTCCTTCGTTTCTCCACGGATTTGGGTGCTCTTGGTGTCCACGCGTAGCTCTCGACGAGTAGTACACGAAAGTACACGAAACACGAAAAATAGGGTTTTTTTTTATGTTACATGTCGAATCCATTCATATAACCGATGCTAGAACCGTTGTAAACCAATCTTGGACCTTCGAAATCTTGTTCTGGATCACCACCGATGTGGAGGCCTAGATCTGGCTAGTTGAGGATCGTGGTGAATGGAGGAGATGTGACAGGTTCGCCGGGGAAGGGGGTGGCCGAACCATTTCGGTGGCCGAACCATTGCATGGGATGCTTGCCGAACCCCCAACAACCACGAACCTCCATCAGCACCACCGAACCTCTGGGCAGGCGGCGAACCATCTGGACCAGACGAACCTTCTCCTGGGCGAACCTGGGTGCAGCATCTCACGAACCATTGTGTCGACCGAACTCTTGCATGTTACTCCCGAACCCTCATGATGAACGAACCCTTGCATGGGGGCCGAACCTATGACCAGTCACAGCCGAACCTATCAGCCTTCACCGAACCCTTCTGATTCAAACTCCGGAGAACCTTGCATGCAAACCTTAGAGCCGAACCTTGTGATCATCTGCATGACGAACGTACATCCGCGAACCTGCTTGTGTTCTCCCGAGCCCACCCAGCCGAACCCTAATGAGGATTTCCTAGCGGAACCCTCTAATAGGTTCGCTGGAATTGGGAAGCTAACACCCTACTCGACCACAACATTGAACAATTTGATAACAGACCCACAATTATTTCAAGCCGTTATAAGTGCTTCAACTCAATACAACCATTTTCGGCCCAACAATGGGATTTGGCCCAATAGTGGCCCAACAAATCAATGAAACGGCCCACGACCTTAAATGAATCCCTTAAACTCGGCCCAACCTTGGCCCTTTTCGGCCCATTACACCATACGGCCTAAGGTCCAATCATCTTCGGCCTATGTCTAATCCAAGAGGCACATGGCCTTTGATTAAGTTCACCATGGTTCATGGGCTCAAGGTCAATATTTGGCCCACAATTTAAATTAGTGTGAATTGATCTTATTCGGGTTTAAGTTGTAACTTAATCTAATTATGGGATCAAGTCATAAACCCAAAGGCCTTAAACAAATGGGAACATTTCTTCAAAATACATGTTAAACAATGGTTATCAAAATCAGCAACACTTGTTATTTTATGCACGCAAGTTATGCATAAAAGAACATGACACATTCTTTTTCATGAATCAAGTATCAATCAAGTGACTCAAATCGTGACATTCAAATTTGCACAACACTTTTAATCATGAGAACAAGTATTCAAGAGTTAATCAAGTTCAATATAACACAAGTCAATCCATAAATCAAAGTCTATACAATCATAAATTTTATATCTTATGTATGATTACAATGATATAGGAACCAGTTAGAAGTCTTGTTTGCTACTTGCTATTTGTTTTAGTTCAGAGTCTACTACAGACAGGTGAGAACTTTAGCCCCTCTTTTACTGTTTTACAACTGTTTTGGGTGGAACACGTGATCAATTACTCGCATCACAATCATACTTTATTTTACAGAATTTATGCTACTTTACAAACATTACATGTTCATTGTACAAATTCAACGGATTCATCAGCTGTTTTAAAGGATTTCATCAGCTGTTTTAAAGGATTTCATCAACTGTTTTAAAGGATTTATCAACTGTCTTAAAGGATTTTATAAACTGTTAAACATATTTTACTAAAAGGTTTTATAAAAGGTTCTCTAAACACATAGTTTTATAAATGTTAAACTCTTTTAAAGAATAAGTTTTATAAACTCTTTTAATAGGAATTGTGCTTTTACAAGATAATATTTTATAAGCCTTGTTATTACACAAGGACACTATTCTCGGTATTCAATCAAGGGTTCCAATACAAGGTTTTCAATCAATGGTTTTCATAGTGATATTCAATCAAGGGATTTCAATTCATGGTATTCAAGCAAGGTTTTCAAATCATGGTATTCAAACATGGCATTCAATTAAAGGTTTCAAATCCAAGTATTTCAAACACATGGTGTTCATCGTTGTGAACAAACTTATACATACATCAAGTTACATATTCATTAGCGTTAGTACTTGGTGATCACAGGGAAAGCAGACATGTATTCTTTTAGCGTTAGTACTGGGTGATCACAACAAGGGAAAGCGGACACGTAATCTTTTAGCGTTAGTACTGGGTGATCACAACAAGGGAAAGCGGACACAATTGGGCATACCTAATTATGGAGTTAGCTTTTAAATTTGTTTTAAAAGCCAACTGCAGGATTTTGTTACGAATGGTTTTATCAATGTTGCTGAAAAATTTTATCTCCAAACGTAGTTTGGGACTTGATTATAGGTTGGTTTTCTAGCAAACAGTCTGATGACTGTTTGGACACGTTTTACAGACTTGATGTTAGTTTGGGTTGCAACCATCCATATATTTTCAATCCTTGTTTATTCATATGCCTTACAATGCTATTTCATATTTACAAGTGTTAAACCTATTGTTCTCACCAACTACTTTTGTAGTTGACAGTTACTTTTCACGTGTTTCAGGTAATCAGGTTTAAGACATTCTAAAGGACAACTAAGGAGACCGTTTAAGATAAAACAAGATGAAGAAACATGCTAGGATGGATTTAGAACACATTAAAATCCTGATTGTTTAATTGTTTTGTTTGAAGTCTTATTTTGTAAACTATATTTTGGGTCTGTAGTTGTTATTCTTTTGATAGATAGATAGAATGTCTGTAACTAAACAATGGTCTAAACATTTTGAAACCTAGTAATGCATTGTGATTGTTCTTATTCAATACTTGTGCATGATTCAACTCTTGATCGTCACCGCGCCGTGGATTCCGCACGCGGCGCAGGGGGTGTGACAGGTTGGTATCAGAGCCAAGGTTGTAGAGAACTAGGAAAAACCCAATTATTAACCTAAGCTACTCCATAGGACTAAGTGCTATAGGCTTGAGGATACTTAGGATCTAAGTAACCTTAAGTGAGCATTAAGTCTACATCAAGCTTGAAAGATCTTAGGGATACACTTCTAAGATTAAGTATCGAGTCAAGAAATTTGAATCGGGATTCTATAATTTTAGAAACCGAATTAAATTTCTCAATACATATTCATTAAATGATTTCAGAGGCAAGGATCTGTATTCTTAGTATCCTTGATCTGAAATTCTCAATCAGAGTTCATTAAAGGATTTCAGAAGCAAGGATCTGTATTTTTTTAGTATCCTTGATCTGAAATTCTCAATCAGAGTTCATTACAGAATTTTAGAGGCAAAGATCTGTATTCTTAGTATCTTTGATCTGAAATTCTAATCATGATATTATTATCATGAATTCATTTCATTAGGACTTCATAACTTAGAATCTGTGTAACAATATTCTTTAGTTGAAGTTCACACAAGGAGATCATTATACTCAGTACTATAAGTATTGAGAACCTAGGTTAATTAACCTAGGACACATATATTAAAACCTAAGGTCCTGATTTATAGTAAATCAAGAATCTCGGTTTTGACAATCATAGTCATATTCATAGTTCAAGAAACAATCATGAATCAATCATAATAAATCAAGAGTTAGAATTCTAGCTTCAAATACCAATGGCGGCCAAGCTCTGGCATACTGAAGTGGTGGTGGGATGTCGGCTGGGCAGGCAGCTTGCTTGACCCTACGTAAGCCCTATATATAAGCTATCTTCAGTATGACAGGGGGAATTCGGCATTTGTATTTGAAGTGAAAATTCGGGAGCAACTGGAATCATTGAACATTAGTCAAACAGGGGAGATACAATCATTTGAGATACAACCATTGTGTGAAACAATCATTGTGTTAATCAACCATAGATGAGTCAACTATTGTGTGGAAATCAATCAAGTTGTGAACATTCATTAAATGTAAACCTTAAGTGAAACTCTTAAGTGATTACATGTTTAGTACTTACTAACATAGGTTAACAAGAAAAATGTAGAGCACACAGATGATTTAGTTCTACATGTTAACAATTGTTAGTAGGTGCACACATAATTCAATCATGGATTCAATCATAGTTCAGTGATCAAAGAACATGGGATTCTTAATCAATGAAACATACTTGTAAATCAATACAATCGTATTGTCAAACGCTAGCAAGGGCATGATCGTGGTATATCGAAGCGGTGGTGGGCTGGCGACTGGGCTGGCAGATTGCTTGACCCTTTTGTATGCCCTATATATAAGCTATCTTCGGTATACTGGGAAAGTGTCAGTGTGTAGGTTTGGTGGAGTGAAATCATGAGAGATCATAAATAATCACATGGGAAGTATACTAATAAGTTGATTGCTTATATGTGTATTTGCTCATATTACAATTGAATGATAATATTAGTAGTATGGATATATTACTAAGTTTATCATGTAAATTCAATTGTATCCTTTCTCATTACTGAACCACTTGTGGCTTCTATTCGTAGAATGCCTCCTCGACGTGATCCCAACAGAGGGGGTTCAACAAGTGGCAACGATGATGAGATTAACAAAATTGCCCGGGCCATCGTTGTACACATGAGGGATGTCATCCTGGGTATGGTCACTGATATCACCCAGAATCTTCAGGGAAGTACCAGTGATTCAGCACACAACTCAAATGCCACTAACACCGGAACTGTTAACTTCACTTTCAAGCAGTTCAATGATGCTAAGCCTCCTAAGTATGCTGGTACTGAGGGAGCTACCAGTCTACTGCAATGGCTGGAAAGCATTGGGGATATCCTAGACTTCACAGGATGTCCTGAAAATCTGAATGTCAAGATGGCCTCAAGCGCTTTTCATAAAGGCGCACTCATGTGGTGGAATTCTGAGAAGAACACCAGAGGTCGAGAGGTTGCTTTGGCCTTATCATGGGAGGATTTCAAGAAGTTACTTGTGGAACAGTTCTGTCCACGCCATGAACTGAAGAAACTCGAGGTGGAGATGTGGAATTTAGTTCAGGACAGTGGCGAGAAGGCAAAATATACAACTCGTTTCCATGAGTTGTGTATTCTGGTGCCACATCTGGTTACTCCTCTATCCCGCAGGATAGAGAAGTACATTGAAGGATTACCCCTAGTCATCAGGGGAACTGTTATGGGGAGTAGCCATACTACTCTGGAAGCGACAATTCATCTTGGTGCCACTCTTACTGAGGAATATGTCAAAGCGGGTGTGCTCACTCGAAAGGGGTATAAGAGAGCACAGGTTGAAGAAGGAAAGAAGCCTGAACAACACCAACCCAAAAAGAAGAAACAGAAGCAAAAGACGATCAAAAACTATGAAGCTTTGACTGCAGCTACACCGGTGCACGCCACTCCTGTTACTGCTATGCCACAACCAGCTACGGCCAGAAAGCCTTATACTGGTCCATTTCCACTTTGCACCAAATGCCAATACCATCACTTATCCGCTACCCCATGCAAAAAATGTCTCAAGTGTTGACGAATGGGACACTTGGCTGCAACATGTCGATCTGCTCATCTATCTGCTATTACAACTACCACCGCTAACCCTGCTACTACTGGTGGAAGGGTTTGTTATAACTGTGGAGCAGAAGGACACTTCAGAAACCAGTGCCCAAAACTCAACCCAGCTGCTACAACTGCTACGGCTCGTGCTTTTATCATCGGAACTTTCGAAGCACGCGAGGACCCGACAGTCATCACGGGTACATTTCTCATTAATGATCTCTACATTTCTATCATATTTGACACTGATGCTGATAAAAGTTTTGTCTCTACTAATACTGCTTCACTGTTTAATAAACAACCATCTATGCTTGATGCTCCTTACACTGTAGAAGTAGCGAATGGTAAGAGAATATTAGTGAACTCAATAATTCGCGATTGTGAATTGAGATTGAACGATCATCTTTTCCTTATCGATCTCATTCCTATGACACTCGGAAGCTTCGAAGTTGTAGTAGGAATGGATTGGTTATCCAAAAACCATGCCGAGATGGTATGCTCGGAGAAACTTATTCGACTTCCCTTACCGTCCGGCGAGATGATACAAGTTTACGGTGAGAAACCCTGCCGCGGATTGAAGATTGTGTCGTGTATCAAGGCTAGGAAGTACCTGAAGAAGAAATACTTTGCGTTCCTGGCTCATGTGGTAGAGAAGAAACTTGAGAAGAAAGCAGTTGCAGACGTTCCGGTCATCAGAGTTTATCCGGACGTATTCCAGAAGACTTGCCTGGATTACCACCGATCCGGCAAGTGGAGTTTAGAATCGATCTTGTCCCTGGAGCAAACCCAGTGGCGAAGTCACCATATCGATTAGCGTTGTCTAAGATGCAGGAACTGTCTAGTCAACTCCAAGAACTCTTAGACAAAGGTTTCATAAGACCGAGTTTCTCTCCTTGGGGAGCTCCGGTTCTCTTTGTCAAGAAGAAAGCTGGTTCATTTCGTATGTGCATCGATTATCGTGAACTAAACAAGTTGACAATTAAGAACAGATATCCTCTACCTAGGATCGATGATCTGTTTGATCAATTACATGGAGCGACTTGCTTTTCTAAAATTGATTTACGATCCAGGTATCATCAGTTACGAGTAAATGATGAGGATATACCAAAGACTGCGTTTAGGACACGATATGGACACTACGAGTTCGTGGTTATGCCGTTTGGACTGACCAATGCACCGGCAGTGTTCATGGAGTTGATGAATCGAGTCTGCAGGCTGTACTTAGATCAGCTCGTTATCGTCTTCATTGATGATATACTGATTTATTCAAAGACTGAGCAAGAACATGGAGATCATTTAAGGAGAGTCTTAGAGCTATTAAGAGCTGAACAACTTTATGCTAAATTCTCAAAGTGTGAATTTTGTCTAAAAGAAGTTCACTTCTTAGGGCATGTCATTAACAGGGATGGGATACACGTAGATCCAGCGAAGATTGAGGCAATTAACAACTGGACCACCCCATCTACTCCAATAGAGATTCGTTCATTTCTGGGACCGGCAGGCAATTATCAGAGGTTCATCGCGAACTTTTCAAAGATCGCCTTGCCACTTACCACACTGACCCAGAAAAGTCAAGCGTTCATATGGGGACAGAAACAAGAAGATGCATTTCAACTTCTTAAACATGAGTTTTGCAACTCCCCTATCCTTAGTCTTCCAGAAGGCAGTGATAATTTTATTGTCTACTACGATGCATCAAACCTTGGACTCGGTTGTGTACTTATGCAATGGGACAAGGTGATTGCATATGCGTCAAGACAGCTTAAGGTTCACGAGAAGAATTATATTACTCATGACCTTGAGTTAGGGGCTGTGGTCTTTGCATTGAAGATTTGGAGGCACTACCTTTATGGTACTAAATGTGTCATCTATACCGACCACAAGAGCCTACAACACATTCTCAATCAGAAAGAACTCAACATGAGACAATGACGTTGGGTTGAGCTTCTAACTGATTATGACTGTGAGATTCGTTATCACCCGGGTAAAGTCAATGTGGTGGCGGATGCTCTCAGTCGTGAGGAACCAATCAATCCAATTCGTGTAAGAGCCATGGAGATCAACACACAACCAAACTTGAAAGAGCTGATTCGTATTGCACAACAACAAGCAGTGATCGACAATTAACGGAAGACAGATTTAGACTGCGGAGTTGAGGGTAAACTAGAACCTCGAGTTGATGGGGTTTTATACTTCAACGGTCGCATGTGGATTCCAAAGTCAGAAGAATTGCGCACACTCATCTGTGATGAGGCTCATAAGTCGCGATACTCAGTTCATCCAAGAGCCGATAAGATGTATCAATACTTGAAAACATCTTACTGGTGGCTGGGAATGAGGAAAGACATAGCACTGTACGTGGGGAAATGTCTTACATGTTCTAAAGTCAAAGCAGAACATCAAAAGCCTTCAGGACTTCTGTAGCAACCTGAAATTCCTCAATGGAAATGGGAACAAATTTCCATGGATTTCATAACCAAGTTGCCGAGAACTCCGCGAGGATTCTATTCGATTTGGGTGATCGTTGATCGACTCACCAAATCTGCTCATTTTCTCCCGATCCGAGAGGATTACAAAATGGAGAAGTTAGCTACCTTGTACATCAAAGAAATCATTGCGCGTCATGGTACTCCAACATCAATCATTTCTGATCGAGATAGTGGTTTCACTTCTCGCTTTTGGCAAACATTGCAAAAGGCTTTTGGAACCCGTGTTAATGTTAGCACGACGTATCATCCCCAAACCGACGTATCATCTTCCACTCATCGAGTTTTCGTACAACAACAGTTAGCATACAAGCATTCAATGTGCACCATTCGAAGCTTTATATGGTAGGAAGTGCCGATCACCGGTCTGCTGGACCGAGGTTGGTGATTCACAGGTCGTAGGACCTGAACTTATTCAAGAAACAACATTCAAGATCAAAATCATTCAATCAAGGCTTAAGGCCGCACGAGATCGGCAAAAGAGTTATGCCGATCGACGTCGGAAACCACTTGAGTTTCAAGTTGGTGACCGAGTCTTACTGAAGGTTTCTCCCTGGAAAGGCGTTGTCTGATTTGGGAAGAAAGGGAAACTTGCACCAAGGTACGTTGGACCTTTTGAAATCCTGGAACGGATTGGTCTCGTAGCCTACAAACTCAAACTTTCGGTGGAGCTAAGCAATGTTCACGATACATTTCATGTATCGAATCTTAAGAAATGCTTGGCAGATCATGATGTTCAGATTCCACTGGAAGACATTCAGATTCAAAACAACATGCAATTCATAGAACGTCCGGTTGAAATCATGGATCATGGAGTCAAGAAACTTAAACGTAGCCGTATCCCGATCGTAAAGGTACGATGGGAGGGCAAACGTGGTGCTGAGTTCACCTGGGAACGTGAAGACCAGATGAAGCTTAAGTACCCTCATCTGTTTACAGTACCTTCGGCTAGTTAATTTCGGGACGAAATTCCCTTAACTAGGGGAGACTGTAACATCTGTACATTTAGTCATGGTAGTCATAAACAGTGTTAGAACAATGTGTATTCATGTCCAATGAGTCAATGTGATTCATATGTTCATGATTGTGTTTGTGTGTGATAGGATCTTAATTAATAAGAGCAAGTGTGTATTATTTAATTACAGTCGATTACGCTAGGCAAGAACAGTATCGTATTATATCAAAACAGTGGTTGGATGGCGTCAGATAAGGCAGGTAGCTAGACTCTGGGGTATGCCCTATACATATACTGCGTTCGGTGTAATGGGATAGTGTTAGTGCGTAGTGATTAGACGAATAGTATGACAAACGAATTAATTAAACAAAAATCGTAATACGTAAGCGAGACTGAGTATAATTATGGGTGACGATCCATAACAATACGAATGTTGAACTTATATTTATGATTAAACGTCAATAAATAATTATTACGATCGAAAAACGTACGCGATTACGGGTATACACGTAATTGTATTTGTTTAACGATCTGTCAACGCACGAAGAGTAAAAATAAGTGAAATAAATTATTTTACATTTTTACAATTTTGAAACTCATCAAAATGATGAGAATAACAACTCTTTTATTTTAAAACCGCGTAAAATACGCGTTACGCGACGAAAACGCGAACCGATCAAACGAAACGAACCCGAATACCGCTCGGACTATAAAAGCCTTGAAGAAGGCTATTTCTCTCATAATTTCCTGCCAAACCCTCTCTCTCTCTAGATTTTCGTCTCCTACCTCTCGCTAGAAAAAATTCAAGCTTCAAACGTGCATAACTCCTTAGTTTCTCCACGGATTTGGGTGCTCTTGGTGTCCACGCGTAGCTCTCGACGAGTAGTACACAAAAGTACAACTGATCTGGAGATTTGTCCGACCAAAATCGAGGTATTGATGCTTGAAAAACACGAAAAATAGGGTTTTTTTATGTTACATGTCGAATCCATTCATATAACCGTTGTAAACCAATCTTGAACCTTCGAAATCTTGTTCTGGATCACCACCGATGTGGAGGCGTAGATCTAGCTAGTTGAGGATCGTGGTGAATGGAGGAGATGTGACAGGTTCACCGGGGAAGGGGGTAGCCAAACCATTTTGGTGGCCGAACCATTGCATGGGATGCTTGCCGAACCCCCAACAACCACGAACCTCCATCAGCACCACCGAACCTCTGGGCAGGCGGCGAACCCTCTGGACCAGACGAACCTTCTCCTGGGCGAACCTGGGTGCAGCATCTCACGAACCATTGAGTCGACCGAACCCTTGCATGTTACTCCCGAACCCTCATGTTACTCCCGAACCCTCATGATGAATGAACCCTTGCATGGGGGCCGAACCTATGACCAGACATAGCCGAACCTATCAGCCTTCACCGAACCCTTCTGATGCAAACTCCGGCGAACCTTGCATGCAAACCTTAGAGCCGAACCTTGTGATAGTGGCCCAACAAATCAATGAAACGGCCCACGTCCTTAAATAAATCCCTTAAACTCGGCCCAACCTTGGCCCTTTTCGGCCCATTACACCATACGGCCTAAGGTCCAATCATCTTCGGCCTATGTCTAATCCAAGAGGCCCATGGCCTTTGATTAAGTTCACCATGGTTCATGGGCTCAAGGTCAATATTTGGCCCACAATTTAAAGTAGCGTGAATTGATCTTATTCGGGTTTAAGTTGTAACTTAATCTAATTATGGGATCAAGTCATAAACCCAAAGGCCTTAAACAAATGCGAACATTTCTTCAAAATACATGTTAAACAATGGTTATCAAAATCAGCAACACTTGTTATTTTATGCACGCAAGTTATGCATAAAAGAACATGACACATTCTTTTTCATGAATCAAGTATCAATCAAGTGACTCAAATCATGACTTCATGATAATCATCCGGGTGAACGCTATGAAATAAAAAGAATGATAATCATGATAACGTAACTTCATGATAACAACATCATTCACACAACTACTAACATTGTATAATAAGACAAGTTCTTATAAAACTTTGTTAAAAACTACGAGAACACACAACACTGAGAACAAACAACACTAAGATGATGACTATGGTGAACATAACAACAATTGATTACTATTAAACTGTCTGTATTTTATCACGTCAATCATGTGCCATGTATTCAGGTTCAAATTGTACGTCCCTCAACAACGAATCGTTTACCAGTTAATGTGACGCGACTAAACAGACGATAGTATAGTGGTACCATAGGTTTGACAAACCTCCGGCGAGCAGGGCCGGTATGTTGATCGTATTATCATTTGGCCGGTAATGTATGACCGGTGACAGGGCGACATCAGTCAGGGTCTGGTAAGCGACACATGGTGATATTAATCTACAGTGATAATCGTAATTAATCCTTCGATTCCATTGACTAGTAAACTAAGGAATTGATTTTCTCTCATGTCACATTACTGGTAGTGGTTTCGTGGAAGGCTATGAGAACATCAAAGTGGTAGAGGTAAATCGGATGCATTGTGATCTGATTACGTGAGGATTACAATGGATTCCTTTTAGGCTCTATGCACTTCAAACGGAAAATAGATATCAATTGGTTAACTAACACTTCTATTATTAGTAGTGACTGACACTTAACCCCACAAGCGAGAGAATAATAACAAGGATAAGATTAAATTAATCTACTTTTCTTAAACCATTGAGGGTTTATCAATACTTTGGTTTGATGACTAAACCCCTCATACTATATTACTCTACATATAACACATAGGGTGATGAACATGATCTTATGGGTGAACATCAAAAGGGGTGAACACATGTGAGATGAAAATGGGTATCCATAGTTTTATTGCAAGTGGTGTGGAGTTCTATTAGGTATGTGGTGGGATGTCAGGTGGGGCTTCTTCCGCTACGTATGCCCTATATATAAGCATAACTAATAAGATGAGACACTACTTGTGAATATAACTATGGAGAGGCCATTGTGTGAGACGGATGAATCAAACATTAACAAGACTATTGTATGACATTGTGACTGTGAATGTGAACAAATCAATGTTTTCAATTACTAAACTTATGAACTCACCAACCTAGTGTTCACTTTGTTTAAATGCATGTTTTCTCAGGTGACGAACAGGTTTAGTCACAAGCATTCAAGGATTAAGCTAGTGGACTTTTAGAAGACCTAGCTTCATTTTGTGTTGAGCATACTTTTGAATGACAAAATAGTGAATCATCTTTTGTAGATCTTGTACAGTTACAAGATAGAAACTTCATGATTCTTTTGGATAGATTTACTTAGTTAAATTATGAACGTAACATTGTAATTTAACTTTGTAATTCTATATCATTGTCATGTTAGCATTTCTCACTTATATCTCATGTGATATGTAAACAATCCGATCATTTTTATTATCAAAAGATATCGCACCCCGAGAACCTTCCGCCCGACTGGAAAGTCGATCCAGCCCGCCGACTCGGGGTGTGACATGTGATGCCTCCCATCAGGGACTCGGTTGTGTGTTAATGCAACGAGACAAAGTTACTGCGTACGCATCAATACAGTTAAAGATTAATGAGAAGAAATTCACTACTCATGATCTGGAACTGGGAGCAGTGGTATTCGCGTTGAAAATCTGGAGACATCACTTACATGGCACCAAGTGTACCGTATTTACTGATCACAAGAGTCTACGGCATATCTTTGATCAGAAAGAACTCAACATGCAACAACGTTGTTGGATTGAACTTCTGAATGATTACGACTGTGTGATTATGTACCATCCGGGTAAGGCGAATGTTGTAGCGGATGCCTTGAGCTGGAAGGAACGGGTCAAATCCTTGCGCGTCTGAGCAATGGGGATGACTGTGCAGACCAGTCTACGCGACAAGATTATTCAGGCACAATAGGAATCAGTAGAACCATGATATCTGAAGAAGGAACTTGATTGTGGAGCGGAACGACATTTCGAGACAAAACCAGATGGAGTTATCTACTATGAGGATCGCGTATGGATTCCAGCGGTAGAGGAATTGAGGAAACTCATATTTGATGAAGCACACAAGACCAAATACTCGATGCATCTAGGCACCGATAAAATGTACCAGGACTTATGGGGATTTTATTGGTGGCCGGGTATGAAGAAAGACATAACTGAGTACGTCATTTGATGCCTTACGTGTGCGAAAGTAAAGGTGGAACACCAGAAGCCGTCACGGTTACTGGAACATCTTGAAATTCTGCTCTGGAAGTGGGAACAAATAGCTATGGATTTCATTACCAAGGTACCCCGCACTTCTAGTGGTCATGATACGATTTGGGTTATCATCGATCGATTAACCAAGTCTGCTCATTTCTTGCCAATGCGTGAGACCTTCACGATGGATAAACTGGCGAGACTATACATTAACGAGATAGTGGTACGTCACGGTGTGCCATTGTCTATTATTTCGGATCGAGACAGCAGATTCACATCAAGATTCTGGCAATCATTGCAGAAATCTCTAGGGACACACTTAACTCTGAGTACAGCATACCATCCACAAACGGATGGTCAAAGCGAACGTTCAATACAGACCCTAGAGGACATGTTGAGAACATGTGTTCTAGATTTCGGTGGAAATTGGGACTCTCATTTGCCACTGATCGAATTCTCCTATAACACCAGTTACCATAGTTGCATCGGATGCGCACCATTCGAGGCTCTGTATGGTCGAAAATGTCGGTCACCGATCTGTTGGACTGAAGTAGGAGATAACCGTATAACTGGGCCAGAGCTTCTTCAAGAAACTACTGATGAGATTGCTCAGATTCAACAGAGGTTACAAGCAACCAGAAGTAGACAAAAGAGCTATGCCGACAAGCGGTGCAAGCCGTTAGAATTTCAAGTGGGAGACCGTGTCATGTTAAAGGTATCCCCATGGAAAGGCGTAGTCCGTTTAGGAAAGGAAGGCAAGTTAGCACCACGATACGTGGGACCGTTTGAGATCATTGAACGTATTGGTCCTGTGGCGTATAGACTGAGATTACCAGATGAACTCAGTGGTGTGCATGACGTGTTTCACGTTTCAAACTTAAATAAATGCCTTGCTGACGAATCACTCGTCATACCAATCGAAGAAATTCAAATGGATGAACAATTACATTTTATCGAAGAACCTTTACAGATTATGGGTCGCGAAGTTAAACTGCTAAAGCGAAGCCGTATTCCGATTGTCAATGTTCGATGGAATTCAAAGCGTAGGCGCGAGTTTACTTGGGAATGCGAAGATCACATGAAGTCCAAGTATCCCCATCTGTTTACAGTGGAAGCCATACCTGATAACGATTCTTAAATTTCGGGAGGAAATTCCTCTAACAAGGGGAGACTGTAACATCAGTGCCGAAAATGTAACTAGAACAGTGATCTACACAGTAACTTGCACAGTAACTCAGGTACAAACTATGTGCATTTCATGTATATCATTATCATTTCATGTTTATCGTAGAACAATTTCACAGTTATTTCAGAAACCTAACTAAAAACTAATGTTCAACAGACAGACATTTATCTGATGACACAGAACCATCACATGAATGCTTGTTAGAATTCTATTATGTATAAACGTATGTGAGGATGTGCAGCACAAAACCATAACGGATGTCGTTACATGAATGCTAAATAAACGGATTGTTCGTATAGGTGATGATCTGTACGAATGTATCTGAAAGTTTAACGTTCTGAATGATTTCCAATAATTAGAAAACCATATTGAAAAGTGTAGTTATCGTCGTGTTCGTACGGGTGACGATCTGAACGAATACGCGCGACGACTGTACGATTCGATTTAAACAGGTAAACTAAATATTTTCAGAAATTTAAAATAAACGGAAGATATTAAGTTAATTTACTAGGAATTACCACCTAAATAAAATTTATAAACTTTACTTTTAAAACCGAAATGTTTAGTTTCGAAAAACAAAAGGAACCGACGTTTCTACGCGAAATCGAGCGAGTCCAAACGAACCCGAAAACACCGAGTGTTTGATAGCCTATAATGAGGCATTAAATGCCTCATTTCTTCCCCACCAACCAGCTCCACCACCATCAATTCGTCACACTCTCTTTACTTTCTCTCTCTAAGATCCACAAACCCTAGATCTCTCTATACTCAACCAAATCGAGCCATTTTGGTGTCAAAACGACCACAAAAACACGAAGATCTTGATAGTACAAACGATCTGAGCCAAGAACCATCAAAATACAGATAGAATCGACTTCAAAAGTACGATTTTTTAGGGTTTTCTTACCCTTTGTTCGGCCCCCTCAAAAATCGGTTCTATGCCACCCAAACCATAGGGAAACACCACGAAATCATCCTAGAATGGTTTAGGAACATGTTATACAGCAGGGACTAGTCATTTAGTTCAAAAAATGGGGATTTCACATTGTTGTCTTCGAACAGCCGAATGAGGAACCACCCAGGCCAGCCGAAGGAGCCAATGCCGAAGGAGACAAGGCCGAATGGGCCTTTCGTACAACTACCATTCGGTCGAGTCCCTCTCATTTGCATACACCGTTTTTCGGCCAAGTTTCATTCGCATGCATCACCAACAGTCGGCCGAGCTATCCTTCATTCGTGTGACCATGATGGTTCGGCCGAACCACCTTGCATGGCCACCTTCTTCGGTCAACCCTTCACTCGCATGCCTAGTCTCATACGGCCAAACCTTCATTCGCACAAGTTGATCCCCTATTCGGCTGATTACAAGGATCTGAGTATACGATCTTGTGCATGGGTTTGGACTATGTGATGGCATGCATGGGCCTTGTATGATGTATGCATGCATGGGGGGGGGAATCTATTAGGGTGTAAAACTAAGGTATTCTAATTTACAGTGATGTATGAACTTGGAATAATGAAGATAATTTGGACTAAATTATCAATTAGGTTTGAAACATTTGAGTTTTACTACACAAGATCATGAATAGGGTTTTCAAGAACAAGGTTTTTTTCTAAAGCATCTTGACATGTAGACTTGGATTTTAACACCAACTTTTCTAAACCAATGTTGAACTACAACATGAATGGTTGGGCACCATTTGAGCTTAATGTAACGTCACTGTACTTCCGGTCGTCCGTACATCCGTACATCCGTATGATTGTACTGTTACGACCTAAGATTTATTGTTATTAATGATAATGAATTATTTATTGATATTATTTATGATTATCACTGTTGATGGTATACATGATTATAGCACATATTATACGCGTAAAACATGGAAAGTTTAGTTGTAATCCAACTAAACAGAATCAGAGTGTTTATCGCAATTACATTATTCTGATTATGGATTATTGGTTTGGAATAAGAATGGATCTGGGATGAAACTGGGAGTTTGTTAGAGTCTGGTTACTAAACATAATCAAGGACACATGGACATGGTTTATTGAAATAGCGGTGGGACGGTGGCTAGGGCAGTTGCGACTGAACCTTACATATGCCCTATACATATGCATATTTCGGTCTATCATGGATGTGTCAGTGACTAGGGTTTAGTGGGTTTTGGTTTGGGAATAATAATACTAAAGTTAATAATTAACGGGAATAATATTACGCGATGGTGAGGTTACGGACATTATTTAAACGCGAATATTAATTCAGAAATATTAACCTAATAAATGTATTCGTGCGGGTGACGATTCACACAAATATAATTATTAGGAATAATATTCTGAAATGATATTCCATAATTAGTAAATTGAATCGAAATACGATACGAGCGTCGCATTCGCAAAGGTGACGATCTTTACGAATACGCACGCGAGTAACGCGTTTCGACGAGATAATTAAATAATATCAAACGATATTAAATTAATAGGGAAAAACTGAAAACGTTTATTAGGAATCACAACTTGAATCGATTCGAATATATTTAATTATTAAATAATTGATTTAGCGAAAACAAACAAAAGCATTTTATTTAAACGTTTCTAATTGAAAAACTACTTTTATTGAAAACGAAATTATTTATCTAAAAGTCTTACTTTTAAATATGTTTACGTTTAAAAACCGAGCATTTTATTTATTCTAATCGCGATAAAAACGAGACCGGACGCGGGGGAAGACACGCGATATATGGAAGAGCTTTTCCATCTTCTTCCTCACATTTCACAAACTCTCTCTATAAACATTAATTTTCGTCACCAACTAAACCACCCACCTTCTCTCTAGCTTTTTGAGCTCGATCTTTGGCGGAATCGCGTGATTTTTGGCCCTGAACGACCACAAGATCGAGGAGAACAAGGAAGTACAAGGATCTCTCACGTTTCATCGACCAATCGAGGAAAATCTATGATGTTATGTTTGGTTTTGTAGTAGATCTCGAACCCTTGCCTAGCTAATGTTGTGATCGATATAGAACAAGTGTAAAACACCAAATCATGTTGTTAGTAGGTAGGAGAGAGCCATAGACGACCTGATAACTTACAGGTTTGTGAGGAAGAAGAGGATGGGGGTGTCGGCTCGACACAGCACATGGCCGAACCATTGTGCAGGTCGGCGAACCCTCGACAGTTCCTGAGAGCCGAACCTTCTTGCATCAAGAAACTCACGAACCTTTTTGCCATTTTAAACCCACGAACCCTACTGAACGAACCTGCATGGCGAACCATTGAGCTGCACGAACCTTTAGGGTGGCCGAACCCATGTTATTCGGCCGAACCTTTGATCTTGAATTTATTTCATTCGGCCGAACCTTGTCTTGCTGCGAACCTAGGTGTACAACCAACCCTCAAGGAACCTTCGTGCTAGGATGGGGCCGAACCTATGGCTCATATCTAAAAGGTTCGCTACTTTTGTGCTAAGCAAAATCAAATTGTCGAAATTTGATTGGGAAGGGATTAAGATCTTTGAGAAACCATGGGATATATATAATGCATGCATGAGAATAGCAAACCACCATCTTTTATTTCTTTAACCTAAATTTTTCTTTAACATTATAGAATTTTATAAAGATTTAATGTATTGTGTAAATCTTAACTTTACATGTAAACACTTTAGTTACAATTTTATTAGACACAAAATGAAATTGTAATGGATTTAGATACAGGTGGTGGAATCGAATAATTATATATGTGTGCATGGTGTATGAATGATGATGATATCAGGTGGCATACACGCCTAGAGGGATACACATTCAATGGCACAAGTTAGTTATCATAATTAAGTGATAAAACTAACAAGTTTGAGTTATAAGGGTTACAATGATTAATTATAAAATCTTTAACCTTTTACTTTAACTTAGGTAAACTAATCGGGGTTAGTGAAATATTTAACGAGATTCAAAGTAAACATGTATGGACACTTAGTAATGAATGAAGCACTTAAACTTATAAACACGATCACATCTTAAATTTACAGATCTCTGAGTTGATTTGAGTTACATACGCGAGCGCCATAATACAAGAACACATATACTAAGGACTTCAGGTGAGTTCTCATAACCTCATTTTCTTTCAACTGTTTTGTTTTAAAACTCGGAGGTGAAGCATTTATACCGGTTTAAATATTATTTTGATAACACAAGGGTAATACCTGTTTATCATTATGATATTTATATTATGGATTATTACTAATTATTATACATCCGTGTAAACATTTTTATTGACTCCGGTCAATAACAAAGATTACATGTATTGTCACATACTCCGTGAATCATTACTTTTAACTTCGGTTATTTGTTTTGACTTCATGTATTGTCACGTGGATGGTTTCCACATCCGTGAATCATCGCCTTTAACTCCGGTTAATTGCTTTGACTTCATGTATAGCCACGTGGTTAGCTACCACTCCATGGATCTTGTTTTTAACTTATGTTAATTACATAATGTCCATGTATAGTCACAGATATTATTTGAGAATGTTGATATTGAGATTGATTGATTGGTTATGTGGGTTGATTACCTCTTTCTGACTATGGTTATCTGTGATTGATTATGACTGATTGGTTATGTGATTATGTGTTTGTGTATGTGCTTGGTTGTTAAGTTTGGAGATTTGTTGGATTATCTCATACAGGTATTATTGTGGATTTTCTCAGGATATCATAAGCCTTTATACTCATTTTATCTAAACCTTTTATAAAACCATTTTTAAACTTAAACTCTTAAATGCATTATATAAAAAACCTTTTAAGTATAAAAACTTATGATTAATCACCAACTACTTTGTAGTTGACACTTGATTTCTTACATGTTTCAGGTGATGGAGACAAGTAGGATGAAGAGGGTGATCTCTTATATTTTGGACATCATCATATAGGGTCTTGGACTTAGCTAAATAACTAAATATCTGGCGACTAGAATTTAGTTAGATAGCTAAATCTCTTTTGTATTTGTTGAAATTATTTCATGTTGAACATGATTTTTGTGTAAATATTTTGGTTGAATGATTGATATATGATGATTGGATTTAGATGCCCACGAGCTTTTGAACAATCTACACATCCCTCGTGGCATCCCGACGTTTCCGCCATCGGTTGGGGTGTTACACTTAACACATTCGGGTTTCATTAAACTAGATCATGAATGAATGGACGAGAATTAATCAAGGATGAAGGAAACAATCTGAGTATCTAAGTGTTAATCACATTACTAACACTCAATACTTAGAAATTCTACACAAACGTATAAAGGAAAGATTGAGGAGATGCATTGGAAGACATGGTGTATAACGGTGAGAAGGCAGCAGAGGGAACCGTGGTATATACCTGTGGGGAAGGCATGAAAACATGACTGGAGGGCCCACCACCACCACCACCTTTCACTACCTTAGGCACCACTCATACCACATCATCATCATTACCTCACTCTAATACTCACATCCACCACACAGAGCCACCACCATAACCAGGCAGGAGTCAGAGGGACAAAGGCAAGGCTCACATGCGTACGCCTTCGCCTTATGCACCTGAGGGGACTCCCGTGGATATTGTATTGATCCAGGATCAAGTTTTCTTGCTGGAGAAAGACTCCATTACTAAGAATGACAAGATTCATGAGCTGCAGGGTGCATTGGTCAGAGTATGTGAGATGTTTAGAAGACAGATACGCGACGTTGACCGTGTGGAGAAGCAGCATAAACGTTTGACAAAAGATTTTGAGAGACTGACTGGGTCTAAGTTTGATGAGGATGAAGACTATGATGATGAAGAAGTTGAAGAAGAAGAAACTGAGAAGAAAGATGATGAGAATGACAAGGATGTCGATAATGCCAAGGATGATCAAGGGGGTGACAAAGATGGCGACAATGCCAAAGATGACAATGGGAAGGAAAAAGATGATGACAATACGAGAGGTGACATGGGCCAGGGTGCTAGTTCTTCAAGTCAGAAAGATGATCAGCCTGTACAGGACGCTGCCAAGAATACCGATGCTTCTGAGAATCAACAGTCTGCGGAGAAGCCTCTGGATTATTATGATGATTTATTCGAGGATCTTCCCGAGAACTTTCTGATCGACGAATTCGGTGAAAAGCTCGGTGGAGTGGGCATATGGGATTTGTTTCGCCGATGTGTCTATGGACTCGGTGTTTGAGGCGATCAGTGACCAGGAGAGGAAGGAGAAAGCCGAATCTTCTGCAGAAGCATCTATAGAAGAAGAAGCAGAAAATGTTATTCTCGGCAACGTCAACAAGGACCCATATGTAGACTTCTTGTATGCTCACAAGTATGTCAACAAGGAAGGACAGGAGAATCCCCCACTAGCCACAGTTATTGATAGTTGGTTCGACAGGCAGAAAGATTGGACACCTGCTCCTCCAGAGATTCAGGCGTCATGGCTAGGTGAGATGCAGGAAGAACATCCATAGCATACATTCATGACATGCGACAGAGACTTGTTTGTTGTTCGCAATGACAAATCCAGCGTTTGCTGTTGGATGTGCGACAAAGACAAAGATCTCTATGTTGTTAAGAGAATGAATGGGAATGTAGAATATTTCAAGAGGCCTAGGGATTTCTGCACAGTGCCAATGTTTGAAATTAGGAGCGTCAACAACGCGATGTTCTTCAATCCCTCGAAAGACACTCAGGCCGATCTGTTCGCCAAATTCTTGAAAGATCAATGCGATAGAGAGTTTCCAGTGATGAAGACTGCAAAAGGAAGGCACTTTGTTTCTACATGTATTCTGCATCCTGTTAAGAAGGAACCATGGATCTACTACAAGTATCCACCGCAACACACGGAAAAGGCCATTCCTGTCTCATCACGAGCTCCTGACAATTCCTTGGCCAACTTCCAGTCTTGGTATTTTCACGAGAAGACACTTGCTGCTGTCATTCTCCGGAACAAAGACGACATCAAAGACTTTGATATGATACTTGATCTGATGGATCTTCTGAAGTATGGCAAGGAAGATATGCAGAAACTACACGAGTCTCCTATCAGAGTCTACGGTTACTGGGACGAAAAGGCAAAGCCCTTTACTCATGTAGTCTCTTTTGCTATGGAGCTGAAAGTGTATGCCGAAGAAGGTCCTCACTCAGTCTCGCTTCCCATCTGTTGACTTCATCAGTCTAGGGGGAGTTTATAGAGCCCAACTGAAGATGAAGACTAACAAAGTCAACAAGAGAAGAGTCGAAGACATGATTTTGTTTATTTTCGTGTATTTCGTGTACTGCAGTATTTTGAGTACTCGACTATTTTCGAGTATAGAGGTTCGAGTACTCCTAGAGTAGTATAAATAGACGTATTTGTACTGTTCTACGGTTGGATTCCCGAGGCATGCTCTCTAAACATACAGAGTGTAACATCAGTGCCGGAATCGTACCGAAACAGTTATCTCAAACAGTATCATGAACAGTAATCAGGTACACATTTTATGCATTTAAGTAAATTTCACATTCATATCGTATATCATTATCATTTCATGTAGAAACAGTGAATTCTTAATCATTTTTGAGAAACAAAACTCAGAAAACACGGTTCGTTAGTCAGATAATTATCTGGCAACACAGAACCATCATGTGGTTATGTGTTAGGATTATATTATGTATAAACGTATGTGAGGATTTACAGAACAAAACACACGGATGTTGATACGTGAATGCTAAATCGACGGGTTATTCGTATAGGTGACGATCTGTACGAATATATCTGAAGGATTAACGTTCTGAATGATGTCCGATAATTAGAAAACCTTATTGAAAAGTATAGTTATCGTCGTGTTCGTACGGGTGACGATTCAAACGAATACGCGCGACGACCGTACGATTCGATTTTAAACAGTAAATTTAATGTTTTTGGAAATTTAAAATAAATAAAAGATATTTAGTTAATTTATTTGGAGTCACAACCTAAAATAAATTTAGAAACGTTATTTTTATAAACCAAGTCGTTTTGTTACGCGGAAGCGACGAGGAACCGACGCAATTACGCGAAACCGAGCGGAACCGGACGAAACTGGGTATGTGAAGCATTTATTATGGCAACTAAATGCCATAACCACATTCACCAAGCACTCTCTCTCTCTAAAATTCGGCACCCCCTCTCTCTAGAATTTCCTCAACATCTCTCTACGATTTCTTCCTTGTTCCTCAACGGATTCACGAGTTCTTGGAGTCAAAACGACCCCCACGCAACGTAGATCAAGGAAGTACAAGTTATTCGGGCATTCATCCACAAAATTTGAGGTAGATCTTGATTTTTAATTCGGTTTTTAGAGTGTGTCACGACTCCTTGTAGTATTTTGTTCTAACCGGTGTAAAACCCTAGAAATCATGTGATAAATCATTGTGAAACATTAGGAAACTTTGGAAATGAAGTTGTAGCAGGTATTAGCTTCCTAGGATGAGGATGGTGAACCAAGAACGACTACAGGTTCGTGAACACTTCGGCTGAACCCATCAGCTACTAGCTGAACCTGCATGTCCAGTGCATTAGCCGAACCTTTGAGGGAACCGAACCTGTTGCCCACCTGCACCGAACCTGTGAGCCTGCACCCGAGCCCTGTGAGCCTGCAACCTGCTAACCGAATCCTTGTTATGGCCGAACCTCACCTTTTAGCCGAAGCTTTAGACCAACGAACCATATGATGAGACACGAACCTAGAGGATACGAACCATCGGGGCTGAACCCTCTTGCATGAGATGGCCGAACCTTATGTTAAGCTCTAGGAATCCCGAACCTTTCTTAAACGAACCCAGGGAACGACGAACCTTCCACGAACCCAGCCCTATGCCAGGGGAACCCTAGTTTTTCTTGGCCGGACCTTTCAAAGTTATCTATAGGTTCACTGGTTACATACATGAGGGGTCTAGATATGGGTAAAAATGGTGATTTTAGGATTGTAAGTGCTTGGGAAACAACCTAAAAGGTATGTGGGTGTGCATGAATAAAAAGGAAAAACCCTAATTATGCATGCATGGGATTGAATCCTTCTTATGTGTGTACATGGAAATGGGGTGTAAGCATGAGAAACATATTAAGGACATTTTCACAATTAGATGATAAAAACTATTTAACTAGTTTAAAAATCTATGAAAATTCAATGGGAACCAAGAGATGAACTAAGGACTCGGGATTTATATAATTCTTAACACTTAACCCTTTAGTAAAAGTATTAATATAGAAAATTGAACTAAAGGAATTGGTTATCAATGTCTTATTGTTCAAGGGTTTTGAGGTATGATCAATTAATATCAAAGATCATCAATTTGGTCCTAAGCGGGCCCAATGGGCTTAGTAAAGCCCATCACATGTTAACTATTAGTTTGAGTTAAGTTAATGATATTATGATAAAAGATGATGGCTTATAAACCTTGTTTATTAAATGATTTTCTAACTTAAAGTTTTAACTTAAAATAAACTTAATTCAAACATATTATCTCAGATTTGTTGTGACTAATTATGGGATATGGGTTATATATGGGTATTTAAGTTATACTAGAAGATTAAGTCTTAGAAGCACGCTAGTACATAGGACATTTAGTTGCACATCGAGACCAAACCATAGTTATGACGGCTAATACGTATACTTATCGTATTCGAATTCTTTTAAAACAACTCAGGAACTGAAGAAACCTACACTACAACAACGAGCGCGCATTTTGTGATAGCTCAATTGCACAGCAACACAGGTGAGTTCATTGCCCATTTTTCAAAACATTTTTGTTTTAAAACGCAGGGCTGAGAAGCATTCGTAAACTGTTTTATTTAAATTGTTTACTTAAATGCTTTTATTCATTTTATGTTATATCTTTGTGTTTGTTGATACTCCTAGACTCCTGTCTAGGTAATTACTATGCAGAACTTACTATCAAGTTAAATAAATTACTCTCACGAGTAATACTTTAATTCTAAAACGCTAAACAAACCCTTAGTCCATCAAGCTCGAATTCAAGAATCTAAACTCAAAGTGAAATCAAAAGAACTTAAGTTAAAGACCAATTTCAATGGAAACTAAACCAGTGAGATGATCGGTAAATCAAAGGATCCTACTCATAAATCTACAATCATTGTGAAATCATGGAATTCTAAAGATCAAAATCAAGAGACTCAAGGAAATCAAGGAAATCATAAATGTGTGTGAATCATTGAAATAATGAAATCATTACAATCTAATGAAATCATTAATACTTGAGTTATGGTGGATGTCGATTGTATAGAAATCAAGACCACGTGTAACACACATAATGTCCCGGCATAAATAGTAGACTCTTGTAGTCAAGCTATATGGGCAATAACGTGAACTATTAAACAAAATCAAGAGAATCAAAGAAGATCAAGAATCAAAGGATATCCATAAAGTCCCGACACGTACAGTAAACCAGTGGGTCAAGCTGATATGGGCATCATTAAAATCCCGGCACACACAGGTAGACTCCTTGTGAGTCATGCCTGATATGGATCACGTGTGAGAGGGTACAACTTGGACAACCGCCAACAACTTAGTATAATTGATTGAGTCAAATTAGGCCCAATCATCATGTCTTAGTTGAAATTATATGCTTAATTATTAGTTTAATTAAACATTTAATATTATATTTCATTTCTATAAGTGATTTGGGGTAATCATGGATATGTGATGACTCTAGAGATTAAAGGTAAATTTATTTGTGGAAATCAAAATCTAAATTGCAGGTGAATGGAGTGAAACGCTTAATTATCATTAACAACAATATGTTAAGCAGTCCGGTATGTGGTGGGATGTTGGCTGGGGCTTGTTCCCCTACAAATGCCCTATATATAAGCATACTTGATTGGATAGCATAGGTGGTTGTTAATGAGGTTAAGGTTGTCATTTCGGGGAATCAGGGTAAGCATTTTCAGGGTAATCAAATACTAGGAATCAAAGGTCATGAAATCAAAAGTATGGGATGAAATGCTTAATTATCACCATGAACAATATGTCATGTGGTTTGGTATGTGGTGGGATGTTGGCTGGGGCTTGTTCCCCTACATATGCCCTATATATAAGCATACTGAATTGGATGGTATAGGTGGTTAATGGTGAGGTTAAGGTTGTCATTCAGGTTATTCAAACTCATTTTTATAAAACTATATGAACTCACCAACCATGTGTTGACTTTATTTTTGCATGACTTCTCAGGTGATGAACAGGTCAACTGAAGAGTTATCTATTTTTGGACTAGGTTGTCAGATAGAGGACCTAGCTTTTTGGACCTGCATATTTTGAAGCATCATTATACATATTATTTTGTATATCTTGTGCAGATACAAGATTGAAGATTTATGATGTGATAGTAGATTTACATTGTTAAATTATAAACTTAATTGATCTAATTTAACTTTGTAATTCTATTTTATATTAGCAGTTTATCATTTATATATCATGTGCATTGTAAACAATCTGTTCATTCCGATTATCATTCATGATGTCGCGCCCCGGGAACCTTCCGCCCGACGGGGACTCCGATCCAACCCCGCCGTCTCGGGGTGTGACATATAGGTATCAGAGCCATGGTTATAGAGAAACGTAGGTCACTTATTTAAACGGTTTGGCCTAGACTATAACCTAGGGACCCTGCATGTAGAGAATCTTAGACTTGACTTTATTGCATTGTGTCTTCTGTATTCCATCATTGCACTAACCGATAACTTTATCGGTTATGATCAGAATGCCGCCGAGAAGACAGACTCCCTCGTTACCTCCACCACCACAAGACCTAGGTCCACATTCATCTATGTCACACCCCAAGCCGGCGGGCTGGATCGACTTTCCTGCCGGACGGAAGGTTCCCGGGGCGCGATATCGTGAGATAATCGAAATGATCAGATTGTTTATATAGCACATGCTAAATAAATGAGAAATACTAACATGACAATGATATAGAATTACAAGATTAAATTACAATGTATCGTTCATAATTTAATCAAGTAAATCTATCCCAAAAGAATCAATAAGTTTATATCTTGTACCTGTACAAGATATACACAAGATGATTCATGTTTTTGTCATCCAAAAGTATGAAATCACAAAAGTATCTAGGTCTTCTAAAAGTCCACTAGCTATGTACTTGAATGTGGGTGACTAAAGGATAAAACCTGTTCGTCACCTGAGAAAACATGCATTTAAACAAAGTCAACACTAGGTTGGTGAGTTCATAAGTATGTTAATTGAAAACCTTGATTCATTCACATGCACAATCACAATGTTAATCATGTTACTTGTATGTTATTTGTTTCACCTGTTCACCCAATGGCTTCTCAATGGTTATATTCACAAGTAATATATCATCCTAGTAGTGATGCTTATATATAGGGCATATGTAAGGGAACTAAGCCCTAGCCAACATCCCACCACATCACTACTAGAACTCCACACTACTTGCGATACAACTATTGATTTCCATTCCCATTCCACATGTTCATCTCACTATTGATCACATGTTATATCTTGTATAGAATAATATGATGATAGAATTGTAGTTATCAAACCGAAGTATTGATAACCATTATATGTATTAAGGATATTAGATTTACAAAATCTGTTCCTTGTATTATTCTATTGCTTGTGGGGTTAACTTTTGATTCACTTTTAAATATTAAAAGTGTTAGTTAACTATTTGTCATTTGTTCTCAATGCGAAGTGCATAAAGCCTAAAAGGAATCCATTGCAATCCTCACGTAATCAGATTTCAATGCATCCGATTTACCTTTACCACTTTGTGATCCAATTGCCTTCATCGAAACTGTTACTAATAATATGACATGAGAGAAAATAAATTCCTCATTCTACTAGTCCACAGGTAACGATGGACGATGTATATCGATGTTAGTGTTTGTTCTCATTGTGGGATGTTCTCATGTGATTAACAAAGTCGAATAAGAACTTATCTTATTACGTTATGTTAATCATTGTGTGAATGATGTTGTTATCAAGAAGTTACGTTATCATGATTATCATTCCATGTAATCCATATGTTAACCATGTAATCCTTAAGCCGTAGTAAGAACTAGTCTTACTACCCTTAAGTGACGCAGGTGGTGGATACTCAATTCTCCATGTTATCACATAATATGTTTTATGGTGTAAACTAAGCGTTATAAGTACTTGACTTATCACACTTAGTTAATTTTAATGTTGAATGATATTAAGAAGATGTATTATCTTTTAATCATTCATGTGTTTTGTAATGTCATCATGTTTCTCTGTAAATGTTCTCAATGTTCATTTGTATATGAATTTTCTTAATGTTTACTCATGTAAGAATAACTAGGTGTTATAAGATACAATCTTACAACTATGTTCTTCTAGTGTGTTGATGAATTATGAAATTATATTATCATATTCATCTGATTGTCCGTGTCATATCATGATCATACAAGCATGCAGACAATGATAAGCGAAAATAAACAATTTAATATTATCTAAATCTAAGTATAAGCAATATGTTAAGCAAAAATTTTAAATAAATAAAAGTAAGCATGTTTCTCAGCCCCGTGAGTTTAAAATCAGTTAAGATTAAATAAAAGGGGCATATGAACTCACCTTGTAGTGGTTGTGGTTGACTTAGCCTAAACAAGAAATGCACACGCTCTTGATTGTTCTTGTTGTTGTATTCTCACGATCCTGTATTGATTTCACGTTGTTTGTAACCTGTAAGTATAAGTTGTACAAGTTTGTGCGCGCGTATGTGTTAGACTAAAATTGGCTAACACTCATAGGTCTCGGTCGTCATTCGGCCCTTGTTTCAAGTGTCATAGGTTATTGTTACTATGTGTCTTTATGTTGTGTGTTTAGCCTTATTTCAACCTTGACATTGATAAACCTTGTCATGATGTGATAATCCTTTTTTTTGATATGAAATTTAGTAAATAAACCCGGGAATAACTTAGGTTTATGGTTTAAACCTCACTTGTTGTTTACATGATTACCTGCATATTAATCCATAACCTATGAATTAACAAGTTGATTTTTTTATATTTCTTGTAGGTCAACTCCAACCCATGGGTCAACTAGAACGATGTTGTGCCTAACCAAGAGATATTGGGCCAACGTAATGTGTTATGGACCAAATCCCTCTCAGTGGGCCAAGTCAAGAAATGGGCAAAATGATTAGGTCTAGAAGATCTCATGGGCTGACTCAATATTGTGGGCCAAATAAATGGGTCTAATCAGCCTACGGGCTGAATCAGTGGGCCGGATTGTATTTGGGCCAAAGCAGTCTATTGGGCATGGGTGTAGGACATGTGGGCCGATCCAGTGGCCTAGGCTGAACTAGTGGGCCGCAATAAGGAAGTCGGCCGAATTGAAAGGTTCGAATGAAGCAGTGCTTGGCCGAATGTGGGTGAGTATGGCTCTTAGTCAAATGAAACGTGGCTCTGTCGGTGAAGATGGCCGAATGATGGAGGCTAGGTGAATGACTGCCACATGACCGAGAGAATGAGGCCATTCGACCTTAGTCCCTTCCTTCGGCCGAAGGGTAGCTGGTCCCCCTTCATTCGCACGACAGAACTCAGGTGCCTCCGGTGGTGAAGTCGAGTTCCAGCCAAGAATCATGGTGGTTTTCCAAGTGGTTGTGTGTTAGGACTGGTCTCGAATGTGTAGGACTCGAAGGTGAATGTATAGAACCGGTTTAAGGTTGGTAGTATGTCAAAGGGTTCGAAAACCCTAATTTTCGGAAGGTTTGCAGCTCTTTACGTAAATTTTTGATGGGTTTCTTTCTAGATCGGATACTTTCGTTAGAGAATGTTTGTAGCTTCGATTTGGTTCAAGAATGAGGTGATTTGGTTGAGTTTTGAGTGAGTTATGGTAGAGAGAAGGTAGAGAGAGAAAATGTGGCCGGATTTAGGGTTTTAGAGAGAGAGTGGTGGTGTAGAAATGAAGAAGAAAGCCTCATTTGGGCTTTTTATACCCCGTGGTTGTTCGGGTTTGTTTTCGTTGTTCGGTTCGCGTTTTCGTTGCGTTTCCGGAATGTAACGCGTAGTTTTATGCTTTTTAATTAGAATGGTTTGTTTATTTAATTTTGATGAGTTTCAAAATCGTAAAACATTAAAATGTTTTATTCTCTTAGATTATTATCGTTCGTGTCGTTTTCGTTTTTCGTTTCGTCGGGACGCGTCACCTTCGCGCGTATTCGTTCGAATCATCACCCGAACGAACACGACGATGGTTTTGCTTTCCGACTTTTGTTTTCTACAAATTCAGAACGTTAAACTCACAGATATGTTTGTGTGAATCGTCACCCACGCAAACACACTGTCAGTTCGTTATTCTGAAACAATACTGCAATATTGTTTTAAATTGTATTTCCTCACTGTTGGACTCAACTAAACATCCTGTTATCACATTGTTTTCCCACTGATTTGTCGGCCATCTGATTCCTGTCATCTATGGATATCAGATCGCAACCGATTTGTTCTTGTTACTTGTTTGAACATTGTTGTTTCTTATGATCTGTTGTGTTAACTGTACCTACAGTGTTTCAATTGTGTCTTGTATTTTGAATTCTGTTAATACAAGTACTGTTTACACACATGTATTTACAGATAGTTACTGTTGAAAGTACACATACCGTACGGACTTGCCGGCCGGGCGGGTACTAGTTGTCACAGTCTCCCCTTGTTAAAGAATTTTTGTCCCGAAATTTAAGCATAATGGTCGGGATTTACTTATCGAACAGGTGGGTATACTTTGTTTTCATGTTGTCCTTGCGCTCCCAGGTAAATTCTGGTCCACGCTTGGAGTTCCATCGAACCTTTACAATATGGATACGGCTTCGTTTCAGTTTCTTAACTTCACGTTCCATAATCTCTACAGGTTCTTCAATGAAATGTAGTTGCTCATCAACTTGTATCTCTTCCAATGGTATGATCAGTGTTTCATCTGCTAAGCACCTCTTGAGATTTGATACATGAAACACATCGTGTACCCCACTGAGCTCATCAGGGAGTTTAAGTCTGTATGCCACAGGACCTATGCGTTGAGTAATCTCAAACGGTCCGACATACCTTGGTGCTAGCTTGCCCTTAGCCCCAAAATGAACTATGCCTTTCCATGGGTATACTTTCAACATGATTCGGTCACCCACATCAGATTCCAAAGGCTTGCACCGTTTGTCTGCGTAACTCTTTTGGCGGCTACGTGTTGCTTGAAGTCTCTGTTGTATCTGGGCTATGTTATCGGTAGTTTCCTGAATAAGTTCAGGCCCAGTGATTCTGTTATCTCCCACTTCGGTCCAACAAATTAGAGACCGACATTTTCTACCATAAAGTGCTTCAAACTGAGCACATCCAATGCTGCTATGGTAGCTATTGTAGTAGGAGAACTCAATGAGTGGTAAATGTGTATCCCAACTTCCATCGAAGTCTAGGATGCATGTCATCAACATATCCTCTAGGGTTTGAATAGTTCGCTCGCTTTGTCCATCCGTTTGTGGATGATAAGCGGTGCTCAACTTAACACTTGTCCCTAGGGATTGTTGTAATGTTTTCCAGAACCGCGAAGTAAATCGACTGTCCTGGTCTGAAATAATAGACAATGGCACTCCTTATCGTAATACTATTTCATCAACGTATAGTCTCTCTAGTTTCTCCATCTTGTAAGTTTCTCTGATTGGCAAGAAGTGTGCGGACTTGGTCAATCTATCAATGATGACCCAAATCGAATCATGTCCGCTGGAAGTGCGGGGTAGCTTGGTAATGAAATCCTTAGCTATTTGTTCCCACTTCCAGTGTGGAATCTCTGGTTGTTCCAGCAAACCCGAAGGTTTTTGGTGTTCAGCTTTGACCTTGGCACATGTGATGCATTTGCCAACATAAGTGGCAACATCTTTCTTCATTCCTGGCCACCAATAAAACGACCTAAGATCTTGGTACATCTTATCGGCACCTGGATGAACTGAATAACGTGTCTTGTGTGCCTCGTCAAGTATGAGTGTTCGAAGTTCATCTATTGCTGGAATCCAAACACGATCCAGATAATCGATAACTCCTTCTTGTTTTGTGTAAAAGTGTTTCTCGGTTCCACAATCGAGCTCGCGTTTGAAGTTGTCTCTTGTCACTGCTTCTTGTTGTGCTTGTAGGATTTGATCTCTCAAACTTGTTTGCACGGTCATTTCCATTGCCCGAACACGTAAGGTTTTGACTCTTTCCTTCCGACTCAAAGCATCTGTAACAACATTTTCTTTGCCCGGATGGTATTTGATCACACAATTGTAATCGTTCAGAAGCTCAACCCAACGTCTCTGTCTCATGTTAAGCTCCTTCTGATCAAATATGTGCTGTAGGCTCTTGTGATCTGTGAAGATAGTGTATTTGGTACCATACAGGTAGTGTCTCCAAATCTTTAAAGCAAAGACAACAGCACCCAGTTCAAGATCATGTGTTGTGTAATTCTTCTCGTGTATCTTCAGCTGTCAAGAAAAAAGCTATAGCTATGACTTTGTCTCGTTGCATCAAAACGCATCCGAGTCCCTTATGGGAAGCGTAACAGTATACTACAAAGTCATCATTGCCTTTTGGGAGTGTTAAGATTGGAGCATTGCACAATCTTTGTTTCAGTGTCTGGAATGCCTCTTCTTGTTTCTGTGTCCACACAAAAGGTTCAGTCTTCTGTGTGAGTTTGGTAAGAGGCAAGGCTATCTTAGAGAAATTCGAAATGAATCCCCTGTAATAACCTGCCAATCCCAAGAATGATCTGATCTCGGTCGGTGTTGTAGGCACATCCCAGTTCTTGATTGCTTCTATCTTGGCAGGGTCCACGTGAATACCATTATTGTTAAGCACATGACCCAAGAACTGAACTTCTCTTAACCAAAATTCACACTTGGAGAATTTGGCATAGAGGCGTTCTTCTTTCAAGAATTCCAAGACTGTTCTGAGGTGTTCTTCGTGTTCCTTCTCGTTCTTTGAATAAATCAGTATGTCATTAATAAAGACGATAACGAACTGATCTAAGTACGGCTTACACACCCGGTTCATCAAATCCATGAACACTGCCGGTGAGTTCGTCAGTCCGAATGGCATCATCAGAAATTCGTAGTGACCGTATTGGGTACGAAAGGCCATATTTGGTATGTCTTCCTCCTGAATACGGAGTTGATGATAACCTGAACACAGGTCTATCTTTGAGAAGTACTGAGCTCCCTGTAACTGATCAAACAAGTCATCAATCCTCGGTAACGGGTACCGATTCTTGATGGTGAGTTTGTTGAGCTCTCTGTAATCAATGCACATCTTGAACGATCCATCCTGTTCTTGACAAAGAGAACCAGAGCTCCCCAAGGGGAAAAGCTCGGTCGGATGAATCCTTTGTCGAGTAGCTCTTGTAATTGATTGGACAACTCCTGCATTTCTGATGGTGCAAGTCTGCAAGGAGACTTAGCTACCGGAGTCGCTCCCGGAATCAAATCGATTCGAAACTGCACCGACCTCTCAGGTGGCAGTCCCGGTAAGTCATCCGGAAACACGTCTGTATAGTCTTTCACAATTGTTACGTCTTGGATCTTAAGTGCTTTCTTGTCTTTCTCTACCACATGAGCTAGATATGCGACACACTGTGTTCTGAGGTACTTGCGAGCCTTCATGCACGATATTATCTTGACACTGCGTTTCGCTTGATCTCCATGAATTTCCAAGACCTGACTGTTCTCCACTGGAATACGTAGTAGCTTTTTGGAACAGATGAACTCAACTCTGTTAAGAGATAGCCAATCCATTCCGACAATGATATCGAAACTGCCCAGCTCCATCGGTATCAAATCGATGGAAAATGTGTGATCACCAAGTGTTAGTTGGCAGTTCCTAAGTACTGTGTCAACTGTAGTCTGTTTGCCGTTAGCTATCTCAATAGTATAAGAGAAGTCGAATAATTCCTCAACTTGATTAAGATGGCTAACAAAATCAGACGAGATAAAACTCTGATCCGCACTAGTGTCAAATAATAAGGATGCATAGAAGTCAGATAAGAGAAATGTACCCGTGATTACGTTCGGGTCCTGTCGAGTATCGGCAACTCCTATCTGAAAGGATCTACCTCGTGCTGCGAGAGCCCGTTGTTGGTTTCTCTTAGGACAATCCTGAGAGAAGTGACCAGGTTCACCACAGTTGTAGCAGGACCTGTTATCAGCAGCAGCGGTAGTAGCTGCGTTATTGTTTCTGTTCTGAGCCCTCGGGCTCCTGCATTGTGCTATCAAATGACCAAACCTCCCATAGTTGGTGCAATGTCTGCACGGGATGTTTGGTGGACGATGATACTGGCATGAGTTGCACAAAGGTGCAGTGCCAGTGTATGGCTTTCTGATCTACAGTAGTGGTGGTTGATTGAGCATAGGAGCTTGGGTGGTTGCAGCAAAGTTTCTAACCACCTTCTATTTCTTAGCCGGCCTTTTATCCGACTTCTTTGAAGTTCTAGCTTTGGCCGAGTCAGCCTCTTTCTTGATTGCCCTAGAGGCAACCATCACATCTGTCATTGTTGATGACAGAGTAACAGCCATTTCCATAGTTGTTGGATGAGCAGCAAGGATAAAACCTTGCATACTAGCCGGCAATCCCCCGATATACCGCTCAATTCTCTTTTCCAGTGTTGGCACTATATCCGGTGCCAATGATGCCAGCTCATGAAATCTTGTGGTGTATGCTAGATGCCCAGCACCAATCATAACAAGATTGAGTAATTCAGTCTCAACCTTTTTGATTTCGTTCCTTGGGCAAAACTCTGCACGCAGTAATGCCTTGAAGTCATCCCAAGGCATTGATAGGGCCTCATCCCTACCCCTAGTATTAACCTAAGCGTTCCACCAAGTTAACGCTCGCTTGTGAAATGAACCTGAAGCATACTTCACCCTATACTGTTCCGGACAGTTGCTGATTTCCAGTGTTGTCTCCATCTTTTCGATCCATTGGATCAAACCGACGGCACCTTCGCTGCCACTGAAACTCGGTGGCTTACATCCCACAAAGTTCTTGTAGGAGTAGTCTTGGTGGTTTCGGGTGTTTCCGCTGCCTTCTCTAGAAGAGTTGGCAATGTTGTTGCTGTTGTTCATGTTGATCCTGTTCATCATCTCGAGAATCACATCCCTCAGTTGACTGGTCAGCAGAGTGGCCAGTGCTATGGAAGCATGATCTAACTGATGTGCAGGCGGTTGTGGAGGAGGAGGTGGTTGTGTAGGAGAGTCAGTAGGTGAAGGTGTAGATGAGTGTGGTGCCAAGTCTTGTGGTGGTGGCAGTATAGCAGGTGGTGGTCTTCTCGGTGGCATTCTGATCATAACCGAAAGAAAATCGGTTAGTGCAGTGATCAGATGTAGAAGACACATGCAAATAGAATCCAATGTCACATGATCTCTATATGAGGGTCCCTAGGTTATAGTCTAGGCCAAACCGTTTAAGTAATATCACCAGTATTTCTCTATAACCATGGCTTTGATACCAATCTGTCACACCCCGAGCCGGCGGGCTGGATCGACTTTCCCGCCAGGCAGAAGGTTCCCGGGGCATGATATCATGACACAATCAAAATGATCAGATTGTTTATATAGCACATGATAAATAAATGAGAAATACTAACACGACAATGATATAGAATTACAAGATTAAATTACAATGTATCGTTCATAATTTAATCAAGTAAATCTATCCCAAAAGAATCAATAAGTTTAAATCATGTATTTGTACAAGATATACAAAAGATGGTTCAAGTTTTTGTCATCCAAAAGTATGCAATCACAAAAGAAGCTAGGTGTTCTAAACATCCACTAGATATGTACTTGAATTTGGGCTACTTAACCTGTTCGTCACCTGAGAAAACATGCATTTAAACAAAGTCAACACTAGGTTGATGAGTTCATAAGTATGTTAATTGACAACCTTGATTCATTCACATGCACAATCACAATGTTAATCATGTTACTTGTATGTTATTTGTTTCACCTGTTCACCCAATGGCTTCTTAATAGTTATATTCACAAGTAATATATCATCCTAGTAGTGATGCTTATATATAGGGCATATGTAAGGGAACTAAGCCCTAGCCACCATCCCACCACATCACTACTAGAACTCCACACTACTTGCGATACAACTATTGATTTCCATTCCCATTCCCATTCCACATGTTCATCTCACTATTGATCACCTGTGATATCATGTATAGAATAATATGATGATAGAATTGTAGTTATCAAACTGAAGTATTGATAACCATTATATGTATTAAGGATATTAGATTTACATAATATGTTCCTTGTATTATTCTATTGCTTGTGGGGTTAACTGTTGATTCACTTTTAAATATTAAAAGTGTTTGTTAACTATTTGTCATTTGTTCTTAATGCGAAGTGCATAGAGCCAAAAAGGAATCCATTGCAATCCTCACGTAATCAGATTTCAATGCATCCGATTTACCTTTACCACTTTGTGATCCAATTGCCTTCATCGAAACTGTTACTAATAATATGACATGAGAGAAAATAAATTCCTCATTCTACTAGTCCACAGGTAACGATGGACGATGTATATCGATGTTAGTGTTTGTTCTCATTGTGGGATGTTCTCATGTGATTAACAAAGTCGAATAAGAACTTATCTTATTACGTTATGTTAATCATTGTGTGAATGATGTTGTTATCATGAAGTTACGTTATCATGATTATCATTCCATGTAATCCATATGTTCACCATGTAATCCTTAAGCCGTAGTAAGAACTAGTCTTACTACCCTTAAGTGACGCAGGTGGTGGATACTCAATGCTCCATTTTATCACATAACATATTTTAAGGTGTAAACTAAGCGCTATAAGTACTTGACTTATCACACTTTGTTAATTTTAACGTTGAATGCTATTAAGAAGATGTATTATCTTTTAATCATTCATGTGTTTTGTAATGTCAATATGTTTCTCTGTAAATGTTCCAATTGTTCGTTTGTGTACGAATTTTCTCAATGTTTACTCATGTAAGAATAACTAGGTGTTGTAAGATAAAATCTTACAACTATGTTCTTCTAGTGTGTTGATGAATTATGAAATTATATTATCATATTCATCTGATTGTCCCTATCATATCATGATCATACAGGCATGCATACAATGATAAGCGATAATAAACAATTTAATATTATCTAAATCAAAGTATCAGCAATATGTTAAGCAAAACGTTTAAATAAATAAAAGTAAGCATGTTTCTCAGCCCCATGAATTTAAAATCAGTTAAGATTAAATAAAAGGGGCATATGAACTCACCTTGTAGTGGTTGTGGTTGACTTAGCCTAAACAAGAAATGCACGCGCTCTTGATTGTTCTTGTTGTTGTATTCTCACGATCCTGTATTGATTTCACGTTGTTTGTAACTTGTCAGTATAAGTTGTACGAGTTTGTGTGCGTCTATGTGTTAACCCTAAAATTGGCTAACACTCATAGGTCTCGGTCGTCATTCGGCCCTTGTTTCAAGTGTCATAGGTTATTGTTACTATGTGTCTTTATGTTGTGTGTTTAGCCTTATTTCAACCTTGACATTGATAAATCTTGTCATGATGTGATAATCCTTTGTTTTGATACCAAGTTTAGTAAATAAACCTGGAAATAACTTAGGTTTATGGTTTAAACCTCACTTGTCGTTCTTGTCATTTTAAAGTTATTGTTACATAAAAATGAAATATTAGGCATCACCCTTTTAGTACTTATTGTTTTGAGTTTGTGAAATTCTATAGCCGTAACCCGCCACTTTCATAGTAATCTGTATAATTATTACATGATTACTTGCATATTAATCCATATCCTATGAATTAACAAGTTGATTTTTTTTATATTTCTTGTAGGTCAACTCCAACCCATGGGTCAACTAGAACAATGTTGGGCCTAACCAAGAGAAATTGGGCCAACGTAATGTGTTATGGACCAAATCCCTGTCAGTGGGCCAAGTCAAGAAATGGGCCGAATGATTGGGTCGAGAAGATCTCATGGGCTGACTCAGTATTGTGGGCGAAATAAATGGGCCTAACCAGCCTACGGGCCGAATCTGTGGGCCGGATTGTATTTGGGCCAAAACAGTCTATTGGGCCTGGGTGTAGGACATGTAGGCTGATCCAGTGGCCTAGGCTGAACTAGTGGGCCGCAACAAGGAGTTCGGCCGAATTGAAAGGTTCGAATGAAGTAGTGCTTGGCCGAATGTGGGTGAGTATGGCTCTTAGTCGAATGAAACGTGGCTCAGTCGGTGAAGATGGCCGAATGATGGAGGCTGGGCGAATGACTGCCACATGACTGAGAGAATGAGGCCATTCGACCTTGGTCCCTTCCATCGGCCGAAGGGTAGCTGGTCCCCCTTCATTCGCATGACAGAACTCGGGTGCCTCCGGTGGTGAAGTCGAGTTCCAGCCAAGAACCATGGTGGTTTTCCAAGTGGTTGTGTGATTCGTCACCCACGCAAACACACTGTGAGTTCGTTATTCTGAAACAAGACTGCAATATTGTTTTAAATTGTATTTCCTCACTGTGGGAGTCAACTAAACATCCTGTTATCACATTGTTTTCCCACTGATTTGTCGGCCATCTGATTCCTGTCATCTATGGATATCAGATCGCAACCGATTTGTTCTTGTTACTTGTTTGAACATTGTTGTTTCTCATGATCTGTTGTGTTAACTGTACTTAGGTTTTCACTTAAATACACACAACTAATGTTTCAATTGTGTGTTGTACTTACAGTATTTAAGTTTACACAAAAATACGTACAAATGTGTCTTGGATTTTGAATTATGTTAATACAAATATTGTTTACACACATGTATTTACACATAGTTACTGTTGAAAGTACACATACTGTACGGACTTGCCGGCCGGTCGGGTACTAGTTGTCACAATCTACTCCTTCACCGCCTGATTCACCACCGCCACTTCCTCCTCCTCCATTTATTCCTCTTCCACTTAACCCACCGCCAGGCCCGAGTATGACTCAACTACTGATCCTGCTACTATCGCTCTGGCGACCTTACTGAGCAGTCAGCTGACTAACCAGCTGAAAGAGGTGATACTGGAGATGCTCAACCGTCTTCCTAATGACATCGACAACACTGGGCATTCATCAGGGGAAGCCAGTGGAAACACTGGTGGTACTTCAAATCAATCCTATAAGTCCATTATAGGATGTAAACCGCCGACATTCAGCGGTAATGAAGGAGCCGTTGGTCTAATCCAATGGATAGAAAAGATTGAGGCTACTCTGGACCTCTGAAGTTGTACAGAGCACCACAAGGTTCGTTACTCTGCTGGAACATTCAACAAGCGAGCCTTGACTAGGTGGAACAGCCAAATCAACGAGAGAGGAAGAGAGGAAGCGATGTCGATGACCTAGGAAGACTTCAAGACCATACTGAAAACGGAATTCTGCCCCAAGAATGAACTGCAGAAGTTGGAGGTTGAACTCTCCAACCATGTTATGAAAGGGGCTGACCATATGGGATATACTACTCGTTACCACGAGTTAGTTGCTTTGGTGCCAGACATGGTACCAACTTTAGAACAGAGGATTGATCGATATGTAGGTGGACTTCCCGCCTACATTCAGGGTTTAGCAGTTGCTGCAAACCCTGTCACTCTGGAGTCTACTGTGAGTTTGTCTAGGAAACTCACTGACCTTATGGTAGCCTCAGGAGTTCTGAAGAAAGAGGCTGAAACCGGCAAACACAAGGAAGAAACTTCAAAGAAACCCCATCACCATCAGAAGAAGAAGCAGAAATTCATCAAGAACTATACAGTGGCTACTCCCCTCAATCAAGTAGCAGTGGCACAGCAAAATGTGCCCAAGAAACAATACACTAGCCCACATCCTTTGTGTACCAAGTGCCAGTACCACCATGCTGCAAGCAACCAATGCCGTCAATGCACAGGTTGTGGAAGATATGGACACTGGGTCCAGCAATGCAGGAGAACACCAAACCAAGCAGTCAACAATGCTGCTTTAGCTCTCCCTCCACCAGCCAATCAAAACAATGGTGGATGCTTCAACTGTGGCGAACCAGGCCACTTTGCAAAGAACTGTCCTAAGAAGACACAACAGGCAGTTCAAGCACCCCGTGGAAGAGCCTTTGCCATCGGAGCACCAACTGCACGCCAAGACCCGAATGTGGTCACTGGTACATTTCTCTTACATGACTTTTATGCATCTGTTCTATTTGATACCGGTGCGGATCAGAGTTTTATCTTTACCGATTTTGCTTGCCAACTAGATTCTATAGAGGAACAGTTAGATTCCCCTTACATCATAGAAGTAGCTAATGGGAAACAAATTACAGTTAGTATAGTCTATAGGAATTGCACATTGACCCTTAATGGTAATACATTCACTATCGATTTGATACCGATGGAGTTGGGTAGTTTCGACATCATTGTGGGAATGGATTGGCTTTCTTCAAATCGAGTGGAAGTCATTTGCTTTGAAAAGCTGCTTCGAGTTCCATTGCCGAATGATCGCGTACTGGAAGTTAAAGGGGATCAAGCAAAAAGAAGTGTCAAAATCATCTCTTGCATAAAGGCGCGTAAGTGTCTACAGAAGCAGTGCGTGGCGTTTCTGGCTCATGTGGTGGAAAAGGAGAAGGACAAGAAAAAGATTCAAGATGTACCTATAGTGAAAGAATACCCCGAGGTATTTCCTGAAGACCTACCAGGTTTTCCTCCTGCGCGATCGGTAGAGTTTCGTATTGACTTAGTTCCTGGAGCAACTCCTGTTGCTAAATCTCCTTACAGGTTAGCACCCTCAGATATCACACCCCCAATTTCCAACTAATGGAATCATACCGTTTGGGAACGTGACAAACCAGGATCTCAGATCATTAGACATAACGAAGACCTCTATATGAATTTCAAAACATACTTTGGTCTAAAACTGTAACATCAAAGTTTTCAAAGTTTGAGGAAGCGTTTTAAAACCATAACAAACATAACAGTTGTAAAATGTAAATTACAATGCAAAGTTTTAAATTGTTCAAATCTAAATAACTATAATGTAAAGATATGCATGCGACTCAATCTCCTAGTCCATGCCTGCTTTCTTGTGCACCTTAGCGTCCTGAGAAAACATGTAAATCAAGTCAACACAAAGGTTGGTGCATTACACAGGTTTAAGCATTCACAAATGTTGAAACCACAGTTTGAATATAGACTTTGCAGAATACATAATCACACATTGCATAGTCATGATAGCTAGCCATATATACTATTTACATAAGTGGTCGACACCGAAGCTGACTAGTGCATGCTATCGCATGTTTTGCCTTGCCCCTATTGTCTAGCACAAACAATAGTAAATGATTGTTTGGTTAGTCAAACACCTGCGTAGATCCCATCTACCAAGTGAGGTTTGTCAAACCTAATAGATCTATTTCCAACTACCACGCTTTGCGCTACGGCAAACTAAACGGTTCGAAGTGTAAGGACTTGCAAATGCTATGTTGTCACATAATGTAAACAGTTAACTCATGCACGTGATATGTATCTAAAATGTTTGTTGCACATGTTTTCTCCCCCAAAACAGTTTAAAATAAGAAAGGGGCCGTGTACGCACCTTTGATTGTTGCAGAATGATCAAATACGAGAACTCGTGTAGATAATCCTCTTACGAAGGATCTGTGTTTAAACAATAACTTTGTGTTATTCGAGATATCGCTTTGTGCTTGAAATCACATACGTGTCAACACACGTATGCTAGAGTGTTAGAATTGTGCATACGTAAATACGTGCGACTTTGAAATCGTTTAAATAAAATCATATCTGATTTTATTTAAATAACCGTAATTATACGCGATTTCGTTTCCGATCTAAAATATGAAATTTATTATTCTAATTAGTTCGGGATGAAATTCTGGTTCTAACGAAATTCGAACGAGTCGAATCGGAGTTAAAACGAGTGAGTTATGACTAAAACATCAAAAATTGGTTTAAATGACAAAACCAGTGGAGCCTCGGATTCGAACCCGCGACCCCCCACTCCAAACACACGCTCATTACCAGTCAAGCCCGCTAGGGAATCGCATTAGAATTCACAATTAAATTCTTTTAACTTCCTATTCAACAGTTTCCCTTTTTCTTCTTATACTCTACTCCTTATGAATTCAATTGGCTTCCAATTCGACTAAGACCGAACCCGATATGTTAGGGCTTTTGTTCCAGTGACTCATGCGAACCAAGGGTGACTTTTAATTCAACCATAGACCCAATTTAAAGTCCTAATTCAGTCCTTAACAGAGTTGTGTTCGAACGATTTGAATCTCATTTCAATCGAGCTAAATTCGATCATGTCAATTCACGAATTCATAGGGTTTTCATCCTATGTAAATTTCCGAGTTTAACTGTGATATTTAATTCAAATAACCATTCCTATTAGTTCGAAACCCCAACCCGTGAATACCTAAGAACCCTAGGATTCAAAAATCATTTGATTCACTGCTCCTAATTGAAATTGATATAATAATTTGCTTGATCGGAACCCTCTGAATCCAACTATACTATTTAATTTGATTCCCAAACCGGTTTTCATCGAAAACCCCAAATCAGTTTGGATCAAGAACCTTAACACTCGAAATCATTAAATTCGTGCTTGCATCATAAAATTGGCATATCATTTAGCACAGTCGGAGGTTTCTGAAACTATCTATACATATTAATTTTATTTTTAAATTCCTTAGGATTAAAACCTCCAAATCGTTTTTGTATAAACCCTAATTGATCGGATTCATACAATTCGATGTTGACAGCCAAAATTAACATAGGGGTATGCTTAGTCGGCTGTTTTAGAAGGTTTGGGGACAAGAACTTACTTGTTTTGATGATCAATTGAACAAGATAAAATTCTAGGTTGTTCTTCGGCCGACCCTTGATCGAATCCTTCTCCCCAAGACTTGTTGAATGAAATTGTTAGATGCTTAAGAGCCTGAGGATGCCGACTAATGTTTCTGAAAGCTCAATTGTGTGGGTTTCTGTCGAATTGTATGGGTTTGTATATGCTAGTAACGGTTTTTGCTATAATAAATGTTAATCGACTTAATTCACCACTTTATGGCCTAATAACGCATCATGGCTGTTGGTAATCATCAGTATAATGATTATTGATTAGCAACTTCGGTTACAAAACTTCAAGTGTCGTGAATTTAAATCACAATTTGGTTTTTATTCGAATTTTGACTTTTAAGAGTCAAAATCGACTATTATCAGTATTTGTAGACTAATCCTTGAAATTAAAATACTTAGAACTTGATTTCTGATTAATCTTAACCCTTACAGATTATTCTTGATCAATAACACATCATTTCGATTAATCCTGGAGTTAATCGGAAATGTCGGATTGTCACCAATTGGGCCACTTGGAACATTGTTGGCTAAGTTAATCCTTTTGAACTTAATAAATACAATTGGGCCTACCATGGGCCTCATTGGGCCTACCTTGGGCCTCATTGGGCCTACCTTGGCCTTATTGGGCCTACCTTGGCCTCATTGTGCCTACCTTGGTCTCATTGGGCCTAACTTGGTCTCATTGGGCCTAACTTGGTCTCATTGGGCCTAACTTGGCCTCTTAAAGTATAATTGGGCCTACTTCTATTCAATTGGGCCTCATAAGATACAATTGGGCCTACGAGAGTTAACGAGGTTAATTCAAAAATATCGGATTGTCACATCATCCCCTTGTTGAAGGAATTTTCGTCCCGAAAATTAGTAAATGTTAGGAGTAGTTAGGAAACTACTTACGAGTTTAAATCGTACGTGTTAGTGTGGTTTGATCATTCCGTGTGCTTGTGTGTACTCACACACAAAATCTAATGCTTGCAACATCACAACTAAGTGTGATCGTTCAATATGATTGTTTGCGTTGTACACTAGTTAGTTCACCTAACTGTGACTGTTTGTGTTTGATCATACTGTGCTGTGTAACCTCACACATAGTGAGTGTCTGTAACTGTTTGTACTATGCAACCACGCACATAGCAAATTGTGTGTAACCAATCATGCATGTACTACCATAACATACATATGAAATGTAGCACATAAAATGTATAAAATGTAATGTAGCACAAATGTTTGTAACAAAACCAATTGAATAAAGTGTTTGTGCTTACAGTTTGAAATTTGCAGTGTTGATGTGTGAAGCATCACGTCATCCCCTTGTTGAAGGAAATTTCGTCCCGAAATTTAACGTGCGTTCTCAGTGTTTGTTGTTGTTGTTTTGAACAGATGAGGATACTTCTTCATCATTTGGTCTTCCCGTTCCCATGTGAATTCAGGACCACGTCTTGAATTCCACCGAACTTTGACTATCGGAATCGTGCTTTGCTTAAGTTGTTTGACCTCTCGGTCCATGATTTCTGTTGGTTCCTCAATGAATCGTAACTGTTCATCCACTTGTATTTCTTCTAATGGTACAATCAATGTCTCATCAGAAAGACATTTCTTTAAGTTCGATACATGAAAGACATCATGAACCCCACTGAGTTCATCCGGTAATTTGAGTTGATACGCAACCGGACCAATCCTTTTCAGAATCTCAAAAGGTCCTACGTAACGTGGACTAAGCATCCCGCACTTGCCGAATCGTATCACACCTTTCCAAGGTGATACATTTAGAAGAACTCGGTCTCCTACTTGAAATTTCAATGGCTTACGATGTTTATCTGCATAACTCTTCTGTCGATCCCGAGCCGCTGCCATACGGTTCCGGATTTGAACTATCTTCTCTGTCGTCTCATGCACTAGTTCAGGCCCTGTAATCTGACTGTCACCAATTTCAGCCCAACAAACTGGTGAACGACATTTGCGACCATACAAAGCTTCAAACGGTGCTGCTTGAATACTTGTATGATAACTGTTGTTGTAAGAGAATTCCACTAACGGTAAGTGATTTTCCCAGCTTTCACCAAAATCAATTACACAAGCTCGTAACATATCCTCGAGCGTTTGAATCGTTCGTTCACTTTAACCGTCGGTCTGTGGATGATATGCGGTACTCATATCCAAACGAGTTCCCAATGACTTATGAAGTGATTTCCAAAAGTTGGAAGTAAATCGGGCATCCCGATCTGATATGATAGAGATTGGCACGCCATGCCGTGCTACCACTTCCTTGATGTAAATGCGAGTCAGTTTCTCCATCTTATCGGTTTCCTTGATTGCTAAGAAATGTGCAGATTTCGTTAGTCGATCGACAATTACCCATATCGTATCACAACCACTCGGTGTACGGGGTAACTTAGTAATGAAGTCCATCGAAATCTGTTCCCATTTCCACATTGGTATTTCTGGTTGTTGCAGCAAACCAGATGGTTTCTGATATTCAACTTTGACTTTCGAACAAGTCAAACACTTGCTAACGTATCTAGCAATGTCAGCTTTCATGTGAGGCCACCAGTACAGTGCCTTCAAATCATGATACATCTTGTCTGATCCCGGATAGACTGAATATCTGGACTTGTGTGCTTCATCCATCACGAGTTCCCTTAAACCTCCATACAAAGGTATCCACAGTCGATTAATGAAATAACGAATTCCATCAGACTTGACATCCAACTGTGTTTCCATCCCCCGTAAGGATTCGTGTACCAAATTATCCTTTTCTAAGGCTCCCATCTGAGCACTGCGTACCTTGTCAGGTAAGTCAGTATGTATTGTCATCATAAGTGCGCGAACCCGTCTTGTTGAAGTGTCTTTTCTGCTTAAAGCATCAGCTACCACATTAGCTTTTCCCGGGTGATACTTAATCGCGCATTCGTAGTCGTTCAACAACTCAACCCATCGTCGTTGCCTCATATTCAGCTCCTTCTGATCAAAGATATGTTGCAAACTCTTATGATCAGTGTAGATGGTACACTTGGTTCCATACAAGTAATGCCTCCAAATTTTCAAAGCAAAAACCACTGCTCCTAACTCCAAGTCATGAGTAGTGTAATTCTTTTCGTGTGGTCGTAGCTGCCTTGAAGCATAAGCAATCACTTTATCACGTTGCATCAACACACATCCCAAACCCTATGCAGATGCATCACAATACACCACAAAGTCTTCTGTCCCTTCCGGTAAGGACAGAATCGGTGCACTGCAGAGTTTCTGTTTCAATAATTGAAATGCAGCTTCCTGTTTATCCGTCCAGTTATACTTCATTCCCTTATGCGTAAGAGCTGTAAGTGGTTGAGCGATCTTTGAGAATCCCTCAATGAATCGTCGGTAATAACCCGCCAAACCAAGGAATTGTCGTACCTCGGTAGGGGTCTTTGGCGCTTCCCAATTCTTAATCGCTCCAATCTTTGCTGGATCAACATGTATGCCCTTTTCATTGACTATGTGACCCAAGAATTGTACTTCTCGCATCCAGAAATCACATTTCGAGAACTTAGCGTACAATTGTTCCTGTTTCAGTAATTCCAACAGCAATCGAAGATGTTCAGCATGCTCCTCCTCGGTCTGAGAGTAGATGAGAATGTCATCAATGAAAACAATGACAAACTTATCGAGATAAGGTTTACAAACACGATTCATGAGATCCATGAATACAGCTGGAGCGTTTGTCAACCCAAATGGCATGACCAAAAACTCATAATGGCCATAGCACGTCCTGAATGCTGTCTTTGGAATATCCTTCTCTTGAACTCTTAGTTGATGATAACCCGATCTGAGATCAATCTTCGAGTAGTAGCTCGAACCTTGCAACTGATCGAACAGATCATCAATTCTAGGTAACGGATACCGGTTTTTGATAGTAACCTTGTTAAGTTCCCGGTAATCGATACACATACGGAAAGTCCCGTCCTTCTTCTTAACAAACAAAACTGGAGTTCCCCACGGTGAAAAACTAGGTCGTATAAAACCCTTATCCAACAACTCTTGTAGTTGTGTAGATAACTCTTGCATCTCTGATGGTGCAAGTCGATAAGGCGCCCTAGCTATTGGTGCTGCATCTGGTGTAAGGTCGATTCGGAATTCCACCTGTCTGATAGGCGGTAATCCCGGTAAGTCTTCTGGAAATACCTCCGAAAATTCACAAACTACTGGAATATCTTCAACCTTCTTCTCAGCTACCGGCTTTTCAGTTATAAGTGCTATAACTGCCGTATGACCTTTACGCAGACATTTATGTGCTTTCATACAAGATATGAGATGCAGTGGCGTACTGCTCTTCTCACCTTGTACATACAATGTCTCTCCATGCGGAAGAGGTATACGAACGATCTTTTCATGGCATACTATTTCCGCCTGGTGTTTGGACAACCAGTCCATGCCAATGACCACATCAAAACTACCTAAAGCAATAGGCATAAGATCAATTTCTAATGTTTGACCCATCAAATCAAGGATACATCCCTTAAGAATATGTTCCACTACAATTAACTTGCCATCAGCTAATTCTACAGTGTATGGACTATCAAAGGCCAAATGGGACTAACATTTAGCAACTTAGCAAGTGAACTAGATACAAAACTCCGATCGGCACCAGTGTCAAATAACATAGAGGCATAGTGATTATTTAAGAGGAAAGTACCCGTAACAATGTTGGGATCCTCCCGTGCTTGACGTCCTCCAATCACAAACGCCCTGCCCCTAGCACCATTGTTGTTGTTATTGTTGTTATTAGTGCCATTGCCGTTACCGTTGCCGTTGCCATTGGCGTTGTTATCCCCGCCTTTCTTGAGTTGTGGACAATCCTTTTTAAAGTGCCCCATCTTGCCACACTCAAAACAACCCTTCTGTGCGTTGTTCTGATTATTATTCTGATTGTTGTGATTGTTTTGCAGCTCTCCGTGACAATCCTTAGCTGCATGCCCAACCTTACCACACCGTTGGCACTTAACTTTATCACACTGGTTTCCCGCATGATGAAATCCACACCTATTGCACTTTGGATGTTTACCAATATAATCCCCTGATGATGATGATTGTTGACCACTATTCGAATTGTGATAAGACTTGTTTGAGTCTTGTTTCCGGTTCTGCTGAAACGACTGTTGGTTGTAACTCTTGGAGTTGTTACCTTCCCATTTCCTCTTGTGGTCTCCCACCTTAGTAGCCGATGTCCGTTTAGGCAGAGTCCCTTGTAACACCGCCTGATCAGTTAGTTGGTGCGCTAAATGAACAGCTTGTTGAATTGTTGTGGGATTTGCAGAAGTGACCAATCCCTGGATCTGAGGCACCAATCCCCCGATGTACCTCTCTATCCACTTGCTTGCGGGAGTAGCCATGTGAGGTAGAAGTCTGGCTAGTTCATGAGATCGAGTCGTGTACTCCTCGATGTTTGACCCCTCCATCTTGAGGTGCCAATACTCCTCCTCCAGTTTCTGCATCTCACTGCGAGGGCAGTACTCCTCCTGCATTAAAGTCTTCCAAGTCAAGGCATTTGCCTCACCCAACCCCAAAGTTTGAACATTGGAGTTCCACCAGGTCAATGCTGGACCTTCCAACGTTCCCGTAGCATACATTACTTTACTCTCATCAGGACAGTTGCACATTTCAAACACTGATTCAGCCTTCTTAATCCATCGAAGGAGTCCAATGGCCCCCTCCGATCCTTTGAAATTATGTGGCTTACAGTCCAAGAACATCTTGAACGTGCATGCCAGTGGCTTCAACAATCCCCCTGCTGGACCCTGTGGCCCTGTATTGTGTGTCTGAGCGTAGTTCGCGATAGCCTCCGCGACCCTGTTATTAATCAGCTCATTGAGCTCAGCAACTGTCATGTGAACGTTCCCCTCAGCCATTATCTTCCTAGTTAAAAGAAGTGTTAGAGCGTTATCAAAGTCCAATGTGAAACGTGTAAACAATACAACAAACATCAAACATGTAATGTAGAAATCAACACAACTGTTGTCAATAATAATAGTTTTTCAATAGATAGAAATCTGATTTGAGTACAATACTTTCAAAATCAAAACATAAGTTTTCAAACTTCTAATGTAGGGACACAACCCGCCCCTAATAAGTTTAAACAAAATAAAGAAAATCAATCATCCTCAATAGTGGATTCAGGATCAGAATCAACAACTGGTGCTGGTTCCTCCCCTTCCTCCTCTTCATCCTCTTCGTCCTCCTCTTCATTCTCCGAGACCACCAAATCTTCCAAGGCTTCAAGTCTGCCTTCCAGAATCTCAGCTCAGTCCTCAGAAGCTTGAAGACGATCAATCAAATGGATGATCTCATCTCGCATCTCATTAACCAGGTGAGCAAGGTTATCTTGTCTTTCGTTTGCATCCCAGAGTTCCCGAACATTATACTCAATTCTGTCATTCGCCCAGTACAAGTCCTCACGCAGTTTGGCAATCTCCTCAGAATCAGTCCGTTGCCTCTTAGGCTTCGGAATATCTAATGCAGGTGGTGGATGAGTAGAAGGTCCCTCAGCAGGAATCTCCTGAGTACCCTCAGCTGGCTCCTCCTCCGGATCCTCATCCGGGTCCTCATCCGGATCCTCCTCCGGACCCTCCTCCGGGTCTGAATCATCTCTCTCAGATGGTGGAGGAGATGGGATAGGTGGTGCGGGTGATGATGGTGGTGCTGGAACTACTGGCTCCTCATCCTCCGAATCATCAATGTATATGTATGGTACTGATGATGAAGATGCCATGCCTGTTACATAATACCATATGTAAGTGCAGTGCCATGGAATGTGTAAGCAACTCTATCACATAATGCCATATGTAATTTCTAAGTGATATGTGTAAGTATGCGTGTCTAATGTCTAACAGTCATAGTCTAAGTCTACAAATGCAAACCTAGTTCGCTATAACCTGGCTCTGATACCAGTCTATCACACCCCCAATTTCCAACTAACGGAATCATACCGTTTGGGAACGTGACAAACCAGGATCTCAGATCATTAGACATAACGAAGACCTCTATATGAATTTCAAAACATACTTTGGTCTAAAACTGTAACATCAAAGTTTTCAAAGTTTGCGGAAGCATTTTAAAACCATAACAAAAATAACAGTTGTAAAATGTAAATTACAATGCAAAGTTTTAAATTGTTCAAATCTAAATAACTATAATGTAAAGACATGCATGCGACTCAATCTCCTAGTCCATGCATGCTTTCTTGTGCACCTTAGCGTCCTGAGAAAACATGTAAATCAAGTCAACACAAAGGTTGGTGCATTACACATGTTTAAGCATTCACAAATGTTGAAACCACAGTTTGAATATAGAGTTTGCAGAATACATAATCACACATTGCATAGTCATGATAGCTAGCCATATATACAATTTACATAAGTGGTCGACACCGAAGCTGACTAGTGCATGCTATCGCATGTTTTGCCTTGCCCCTATTGTCTAGCACAAACAATAGTAAATGATTGTTTGGTTAGTCAAACACCTGCATAGATCCCATCTACCAAGTGACGTTTCTCAAACCTAATAGATCTATTTCCAACTACCACGCTTTGCGCTACGGCAAACTAAACGGTTCGAAGTGTAAGGACTTGTAAATGCTATGTTGTGACATAATGTAAACAGTTAACTCATGCAAGTGATATGTATCTAAAATGTTGGTTGCACATGTTTTCTCCCCCAAAACAGTTTAAAATAAGAAAGGGGCCGTGTACGCACCTTTGATTGTTGCAGAATGATCAAATACGTGAACTCGTGTAGATAATCCTCTTACGAAGGATCAGTGTTTAAACAATAACTTTGTGTTATTCGAGATATCGCTTTGTGCTTGAAATCACATACGTGTCAACACACGTATTCTAGAGTGTTAGAATTGTGCATACGTAAATACGTGCGACTTTGAAATCGTTTAAATAAAATCATATCTGATTTTATTTAAATAACCGTAATTATACGCGATTTCGTTTCCGATCTAAAATATGAAATTTATTATTCTAATTAGTTCGGGATGAAATTCTGGTTCTAACGAAATTCGAACGAGTCGAATCGGAGTTAAAACGAGTGAGTTATGACTAAAACATCAAAAATTGGTTTAAATGACAAAACCAGTGGAGCCTCGGATTCGAACCCGCGACCCCCCACTCCAAACACACGCTCATTACCAGTCAAGCCCGCTAGGGAATCCCATTAGAATTCACAATTAAATTCTTTTAACTTCCTATTCAACAGTTTCCCTTTTTCTTCTTATACTCTACTCCTCATGAATTCAATTGGCTTCCAATTTGACTAAGACCGAACCCGATATGTTAGGGCTTTTGTTCCAGTGACTCATGCGAACCAAGGGTGACTTTTAATTCAACCATAGACCCAATTTAAAGTCCTAATTCAGTCCTTAACAGAGTTGTGTTCGAACGATTTGAATCTCATTTCAATCGAGCTAAATTCGATCATGTCAATTCACGAATTCATAGGGTTTTCATCCTATGTAAATTTCCGAGCTTAACTGTGATATTTAATTCAAATAACCATTCCTATTAGTTCGAAACCCCAACCCGTGAATACCTAAGAACCCTAGGATTCAAAAATCATTTGATTCACTGCTCCTAATTGAAATTGATATAATAATTTGCTTGATCGGAACCCTCTGAATCCAACTATACTATTTAATTTGATTCCCAAACCGGTTTTCATCGAAACCCCCAAATCAGTTTGGATCAAGAACCTTAACACTCGAAATCATTAAATTCGTGCTTGCATCATAAAATTGGCATACCATTTAGCACAGTCGGAGGTTTCTGAAACTATCTATACATATTAATTTTATTTATAAATTCCTTAGGATTAAAACCCCCAAATCGTTTTTGTATAAACCCTAATTGATCGGATTCATACAATTCGATGTTGACAGCCAAAATTAACATAGGGGTATGCTTAGTCGGCTGTTGTAGAAGGTTTAGGGACAAGAACTTACTTGTTTTGATGATCAATTGAACAAGATAAAATTCTAGGTTGTTCTTCGGCCGACCCTTGATCGAATCCTTCTCCCCGAGACTTGTTGAATGAAATTGTTAGATGCTAAAGAGCCTGAGGATGCCGACTAATGTTTCTGAAAGCTCAATTGTGTGGGTTTCTATCGAATTGTATGGGTTTGTATATGCTAGTAACGGTTTTTGCTATAATAAATGTTAATCGACTTAATTCACCACTTTATGGCCTAATAACGCATCATGGCTGTTGGTAATCATCAGTATAATGATTATTGATTAGCAACTTCGGTTACAAAACTTCAAGTGTCGTGAATTTAAATCACAATTTGGTTCTTATTCGAATTTTGACTTTTAAGAGTCAAAATCGACTATTATCACTATTTGTAGACTAATCCTTGAAATTAAAATACTTAGAACTAGATTTCTGATTAATCTTAACCCTTACAGATTATTCTTGATCAATAACACATCATTTCGATTAATCCTGGAGTTAATCGGAAATGCCGGATTGTCACCAATTGGGCCACTTGGAACATTGTTGGCTAAGTTAATCCTTTTGAACTTAATAAATACAATTGGGCCTACCTTGGGCCTCATTGGGCCTACCTTGGGCCTCATTGGGCCTACCTTGGCCTCATTGGGCCTACCTTGGTCTCATTGGGCCTAACTTGGTCTCATTGGGCCTAACTTGGCCTTTTAAAGTATAATTGGGCCTACTTCTATTCAATTGGGCCTCATAAGATACAATTGGGCCTACGAGAGTTAACGAGGTTAATTCAAAAATATCGGATTGTCACACTCAGAGATGCATGAATTGTCTAATCAATTACAGGAATTACTTGAAAAGGGTTTCATTAGACCGAGCTACTCGCCTTGGGGAGCTCCGGTCTTGTTCGTGAAGAAGAAAGATGGATTGTTTCGAATGTGCATAGACTACCGTGAGCTGAAAAAACTAACCATCAAGAATCGGTATCCATTGCCGAGGATTGAAGATTCGTTTGACCAACTGCAAGGAGCTCAATACTTCTCGAAGATTGACTTACGGTCTGGATATCATCAGCTTAGAGTTCAAGACGAAGATATACCGAAGACGGCGTTTTGAACCAGATATGTGCATTACGAATTCATGGTGATGCCTTTCGGATTGACAAATGCACCAGCGGTTTTCATGGACCTCATGAACCGAGTGTGCAAGCCGTATCTTGATCAGTTTGTCATTGTCTTTATTGATGACATACTGATTTATTCCAAGAGCAAATCATATCATGAACAACATCTCAGGAAGATCTTGGAGCTGTTGAAAGAACAGAAACTTTATGCCAAATTCTCTAAGTGTGAATTTTGGCTAAGAGAAGTTCAATTTCTGGGTCATGTAGTCAACAGCGGGGGAATACACGTAGATCGTGTCAAGATCGAGGCGATAAAGAACTGGGACACTCCGAAGACACCGACGGAGATACGGTCTTTTCTGGGAGTGGCGGGTTATTACAGAAGGTTTATCTCAAACTTTTCAAACATAGCCTTGCCTCTCACCAAATTAACTCCGAAAAGTGAACCGTTTGTCTTGGAGCAGAAACAAGAAGATGCTTTTTCAGACATTGAAATAGAAATTATGTGATGCTCCAATCCTATCTCACCCAGAAGGATGTGATGACTTTGTTGTTTATTGTGATGCCTCCCATCAGGGACTTGGTTATGTGTTAATGCAACGAGACGAAGTTATCGCCTACGCATCAAGACAGTTATAGATTCATGAGAAGAACTACACTACTCATGATCTTGAACTGGGAGCTGTAATCTTCGCATTGAAGATTTGAAGACATTATTTATATGGCACTAAATGTACCATATTTACCGATCACAAGAGTCTACAGCATATCTTTGATCAGAAGGAACTCAACATGTGACCGCGTCATTGGGTAGAACTTCTAAATGAATATTATTGCATGATGAAGTACCATCTGGGAAAGGTGAATGTCGTAGCTGATGCCTTGAGTCAGAAGGAACGAGTCAAACCCTTGCGCGTTAGAGCAATGGGAATGACGGTGCAGACCAGCTTACGTGACAAGATCATTCAGGCACAACAAGAATCAGTTGATCGAGGAAACTTGAAGAAAGAATTAGACTGTGGAGCAGAGAAACAATTTGAGACTAAGCCTGATGGAATGATCTACTACCAGGATCGTATATGGATTCCGGCAGTGGACGAATTGAGAAGACTTATCTTCGATGAAGCACACAAGACTAAGTATTCTATTCATCCAGGCACTGATAAAATGTACCAAGACTTGCGTGGATTTTATTGGTGGCCTGGGATGAAGAAAGACATAGCCAAGTATGTCGGTCGATGTCTTACGTGTGCGAAGGTAAAGGCGAAACACCAGAAACCGTCTGGTTTACTGGAACAGCCTGAGATTCCGCTCTGGAAGTGGGAACAAATAGCTATGGATTTCATTACCAAGCTACCCCGCACTTCCAGTGGTCACGATACGATTTGGGTTATCATTGATCGTTTGACAAAATCCGCTCATTTCTTGCCGATGCGTGAGACTTTCACGATGGATAAACTGGCGAGACTGTACATCAATGAGATAGTGGTATGCCACGGTGTGCCATTCTCAATTATTTCTGATAGAGATAGCAAATTCACATCAAGGTTCTGGCAATCATTACAGAAATCTGTAGGGACGCAGTTAAATCTGAGTACAGCTTACCATCTACAAATGGACGGTCAAAGCGAGCGTACAACTCAGACCCTGGAGGACATGTTGAGAACCTTTGTGTTGGATTTCGGTGGGAATTGGGATTCTCATTTGCCACTGATTGAATTCTCCTACAATAATAGTTACCACAGCAGTATCAGATGTGCACCATTCGAGGCTCTTTATGGCCGGAAATGTCGATCACCGATCTGTTGGACCGAAGTGGGAGATAACCGCATAACTGGGCAAGAACTTATACAAGAAACTACTAACAAGATTGCCCAAATTCAACGAAGACTACAAGCTACAATAAGCAGACAAAAGAGCTATGCTAACAAATGGCGCAAGCCGTTTGAATTCCAAGTGGGGGACCGTGTCATGTTGAAGGTATCCCCATGGAAAGGTGTAGTACGCTTTGGAAAGAAAGGCAAGCTAGCACCACGATACGGAGGACCGTTCGAGATCATCAAGCGTATTGGTCTTGTCGCGTACCAACTGAGATTACCTGATAAACTCAATGGTGTGCATGCCGTATTTCATGTCTCAAACTTAAGGAAATGCCTTGCTGACAAATCACTTGTCATTCTAATCGAAGAAATTCAAGTCGATGAACAGTTACGTTTTATCGAGGAACCTTTGGAAATTATGGATCGCAAAGTCAAGCAACTGAGGCGAAGACGTATTCTGATTGTAAAGGTTCGATGGAACTCAAAGCGCGGACCTGAGTTTACATGGAAACGTGAAGATCACATGAAGTCCAAGTATCCCCAATTGCTTACAGAGGAAGCCGTACCTGATAACGACTCTTAAATTTCGGCAGTGGACGAATTGAGAAGACTAATCTTCGAAGAAGCACACAAGACTAAGTATTCTGTTCATCCAGGCACGGATAAAATGTACCAAGACTTGCGTGGATTTTATTGGTGGCCTGGGATGAAGAAAGACATAGCCAAGTATTCGGTCGATGTCTTACGTGTGCGAAGGTAAAGGCGAAACACCAGAAACCGTCTGGTTTACTGGAACAGCTTGAGATTACGCTCTGGAAGTGGGAACAAAGAGCTATGGATTTCATTACCAAGCTACCCCGCACTTCCAGTGGTCACGATACGATTTGGGTTATCATTGATCGTTTGACAAAATCCGCTCATTTCTTGCCGATGCGTGAGACTTTCACGATGGATAAACTGGCGAGACTGTACATCAATGAGATAGTGGTATGCCACGGTGTGCCATTCTCTATTATTTCTGATAGAGATAGCAAATTCACATCAAGGTTCTGCAATCATTACAGAAATCTCTAGGGACGCAGTTAAATCTGAGTACAGCTTACCATCTACAAATGGACGGTCAAAGCGAGCGTACAATTCAGACCCTTGAGGACATGTTGAGAACCTGTGTGTTGGATTTCGGTGGGAATTGGGATTCTCATTTGCCACTGATTGAATTCTCCTACAATAACAGTTACCACAACAGTATCAGATGTGCACCATTCGAGGCTCTTTATGGCCGGAAATGTCGATCACCGATCTGTTGGACCGAAGTGGGAGATAACCGCATAACTGGGCAAGAACTTATACAAGAAACTACTAACAAGATTGCCCAAATTCAACGAAGACTACAAGCTACAATAAGCAGACAAAAGAGCTATCCTGACAAACGGCGCAAGCCGTTTGAATTCCAAGTGGGGGACCGTGTCATGTTGAAGGTATCCCCGTGGAAAGGTGTAGTACGCTTTGGAAAGAAAGGCAAGCTAGCACCACGATACGGAGGACCGTTCGAGATCATCAGGCGTATTGGTCTTGTCGCGTACCGACTGAGATTACCTGATGAACTCAATGGTGTGCATGACGTATTTCATGTCTCAAACTTAAGGAAATGCCTTGCTGACAAATCACTTGTCATTCCAATCGAAGAAATTCAAGTCGATGAACAGTTACGTTTTATCGAGGAACCTTTGGAAATTATGGATCGCAAAGTCAAGCAACTGAGGCGAAGCCGTATTCTGATTGTAAAGGTTCGATGGAACTCAAAGCGCGGACCTGAGTTTACATGGAAACGTGAAGATCACATGAAGTCCAAGTATCCCCAATTGTTTACTGAGGAAGCCGTACCTGATAACGACCCTTAAATTTCGGGACGAAATTTCTCTAACAAGGGGAGACTGTAAAATCAGTGCCGGAATCGTACCGGAACAGTGATCTCAAACAGTATCATGAACAGTAATCAGGTACACATTTTATGCGTTTCAGTAAATTTCACATTCATATCGTATATCATTATCATTTCATGTACAAACAGTGAATTCTGAATCATTTCTGAGAAACAAAACTCAGAAAATACGGTTCATTAGTCAGATAATTATTTGGCAACACAGAACCATCATGTGATTATGTGTCAGGATTATATTATGTATAAACGTATATGAGGCTTTACAGAACAAAACACACGGATGTTGTTACGTGAATGCTAAATCGACGGGTTATTCGTATAGGTGACGATCTGTACGAATATATCTGAAGGTTTAACATTCTGAATGATGTCCGATAATTAGAAAACCTTATTGAAAAATACTGTTATCGTCATGTTCGTACGGGTGACGATTCGAACGAATACGCGCGACGACCGTACGATCCGATTTTAAACAGTAAATTTAATGTATTTGGAAATTTAAAATAAACAAAAGATATTTAGTTAATTTATTAGGAATCACAACCTAAAATAAATTTAGAAACAATATTTTTATAAACCGAGTCGTTTTGTTACGGAAGCGACGAGGAACCGACCCAATTAAGCGAAACCGAGCGAAACCGGACGAAACTGGGTATGTGAAGCATTTATTATGGCAACTAAATGCCATAACCACATTCACCAACCACTCTCGCTCTAAAATTCGGCACCCCATCTCTCTAGAATTTCGTCAACATCTCTCTACGATTTCTTCCTTGTTCCTCAACGGATTCACGAGTTCTTGGAGTCAAAATGATCCCCACGCAACGTAGATCAAGGAAGTACAAGTTATTCGGGCATTCATCCACAAAATTTGAGGTAGATCTTGATTTTTAATTTGGTTTTTAGAGTGTGTCACGACTCCTTGTAGTATTTTGTTCTAACCGGTGTAAAACCCTAAAAATCATGTGATAGATCTTTGTGAAACATTAGGAAACTTTGGAAATGAAGTTGTAACAGGTATTAGCTTCCTAGGATGAGGATGGTGAACCAAGAATGACTACAGGTTCATGAACACTTCGCCCAACCCATCAGCTCCTAGCCGAACCTGCATGTCCAGTGCATAAGCCGAACCTTTGAGGGAACCGAACCTGTTGCCCACCTGCACCGAACCTGTGAGCCTGCACCTGAGCCCTATTAGCCTGCAACCTTCTAACCTAATCCTTGTTATGGCCGAACCTCACCTTTCAGCCGAAGCTTTAGACGAACGAACCATATGATGAGACACGAACCTAGAGGATACGAACCATCGGGGTTGAACCCTCTTGCATGAGATGGCCGAACCTTATGTTAAGCTCTAGGAATCCCGACCCTTTCTTAAACGAACCCAGGGAATGACGAACCTTCCACGAACCCAGCCCTATGCCAGGCGAACCCTAGTTTTTCTTGGCCGAACCTATCAAAGTTATCTATAGGTTCGCTGGTTACATACATGAGGGGTCTAAATATGGGTAAAAATAGTGATTTTAGGATTGTAAGTGCTTGGGAAACAACCTAAAGGGTATGTGGGTGTGCATGAATAAAAAGGAAAAACTCTAATTATGCATACATGGGATTGAATCCTTCTTATGTGTGTGCATGGAAATGGGGTGTAAGCATGAGAAACATATTAAGGACATTTTAACAATTAGATGATAAAAAGTATTTAACTAGTTTAAAAATCTATGAAAATTCAATGGGAACCAAGTGATGAACTAAGGACTAGGGATTTATATAATTCTTAACACTTAACCACTTAGTAAAAGTATTAATATAGAAAATTGAACTAAAGGAATTGGTTATCTATGTCTTATTTTTCAAGGGTTTTGAGGTATGATCAATTAATAATCAAAGATCATAAATCTGGGCCTAAGCGGGCCCAATGGGCTTAGTAAAGCCCATCACATGTTGACTATTAGTTTGACTTAAGTTAATTATATTATGATAAAAGATGATGGCTTATAAACCTTGTTTAAGTAAATTAAATGATTTTCTAACTTAAGGTTTTAACTTAAAATGAACTTAATTCAAACATATTAACTCAGATTTGTTGTGACTAATTAAGGAATATGGGTATTTAAGTTATACTAGAAGATTAAGTCTTAGAAGCACACTAGTAGTTAGGACATTTAGTTGCACATCGAGACCAAACCTTAGTTATGACTATTCGAATTCTTTTAAAACAACTCAGGAATTGAAGAAACCTAAGCTACAACAACGAGCTCGCATTTTGTGATAGATCAATTGCACAACAACACAGGTGAGTTCATTGCCCCTTTTCAAAACATTTTTTTCTAAAACGCGGGGCTAAGAAGCATGCGTAAACTGTTGTATTTAAATTGTTTACTTAAATGCTTTTATTCATTTTATGTTATATCTTTGCGTTTGTTGATACTCCTAGACTCCTGTCTAGCTAATTACTATGCAGAACTAACTATCAAGTTAAATAAATTACTCTCACGAGTAATACTTTAATTCTAAAACTCTAAACAAACCCTTAGTCCATCAAGATCGAATTCAAGAATCTAAACTCAAAGTGAAATCAAAAGAACTAAAGTTAAAGATCAATTTCAATGGAAACTAAACCAGTGAGATGATCAGTAAATCAAAGGATCCTACTCATAAATCTACAATCATTGTGAAATCATGGAATTCTAAAGATCAAAATCAAGAGACTCAAGGAAGTCAAGGAAATCATAAATGTGTGTGAATCATTGAAATAATGAAATCATTACAATCTAATGAAATCATTAATACTTGAGTTATGGTGGATGTCGGTTGTATAGGAATCAAGACCACCTGTAAGACACCTAAAGTCTCGGCATAAATAGCAGACTCTTATAGTCAAGCTATATGGGCCATAACGTGAACTATTAAACAAAATCAAGAGAATCAAAGAAGATCAAGAATAAAAGGATATCCGTAAAGTCCCGGCATGTACAGTAGACCAGTGGGTCAAGCTGATATGGGCATCATTAAAATTCCAGCACACACAGGTAGACTCCTTGTGAGTCATGCCTGATATGGGTCACGTGTGAGAGGGTACAACTTGGACAACCACCAACAGCTAAGTCTAATTGATTGAGTCAAATAAGACCCAATCATCATGTCTTAGTTGAAATTATATGCTTAATTATTAGTTTAATTAAACATTTAATATTATATTTCATTTCCATAAGTGATTTGGGGTAATCATGGATATGTGATGACTCTAGAGATTACAGGTAAATCTATTTGTGGAAATCAGAATCTAAATTGAAGGTGAATCGAGTGAAACGCTTAATTATCATTAACAACAATATGTTAAGCTGTCCGGTATGTGGTGGGATGTTGGCTGGGGCTTGATCCCCTACATATGCCCTATATATAAGCATACTTGATTGGATAGCGTAGTTGGTTGTTAATGAGGTTCAGGTTGTCATTTCGGGGAATCAGGGTAAGCATTTTCACGGTAATCAAATACTAGGAATCAAAGGTCATGAAATCAAAGGTATGGGATGAAATGCTTAATTATCACCAGGAACAATATGTCATGTGGTTTGGTATGTGGTGGGATGTTGGCTGGGGCTTGTTCCCCTGCATATGCACTATATATAAGCATACCGAATTGGATGGTATAGGTGGTTAATGGTGAGGTTAAGGTTGTTATTCAAACTCATTTTTATAAAACTATATGAACTCACCAACCATGTGTTGACTTTATTTTTGCATGACTTCTCAGGTGACGAACAGGTCAACAGAAGAGTTATCTATTTTTGGACTAGGTTATCAGATTGAGGACCTATCTTTTTGGACGTGCATATTTTGAAGCATCATTATACAGATTATTTTGTATATCATGTGTAGATACAAGATTGAAGATTTATGATGTGATAGTAGATTTACATTGTTAAATTATAAACTTAACTGATGATATCGCGCCCCGGGAACCTTCCGCCCGACGGGGACTCCGATCCAACCCCCGCCGGCTCGGGGTGTGACATAGAGGCACAGTTTCATGAACTTCACTGAATATACAAAAGGTTTGATCTTTCTTCTTGTTCTTGTAATTCCATTCTGGATTCCGCATGTTATAGATTCATTTGATGCAGAATGGAGACTTAAAGCTCAGTTCTTGACAGTTTCGGGACCTACAGTTCTTGACAGTTTTGATACCAATGGAACTGGGCAGTTTCGATATCATTGTCGGAATGGATTGGCTATCTCTTAACAAAGTTGAGTTCGTCTGTTCCAAAGAGCTACTACGTATTCCGGTAGAAAACAATCAAGTCATGGAAATTCATGGAGATCAAGCAAACCGCAGTGTCAAGATAATATCCTGCATGAAGGCTCGCAAGTATTTAAGAAAACAATGCATCACATTCCTAGCTCATGTGGTAGAGAAAGACAAGAAAGCGATCAAGATTCAAGACGTACCAGTTGTAAAAGACTACGCGGACATGTTTCCGGATGATCTACCGGGACTTCCACATGAACGATCAGTGCAGTTTCAAATCGATTTAATTCCGGGAGCGGTTCCTGTGGCTAAGTCTCCATATAGACTTGCACCATCAGAAATGCAGGAATTGTCCAATCAATTACAAGAGCTACTCAATAAAGGATTCATTCGACCGAGTTTCTTTCCGTGGGAGCTCCGGTTCTTTTTGTCAAGAAGAAGGATGGATCTTTCAGAATGTGCATCAATTACAGAGAGCTTAACAAACTCACCATCACGAATCGGTACCCGTTACAGAGGATTGATGATTTGTTTGATCAGTTACAGGGAGCTCAATACTTTTCAAAGATAGACCTGCGTTCAGGTTATCACCAGCTCTGGATTCAAGAGGAAGACATACCCAAGACGGCCCTTCGTACCCGATATGGTCACTACGAATTCATGGTGATGCCATTCGGACTGACGAACGCATCGGCAGTGTTGATGGATCTTACGAACCGGGTGTGCAAGCCGTATCTAGATCAGTTCGTTATTGTCTTTATTGATGATATACTGATTTTACTCAAGAAGCGAGAAGGAACATGAACAACATCTCAGGAAAGTCTTGGAACTCCTGAAGGACGAACAACTCTATGCCAAATTCTCCATGTGTGAATTTTGTCTGCGAGAAGTTCAGTTCTAGGGTCACGTGATTAACAATAATGGTATTCATGTGGATCCGGCCAAGATTGAAGCAATCAAGAACTTGGATGTGCCCACAACACCAACAGAGATCAGATATTTCTTGGGATTGGCGGGTTATTACAGGAGATTCATCTCGAATTTCTCTAAGATAGCCTTACCACTCACCAAACTCAAACAGAATAGCGAACCATTCGTGTGGACAAAGAAACAAGAAGAGGCATTCCAAACATTGAAACAAAGATTGTGCAATGCTCCAATCTTAACACTCCTAGAGGGCAATGATGACTTTGTAGTATACTGTGATGCTTCCCATCAGGGACTCGGTTGTGTTTTAATGCAATGAGACAAAGTTATTGCCTACGCATCAAGACAACTGAAAATACACGAGAAGAATTACACAACGCATGATTTACAACTGGGAGCTGTTGTCTTTGCTCCAAAGATTTGGAGACATTACCTGTATGGTACCAAATGCACTGTCTTCACAGATCACAAGAGTTTACAGCACATATTTGATCAGAAGGAGCTTAACATGAGACAAAGACGTTGGGTTGAGCTCCTGAACGATTACGATTGTGTGATCAAATACCATTCGGGCAAAGCAAATGTTGTTGCAGATGCTTTGAGCCGAAAGGAAAGAGTCAAAGCCTTGCTGATAAGATGTACCAAGATCTCAGGTCATTTTATTGGTGGCCAGGTATGAAGAAGGATGTTGCTACTTATGTTGGCAAATGCTTAACATGTGCCAAGGTCAAAGCTGAATCCCAGAAACCATCAAGTTTGCTGGAACAACTAGAGATACCACAATGGAAGTGGGAACAAATAGCTATGGATTTTATTACCAAGCTACCCCGAATTTCCAGCGGACATGATTCCATATGGGTCATCATTGATCGATTGACCAAGTCCGCTCACTTTTTACCAATTAGAGAAAGCTACAAGATAGAGAAACTGGCAAGACTCTATGTTGATGAAATAGTAGTACGGCACGGTGTGCCCTTATCTATTATTTCAGACCGAGACAGTCGATTTACATCGCGGTTCTGGCAATTATTGCAACAATCCTTAGGGACAAGTGTCAACTTTAGCACCGCTTATCATCCACAAACGGATGGACAAAGTGAGCGAACGATTCAAACCCTAGAAGATATGTTGAGAATATGCATCCTAGACTTCAGGGGAAGTTGGGACAAACATTTACCACTCATCGAATTCTCCTACAACAACAGCTACCACAGTATTATCGGATGTACTCCATTTGAAGCACTTTATGGTAGAAAGTGTCGGTCTCCAATTTGTTAGACCGAAGTTGGAGACAGCAGAATCACTGGGCCTGAACTTAATCAGGAGACTACTGACAAGATAGCCCAGATACAACAGAGATTACAAGCAACACGTAGTCGCCAAAAGAGTTATGCAGACAAACGGGGAAAGCCTTTGGAATTCCAAGTGGGTGACCGAGTCCTGTTGAGAGTGTCCCCATGGAAAGGTGTAGTTCGTTTTGGGGCTAAAGGCAAACTAGCACCAAGATATGTCGGACCGCTTGGGATAACTCAACGTATAGGTCTTGTGGCATACAGACTCAGACTCCCTGATGAACTCAGCGGAGTAAATGATGTATTTTACGTATCAAATCTCAAGCATTGTCTCGCTGACGAATCATTGATCATACCTCTGGAAGAGATACAAGTGGACGAACAACTACATTTCATTGAAGAACCTGTAGAGATTATGGATCGTGAAGTCAAGAGACTTAAACGAAGCCGTATCCCTATTGTAAAGGTTCGCTGGATCTCCAAGCGCGGACCAGAATTTACCTCGGAGCGTGAGGATCACATGAAGACAAAGTATCCCCACCTGTTTGAAGAAGTAGTGCCAGACAATGATGCTTAAATTTCGGGACGAAATTTCCTTAACAAGGGAAGACTGTGACAACCAGTACCTAATCGTCCGGCAAGTCCGTACGGTATGTGTACTTTCACTATTTACTATGTGTAAATACAATGTGTAAATAGTGTGTGACAACAGAAATCAAAAAACAAACAACAGTTGTATGTGTTTAAGTGAAAACTTAAATACTGTAAGTACAACAACTCACGATAAGCAACAGTTGTATGTATTTAAGTGAAAACTTAAGTACAGTTAATACAACAAATCAAGAGATACAACAGCGTACAAACAAATGACAAGAACATATCGGTTGCGATCTGAAAGCCATAGATGACAAGAATCAGATGGCCGATAACTCAGTATGAAAACAATGTGAAATCAAGGTTAACAATGTGGAAACAGGTAAATTAGTTGAGTCCGTCAGTAAGGAAATACAACACAACACATAAATTCAGCATCGTTTCAGAATAACGAACTGGCAGTGTATTTGCGTGGGTGACGATTCACACAAACATATATGTGAGTTTAAAGTTCTGAAATGATGACTGAAAAGTAGAAAACAAGATTCAGAAAGTGAAACCCTCGTCGTGTTCGTTCGGGTGACGATTCGAACGAATACGCGCGTAGGTGACGCGTTAAAATAAACGTGTACAAAAAAATAAATCAAAATAAAATAATTAAAAGATTTACTAGGAATAATCGCCTTAAAAACCTAAAAATAAAACTATTTATTTAAAATCCATAAAAGACGCGATTATGTTCCGGAAACGCGACGAAAATGAGAACCGAGCAACCGAAACGAACCCGATCTCACTCGGGGTATAAATACCCTCAATAAGCCACCAACCTCATTTATTACATCTCCTCCCTCTCTCTCTCTCTCTACATTCAAAATCCCAGTTCTCTATCTAGAAGTTTTGATCTTCAAACCACTAGATCTCACTCATTTCTTGATGAAATCTAGTGTTCTTGGTGCCAAATCGAAGCTATAACCATCCTCTACACAAAATTACAGCCGCTCTAGAGCAAAAACCACCAGAAATCGAGGTATTTGAGCTTGGAAATCACTAAAACTAGGGTTTTCACCCCTCTTTGTTCGAACCCCAACCTAACCGGTTTAGAACCTTTTCACTCAAACCCTATAACCACGAAAGCTAGTCCTAGCATATACCATCACTAAAAACACCATTGAACTTGGCTAGGAACATGGTTGGAACAAGCTGGGTACGCCAACTACGGCCTGCCCGAATGGGGCTGTTTCGGCCGAAAGGTGTGGGCCGCATGGCTAGGGGTGACCGAAGAAGCCTGTAGCCAACTGGAACTACTCATTCGCCTGACTTTCTGTCGGTCGGCCATGTTTCTCATTCGCTCCGGCCATGTGTTTTAAAAATATTAACAAGTGACTTCAAAGGTGTTTAGGAAAATTGAAAAAGGATCATTCAAAATTCTTTTACAAGATGCCAAGGGTTTATAACCTTTAATCTATAATCTAGGTTTATGCTTACAAATTATAATAGTTTTTAAGACTACACAGCATGACAAGGTTCACATCAAGTTAGACATAAAAACCAATAACGAGATATACTAAACTCAATCTAATTTGATTTAGTGTCAGTATAATTTACAACAATTGAACCAAGGCCGAATGATGACCATGACCAATGAGTGTTAGCCAACTTTAGGGCTAACACATACACACATACAATCACCTATAGCTTATATTTATAAGTACAAACATCATGGAATCAATACAGGATTGTGAAAACAACACCAAGAACAACAAAGAACGAGTGCACTTCTTGTTATACTTAGTCAACCACAACAACTACAAGGTGAGTTCATACGCCCCTTTTCTAATCTTAACTGATTTAAACTATCAGGGCTTAGAAACATGCTAAATCTTTTATTTACTTAAAAGTTTTAGTACAACATCATTATTATACTATGATTTATATAACATTGTTTGACTTTATTATCCCTTATCAATGTATGCATGCTTGTCTAATCATAACATAACAAAGATAACTAAGATGAAACATGATAATGTAGCTTCATGAATCATCAACACATTAGAATAATGTAGTTGTAAGATTTTATCTTATAACATCTGATTATTCTTACATGAACGAATAATGAGATTATCACAGGTGAACATGATGACAATAACAACAACAAAAAAGAATGATATGAAGATAATACATCTTCGCAATATCATTCATCATCAGAGTTAGCTAACTGTAATAAGACTAGTTCTTATAACACTATGCTTACAACTCGGTGCAAATGGGGATAACATGAAACAAACATCAATGAGAACAGGAGTGATGATCATGTCCACATGACTTCATGACATCATCCACCACATGAGCTAAATAAGTGTAGTAAGACTAGTTCTTGTTAGTACATATATGTAATAGTTTGCTATTCAAAATTGTAAATTATATAAAGTTTGTATAGGTTCGGCTAAAGGTTTGTCTTAGGTTCGTCTGGCCCACGAACCTAGGCAGGTTCGGCGAACCTATTACTCTGATAGGTTCGGCGAACCTATAACCTTAGGAAGGTTCGGCGAACCTATAGGTTTGGAAACCTAGGTTCGCCTTGTGAACCTAAGGGTTTGCCCAGCGAACCTGGAGGTTCGGCAATAGATAGGTTCGGCTGATAGCTAATTGTATAAATCGAAGGTTTGTCTGAATTCTTCATAACTTTGACAGAACTTTTGGTAGAATTTCAGAAAACCTGAGTGTGATTCTCTGTGTGAGAAATTTTCTGTGTGAAAGAGTTGTAATCATTTGTTGATTAATGCAAGAAGGTGTTTATGAAATTACTTGTTGTTCTTTGATTCATTTTATATCAAACATGGATTTCGCACGTGCTTTATAGTTCATAGAGCTTCTAGATCGATCCTAATCAGATGTCACCAAATCTACAGTGGTATCAGAGAATTTGGTGAAGTTCTATAGTGATTTGATCAAAGAATTCAAGTAATTGGAAGATTTGAAGACTAAAAGATCAATTATGGCTCAAATTTCTTCTTTTCTTGTTGATTGATTGCTGTTGTGATTGTGATTTCATCATAAATTGTTGTGGAATACAACAATTCACGATTTGGTGGTGATAATTTGAAGAATTTGAAGGATTCTCTTCAAATTTTGGAAGGTTTTCCCTCCAAAATTTTGAATTTTGTATTACAGGTTCGTGAGCCGAAACTGTGTTCAGCTGGAACAATAGGTTCGCTGGATTTGGTATTTTTCTGAGGTTCGTTTGGGTTTTCAAAAGAGGTTCGTGTCAGGTTCGCTGATTATTCTACAAGGTTCGTCTGAGGTTCGCTTGTTATTATGCAAGGTTCGTCCAAGGTTCGCTGAAAGATTCGTTGTTTGTTAAGCAGAGGTTCCTTTGTATCAAGGTTTGCTTATCTCAAGGTTCGTGACCTGAGGTTCGCCTGTTTAAAGGTTCGTGATCAAGGTTCGCTTGTATGAAGGTTCGCTTATCTCAAGGTTCGTGACTTGAGGTTCGCCAGTCTGAAGGTTCATTACTATTTCAGCAGAGGTTCGTCTGGTTCAAGGTTCGCTTGTTTCAGGGTTCGTTTATCTCAAGGTTCGCTTGTGTAAATTTTCGTTTGTGATCAAGGTTCGCTTGTGTAAAGGTTCGCTTGTGATTAAGGTTCGTGAGGTTAAGGTTCGCTACTCTAGGTTCGTTTGATTGATTGAATGTTCGCTTATTTGAAAAGGTTCCGCAAGTTTTTTCTATAAAAAAGCTTCGTTGATTAAAAACTTGAAATCATGTTAGAGATGTATGCAGCAATGGCTACTCAGAATTCTAAGATCCAGAGTATTTTAATTAGCGAAACAGAAGTGGGAAGTACCAACAAGGTGCCAAAGTTGTTAGATTTGGCTGATTATGACAATTGGAATTGTCGCTTTGAAACTCATCTTAATGGCACGGACACTAATCTCTGGGAGAGGATTCTATCTCCATATGAGAGACCTAAAGTTGTTGGAACCGATTTATGTCAACTTTTAGAGAGACTAGATGTCGAGGAGCGTAAGAAGTATGATTCAGAGAAAAAGGCTTACTGGATGCTGAGTCAGGCAATTCCAAATCAAATATTACATCAATTTGATAAGCACAAGACTTCTTATGGTCTTTGGAATGCCTTGAAAGCTAGAGTTGAAGGTAATTCAAATCTGAAGAAGATGTAAGCTACAAACATTCGTAAAGAATTTGAAAATTTCAACTTCACAAAATACAGACATCTGCTGACAGCAGTGAGAAAGTGTGGCATCGAATATTCTAAAGATGAGAAGATAAATTGTCTTGCTGATGCTTTACCAGACAAGTGGAACTCTTTAGTGTTGATCTTAAGAGAGAATTTATCTGGACTAACCTTGGTAGAATTTTTTCAAAAGCTTGAGGAACAAGAGATGAAGGATAAAAGGAAAGCATGACGAGTGAATGTTACACAAGATCCTTCATTATATGCTGGTTCTGTAGTTACACCGCCTGCTTCATCTGCCAAAATTCAGACTGCATTTGTGTCTAGTACTTTTGATAGTACTCATGTTCCTTCTACATCTACAAGTTCTAGGTCATCCTATTCTAACAACGAGAAGAAGTCTGACCCGATACCACCTCCTGTTCAACTCAATACTACCAATCTGGGAAAAGTTACTGTTGAAGTTATTAAGGATCACATGTCTATTCTATCTTGTGTTGTCAGCGCATACGATGAACAAGTTGCAGGAAGGATTGGAAATGCAAATCTAACATTTGAAGACTATGCACAAATCGATGATGATGAAATGGAACTAATCGATACACAATGGGCACTCGCGAGTGTTATCCGAAGAATCAATCGGTATGAGAAGAAGACAGGCAAGAAATTCACTTTCGACCGCAACACCAAATTTGGATTCAATCCAAAGTCTACTCAGTGTTATAACTGTGGTGAACATGGTCACTTTGCAAGAGAATGCAAGAACCCAAAGAAACAAGGGAATCTAAATCCGTTCAAGCCACAAGATACTTTCCAGAAAAAGAAAGAAAAATCTGATGATTCATCTAAAGCGCTTGTGAGTCAAGCTGATGAGGGTTATGACTAGGGGAAGCAGTACGATGAACTAATGGGTGCGTTTATGGCTTCGATGGAAGAAGACTCTGGAAAAGGCAAGGAGAAAGTGGATGACGTAAATGAGGATTTGCTTGAGATGATTGATAAACTAAAGGTGATGAATGCTCAGGTAACAGCTGAACTGATGGAGAGCACAGAAGCTAATAAGAAGCTGATTTTAAGAGTAAAATCTTTTGACAAGAAGATAATCGATCTTGGTAAAGAAAACGAAGATTTGAAAATCAAAGTTTTACAAAATAACCATTCTGTGTCTGTGTATCTTGAATGAGTTCAGAAGTTAAAGGTGGAATTATCAGCAGCTACAGCTGAAGCTGAGTTACATAAGGGCAAGCTTGAAAATTACCAAAATTCAGCTTATGTCATCGATTACTTTGCGGCCATGCAAAGATCTTCGCATGATACTTCTGGAATTGGTTTTCATGTTGTGTCACATCCTCCTAGTTATGTATCAAGACCACAATTTGATCCGGATTTGGAAATTAATCCGGCTTCATTAAAGAAGATTTTGTCTGACCATGTAACTGAGGATGAGGGAAGTTCATCATCTCATGATAGTGAGTTTGTTGATTATGATGCTCCTATTATCGAGGACATCACAGATTCGGAATTTCCAGCTGATATTCTGAGGATGATTGGTCATCAAGTTAATAATGTAAAGAAGAAGAGTCCAAATTTTCAGAAATCAAAGTCTGAAATAAAATCAGTCGAGAAAGCAGTGGTCAAACAAAATGTTTGTTTCCAAACCAGGATTAAAAGTCAAAACTTCCTCCACTCTTAAACCAACTGGGTTTGTCAAGTCTTCCACTACACAGAAAGGAGAGTCGAGTAGTGTTTTTCAAAAACAAAAGGGGTTTTCTGAAAAGGTTGCAAGAAGTTTGTAAGGGTGGTTGACAAGGTTAATCAAATTGGGGCTGGAAACAAAGGAAAATCAAAGCTTTCTCAAACTCAAAATAATTTCAAGATAAAAGCCACTGGTTTGAGGCAAAATGTTTCATCTCCATCTGTTGTATCTAAATCTTTGGGTTCATCTAAGAGTTGTGATGAATCAAAACCAAAGAGTATTTCGCAAAGGAAATGCTAAAGATGTGGGAGATTGGGTCATGTCATTTGATGATGATTTCTATGACAATTTTTCTTCCAAACGATTTTCAAAACAAAAAGTTAATTCGAACCCTTTTTGGAAATTCAGACATAGGTCAGATGATAAATTTTTTGTTAGAAAGGATGAATGCTTGGAAGATGGGTCTTCAAGCAGTTCATCAAAACCGAATGGCAGGAGGCTATTCAGGGAGACTCAACGCCGGAATGGCGAGAGTCATCCCTTTTGATACTGATCAAAATTTTTAATTTATTGTGTAGGTGGCATTCATGGGCCATATCAACAGTCGATGGATTGTTGATAGTGGATGCTCACGGCACATGACGGGAGAGTTAGGTTTGTTGAAAGAGTTCAGGCAATTGAATGGATGTTATGTTAATTTTGCAGGCGACAAAGGTGGTCAGATTATCGGGTGTGGTAGTTTGACTAATGGTAAAGTTTCCTTTGACAACGTGAATTACTGTAAGGAGTTAACTAACAATCTTTTGAGTGTGTCACGGATTTGTGACAAAGGTTATAAAGTGTTGTTTGATGACAAGAAATGTTATGTGCTTCAACAAGGAATTCAGATTCCTGAATATTGGATTCTGATGACTGCTGACAGGAGTAAGGATTTATATGTTTTGGACATGGCTAAGGCGGAGACGGTAAACAAGGTAGAGACGTGTCTGGTGTCGAAGGCAACCGAGCAGGATACGAGGTCTTGGCACAGACGGATGGGTCACATACATATCAGGAAGATGAATTATTTAGTACATAATCATTTGGTTGATGGATTACCAGTTAAACACTTTAAACTCCCTGATGTGTGTGTGTCTTGCAAGAAGGGTAAACAGAAAAAGGAGGTCCCATAAAACAAAAACAGTGTTTTCTATTAATAAACAACTGGTTTTCTTCACATGGATTTGTTTGGACCGATTAATGTGACGAGTATCGGTGGTGAATCATATTGTTTTGTGGTGACTGATGATTTTTCTAGATTTTCATGGGTAATATTTTTAAAATATAAATCTGAAACTTATGAAAATTTTGTTTTTTTTGGTGAACAGGTTGGAGACTTTATACAAGCTGAGAGTAAGGCGTGTTCTAGCAAACAATGGGACAGAGTTCAAGAATCAAAACATGGAAGAATTTTGTGATTCAAAGGGCATTCAGCAGCAATTCAGTGCACCATATGAACCACAGATGAACGGTGTAGCTGAGAGACAGAACCGGACATTGATTGAGTCTGCTAGAACTATGCTCACTGATTCTATGCTCCCCATTACATTATGGAGTGAAACAGTAGCAACCGCCTGTTTTACTATTAACAGAGTGCTAATTGTGAAAAAACATAATAAGACTTCCTATGAACTGCTTCAAAATCGAAAACCTAATATGGAACACTTGGAACCTTTAGGGGCTCCTTGTACCATGCTTAAGAAAGATGATAAATTCAATTATAAGTTTGAAGAAGGTTTCTTTCTTGGCTACAGCCTGCCCAATAAACATGTGTTTAACAAACGTACGGGTGTTGTTGAACTATGGTATAATGTGGATGTTCAAAGACATACACCTATACCTGAAGGCAAAGGTCCAAATTGGCTTTTTGATTATGATAAACTTTTTGAGTCTTTTAACTTGTCTCCTAATGTTACTGATGATGAAATCAACTTGCAGATGTTATATGATCTGCAGAATTCTGATAATCAAGTTGTTTTCATCAAGCTGAAAATAATAATCCAACGGAGGAAGGCACTTCAGGAGCAATGAATAATGATTGGTCATCTGATGATGATCAGGATGTATTTGAAGATGTTGTTTCTCATGATCAAGATGTTGATCAGAATATCACAAATCTTGATCATAATGTTGGAGTTCCGCAAGTGCCGGTTATGAGAGTCCATCCTGTGGAGCAGATCATTGGAAATCCGTCTGCTGGAGTACAGACAAGACGTTAAGTTACAACCTAGGAGAGTTTGTACGTTGAGTTGGAGAGAACTCATGGAACTCAAGAGTTATGGATGCATTGTGCATTCATTTCTCAGATTGAGCCAAAATCTGTTACTGAAGCGCTACGTGAGCCTGCCTGGGTGGAGGCCATGCAAGAGGAGCTGAATCATTTTCAGAAGCTTGGTGTGTGGCATTTAGTGGATTTGCCAAAGGGAGAAAAGAAGATTGGTACCAGATGGGTGTTAAAGTGCAAGAGAGATGATAGAGGCGTGATTGTTCGGAACAAAGCACGTTTAGTTGTTCAAGGATTCAAACATGTCGAAGGAATTGATTACGACGAAGTGTTTGCACCAGCGGCGCGGCTAGAAGAAATTCGACTATTTTTGGCTTTTGCTGCCCACAAGAAATTCAAAGTATTTCAGTTGGATGTCAAGTCTGCATTCCTTTATGGGTCGTTAAAGGAAACAGTGATTTCTTGTATGCAAACTCAGAAACCTTACGACAAGGTTGTTAGGCCTTTTTGGCATATGTGATCGAAAGTTGTTCTATACAGAAACGTATCACAGATATTCCAGTAGTCAAAGATTTTCCTGAATTTTTTCCTAAGGATATATCAGGATTACCCCTAGTGAGACAAGTCGAATTTCGTATTGACTTGATTCCAGGTGCAGCACCTGTAGCTAAAGCTCCTTATCGTTTAGCACCCTCAGAGATGCAAGAGCTTTCAGGTCAATTGCAAGAACTGTTAGACAAAGGTTTTATCTGACCTAGTTTCTCACCCTGGGGTGTAACACCCCGACCGATGGCGGAAACGTCGGGATGCCACGAGGGATGTGTAGATTGTTCAAAAGCTCGTGGGCATCTAAATCAAATCATCATATATCATTCAATCAACCAAATTAATTACACAAAAATCATGTTCATCATGAAATAGTTACATCAATTACAAAAGAGAATTAACTATTTAACTAAATTCAAGTCGCCAGAATTTCAGTTAATTAGCTAAGTCCAAGATCCTATATGATGATATCCAAAAGTGTAAGTTCCTCTTCATAAACCTACTTAGTTTCATTGCCTGAAACATGTAGGAAAATCAAGTGTCAACTACAAAGTAGTTGGTGAGTAATCATAAGTTTTATATTTAAAAGTGTTTTCAAAATGATTATAAAAGTTTAGAGTTTCCTGAGAACATCCACATGACACCTGCGAGATAATCCATCATAATTCAAACACATAATCCAAACACAAAATCCAACACAAAATCACACATCTCAATTAATCATAAGTATTCAATCACATAAACATTCAACCAATCTCAATTATCAACCATCTCAAATATTATAAGTGACTATAAATGTATCATTGCAAATGACCGAAGTCAAGTCAACGACACACGGATGTGGCAAACTCCACGTGACAATACATGCATCATTGTAGTTGACCGAAGTCAAAGACAACGACACACGGATGAGGCAAACTCCTCGTGACAATACATGTATCATTGTAGTTGACCGAAGTCAAAGACAACGACACACGGATGAGGCAAACTCCTCATGACAATACATGTATCATTGTAGTTGACCGAAGTCAAAGACAACGACACACGGATGAGGCAAACTCCTCTTGACAATACATGTATCATTGTAGTTGACCGTAGTCAAAGACAACGACACACGGATGAGGCAAACTCCTCGTGACCATACATGCAGTCGTTACGAATGACCGAAGTCAACAGTAACAACTCATGGAATATGATAATCCATAAATATGAATTTCAAATAAATAAACAAGTTTCATCCATGTGATATCAAAATAATATTGAAAATGGTTATACATGTTTCACCTCCGAGTTTAAAACAAAACAGTTTAAAAAGGAGGTCATGAGAACTCACCTGAGTCTTTTGATTCAGTGTTCTCGTATAATGCGCTCTTACGTATGTAAACTCAAACAACTCAAAGATCTGTAATTATCGTGCATTTCATATTCATAAGTATATGAGTAAAATTCAAGTATCATAATTGTTCTCCTGTTTATCATTAGATACTTCTGTAACTTTAATCCTTTAATCAAAGTTAAATTGTAATAGCTAAGGTTCCATTTCTTGATTGTCATAAAATAGATTTCTAACTTGTTAATTTTATTTGCTCCACAATGATAATTAATTGTGAACTCCTAGATATATTTCCCTTAACTATGTAGGTAATCAAGGGTGTTAGTCCTTGTTATAACACTTCTATAATCATATTTGCATGCCTGTTTAAACCGTTATCATCAACTTTTAAATCGTTAGTTAGATTTTTAACTCGAGTTTGATAAAACCCTATACGAATTAAACTTATGAATATTCCTCATATCGACTTTCAAAGTTTATTTATTTTCATTTATAAAAATGTCACTAATAGTCTTTGCATGCATGGTTATTCATATATATATATATGTGTTTATGTATATTCTTGCTCTCCATCACCCTTAACCTATTAGATTAAAGGATTTCAGTTTGACTCTCCAAGCTGGCAGCGAACCTTCTAACCCAAATGACATAGGTTCGGCCAAGTAAGGTAAAGGTTCGGCTAGGAAAGCTCAACCCAGCCCCTAGGTTCGTGACCAGCCCATTAGGTTCGCCAACTCTTAGGGTTCAGCTAAGTTAGACGAGCCTAGGTTCAGCAGAGAGGAGCTCCATCTAGCCCCATGGTTCGTGACACCAGGGTTCGTGGCTCTCGAAGGGTTCGCCAGCTAGGATGTAGGGTTCGTGGCTTCATAGGGTTTGCATGGCGAAGGCTGCATGGCAGTAATGGTTCGCCCGAGAGGGACACGAAGGTTCGCTGACCAGACAAAAGGTTCGCATAGCCTCAAGGTTCGGCCACCTTCAGTTCCCGCCCAATGTGGGTTCGTTCGTGATGGCCAGGGTTCGCCCAACCAAGGGTTCGACTCACTCAAGACTTGTAAGGTTCGTTCATGTCCAGGGTTTGGCCAACAGGGTAGGGTTCGCGTGGTCTAGGGTTCGGCCGTTGTTGAAGGTTCGGCAGCTGGTGTTGGTGACGACAGGTTCGCCTGATCTGAACCGAACAGCAATACAGGTCCGGCACTTAGGCCTCCTTCATGAACCAGCTGCTGCAGGTCATAGCTATGGCTTCTTTACACTCATACGGACATATCTTAATGGTTTCCATGCACAAGATCGTTTGATATATAAGGGTGTAGCCCGATTGTGGGTTATAGTGAAAAACCAAAATAAAAATGCAAGATTTACCTTGACTCGTCGATCCAAAGCTCGTTTTCTTCGTATCTACTTGTTCCTCTCGATCGTGCGGTCGTTTAGAGCCAAAGATCATTTGATTCGGTTGAGGATTGAAGAAGATTATGTAGAGAGAACATAGAGTGAAAATGGGTGACGAATTTGGTATTTTTAGAGAGAGAAAGGGTTTGTGAAATGAGGGGGAATATGATGGTCTTTCTCCTTATAACGCGTATCGTCACCACGCGTCCGGTCTTGTTTTTATCGTGATAAATTATATAAAGTGTTTGGTTATGCTCGGTTACTCTCGTAAATCCTCTTTAAAACATAACACGTTTAAATAATTGAATTTCATTGTTATAAAAATAGTTTTAAAGAAAATCGTTTAAAATAAAATATCTCTGTTTATTTTCATAAAATCAGTTATTTAAATAAACGATTTGTTCATTTTTGTTTTAAGTTGTGATTCCTAATAAACTTTTAAAGTTTTCATTTATTGATTTAATATCGTTAGGTATTATTTAATTATCTCGTCGAAACGCGTTACTAGCGTACGCATTCGTAAAGATCGTCACCTTTCCGAATCCGATGCTCATACCGTCTTTCGATTTGATTTACGATTTATTGAATATCGTTTCAAAATGTTATTCTTAATAATTATATTCGTGTGAATCGTCACCCACGCGAATACATTTGTTGAGTTAATATTTCTGAATTAATATTCGCGTTTAAATTTTGTTCGTAACCTCACCATCGCGTGTTTATTTCCAATTATATTTTCTTTATTTTTATGAACTTAATATTCTCATTTCCCAATCCAAAACCCACTAAACCCAAATCACTGACACATCCATGATAGACCGAAATATGCATATGTATAGGGCATATGTAAGGGTCAGTCGCAACTGCCCTAGCCACCGTCCCACCGCTATTTCGATAAACCATGACCATGTGTCCTTGACTATGTTTAGTAACCAAATCAACAACCAACTTGAATCCCCTTTCCATTTCCAGACCAGTAATCCATATCATCTGAAATGTGACTGCGATAAACTCTCTGGTTCCGTTTAGTTGAGTTTCAACTAAACTTCCCATTGTTTACGCGTATAATATGTTCTAACCATGTATACCAGTAACAGTGATAATTATCAAATAATAATAATTCATCATTAATAATAATATCTCAGGTCGTAACTGTACAATCATACGGGTGTACGGAATTACGGACGACCGGAAGTACAGAGATGTTACAGTCTCCCCTAGTTAAGGGAATTTCGTCCCGAAATTCAACTTGGGGTGACCGTGGTAAATAAATGCGGGTACTTAAGCTTCATCTGATCTTCCCGCTCCCAGGTGAACTCTGGACCCCGCTTCGATTCCCAACGTACTTTCACAATTGGAATTCTACTCCGTTTGAGCTTTTTAACCTCACGATCCATTATCTCCACTGGTCTTTCAATAAAGTGCATGGTATCGTCGACGCGAATGTCATCGAGTGATACCTGAAGATCCAGATCAGCTAAGCACTTTCTTAGATTGGACACGTGAAACGTCGGGTGCACATTACTAAGTTCAGGAGGAAGTTCCAACTTTTAGGCAACCTTCTCGATCCGTTCAAGGATCTTAAAAGGGCCAACATAACGTGGAGCAAGCTTCCCTTTCTTCCCGAATCGGACAACGCCCTTCCAAGGCAACTCTTTAAGCAATACCATATCACCCACTTCAAACTCTAAAGGTTTTCGCCGTTTATCCGCATAGCTCTTCTGTCGACTGCGTGCAGCTAACAGATTATCGCGGATCTGGCGGATCTTGTCAGTCGTTTCCTGAATAATCTCAGGACCAGTGATCTGCGATTCGCCGTCCTCGGCCCAACAAATAGGTGACCGACATTTCATGCCATAAAGAGCTTCAAACGGTGCCATACCAATGCTCGCATGATAACTGTTGTTATACGAGAACTCAACCAATGGTAAATGGCTATCCCAACTGCCATCGAAGTCGATGACACAAGCTCTCAACATGTCTTCCAATGTTTGAATCGTTCGCTCCGTCTGTCCATCCGTTTGAGGATGATAAGCGTTGCTAAGATCCAATCTTGTTCCAAAGGCTTCATGAAGTGACTCCCAAAATCGTGCCGTGAAACAAGCATCACGATCCGATATTATGCTTAAGGGAATAGTGTGTCGGCTAACGATCTCATCAATGTAGATTCGAGCTAACTTCCGCACAGGGTACGTTTCGCGTATCGGTAAGAAATGAGCTGACTTGGTTAATCTATCAACAATTACCCAAATGCTATCTTTACCGTTAGTGGTTCGTGGGAGTTTAGTAATAAAATCCATGGAGATATTCTCCCACTTCCACATCGGCATCTCTGGTTGTAATAATAATCCCGAAGGTCGCTGATGTTCTGCCTTGACTTTGGCGCAGTTAAGGCACTTAGACACATACTCAGCAATATCCTTCTTCATTCCAGGCCACCAATACAAGTCCCTAAGGTCTTGATAGATTTTATCAGAACCCGGATGGATTGAGTAACGAGACTTATGAGCTTCATTCATAATCATCATTCTAAGATCACCTCTGTTCGGTATCCACAACCGATTCAAATAATACATTAAGCCATCATACTTAGTTACCAATAAAATTTCAGCCCCGCAAGACATCTCATTTTTCAAGTTATCTTGAGCTAATGAGTGTTGTTGGGTTGTGAGAACCTCACTTCTGAGACTAGTGTGTACTCGAACACTTTGGATCTGAACTTGACTTTTGCGACTAAGCGCATCTGCTACTACATTCCCTTTACCAGGATGGTAGCGATTTTCACAGTCATTATCGTTTAACAGTTCAATCCATCTCCGTTGTCTCATGTTAAGTTCTTTCTGATTGAGAATATGTTGTAAGCTTTTATGATCAGTGAACACTACACACTTAGTTCCATAAAGATAATGTCTCCATATTTTCAAGGCAAACACGACTGCACCAAGTTCCAAGTCGTGTGTGGTGTAGTTCTTCTCGTGAATTTTCAGCTGTCTTGATGCATAGGCCACAACCTTTCCCCGTTGCATGAGAACACAACCGAGACCTAGATTGGATGCATCACAATAGACTACAAAATCATCATTTCCAATATGCAGTGTCAAGACAGGAGCATCACAGAGTTTCTGCTTCAAAGTCTGAAACGCCTCTTTTTGCTTCGGTCCCCACTTATAAGGTTTATTCTTCTGAGTTAAAGAAGTGAGAGGGACGGCAATCCTGGAGAAATTCAAGATGAACCGCCGACAGTAACCGGCGAGTCCGAGAAACGATCGAATCTCCATCGGTGTCTTCGGTATACTCCAATTCTTCACAGCTTCAATCTTTGCAGGATCCACGTGAACACCATTTTCATTGACTATGTGTCCCAGGAATTGAACTTCCTTAAGCCAAAATTCACATTTAGAGAATTTAGTATACAGTTGCTCTTTTCTTAGAATCTCCAAAACCAACTAAAGGTGTTTCTCGTGCTCTTCCTTAGTCTTCGAGAATATCAAAATATCATCAATGAATACAATCACAAACTTATCCAAGTATGGCCTGCAAACACGGTTCATGAGGTCCATGAAAACCGCAGGTGCAATGGTAAGGCCGAAAGGCATTACCAGAAATTCATAATGGCCATATCTTGTTCTGAAAGTTGTCTTTGGAATATCATCATCATGTACGCGAAGCTGATGATACCCAGACCTAAGATCGATCTTGGAAAACAATCCCGAGCCTTGAAGCTGATCGAAGAGATCATCTATACGCGGCAGTGGATATCGATTCTTAATTGTGAGGTGGTTTAATTCGCTGTAGTCGATGCACATTCGGAATGACCCATCCTTCTTCTTAACAAACAGGACCGGTGCACCCCATGGTGAATGGCTCGGCGAATAAATCCTTTATTAGTCAGTTCTTGCAACTGGCTCGCCAATTCTTGCAACTCCGAAGGCGCAAGTCTGTAGGGCGCTTTGGCAACTGGATTTGCACCAAGTACTAATTCGATTCGAAACTCTACTTGGCGTTCTGCTGGAAGACCCGGTAGATCATCTGGAAATACTTCTGGAAAATCTCGTATCACTAGAACATCTTCAATTTTCTTTCCTTTCTCTTTCTTCTCCACAATGTGAGCTAAAAATGCTATACATTTCTTCCTAAGGTACTTGTGTGATTTAGTGCATGACATCAGCTTAAGACCTTTACTAGAAGTTTCTCCAAAGACTCTTAAAGTTTCACTCGAAGGCAATGGAATACGTATGTATTTCTCATAGCAAACTATCTCCGCTTTGTGGGTGGCTAACCAATCCATGCCTATGATAACATCAAAGCTACCAAGATGCATAGGTATAAGATCAATTAGGAAAACGTGATCATTTAAGTTCACAGTACATCCGATAATAACAGTGTCAATATCAATAACGTTTCCGTCAGCCACCTCCACGTTAAACGGTTTATCTAAATATGTACGTGTTCTACCAAGCAAGCATTCAAAATCATATGAAACAAAACTCCTAACAGCACCAGAATCAAATAAGACATATGCATAAGAGTTGTTGATCAGAAATGTACCGTTGACCACGTCCTGGTTGGCTTGAGCAGCTGGAGCATTCAGTTGGAACGCCCGGCCTCTTGCCACCCTCTGATTGTTCCCGGTCAACTTTGGGCATTGATTCCTGAAATGACCCACTTCGCCGCACTCATAACAGGCTCTTGCCTGTACAGGTACCTGGCGAACAGGTGCAGCTTGTATCGGTTGAACTTGCGGAATAGGCAGTGCTAGCGGAGCAAGTTGCATCCTTTGTGCTTGCTGTGCACTCTGGCAAACATTAGCAAAGTGACCAAACTTGCCACAGTTGTTGCAGATGCAACAAGGCACGTTTGGCAGGTGATGATATCTACAAGTGTTACACAGAGGAGTATTCCCAATGTAATTCCTTGCAGTGGTGTTGTTGGTTGATTTCTGCCCAGACTTAGCAGCAGGAGTAGTGACCACAAAGTTCCTGGTCTTTCTCTTTTTGTTGCTGCTCTTAGAAGTACTAGCAGCTTCTGACTTAGATTCAGTCTTGGTTTCTTTCGTAGCGGTCTTCACATTAATTTTCTTTGTCCCCTTCCTAGTGAGTGTTCCAGCCTTCACGTGATTGTCGGTAAGTGTAGCAGATAAACGGATCGCAGCCTCAAGTGTTTTGGGATTGCTCCCATAGACAGTATCCTGAATCTGCATCGGCAGCCCGCCGATATATTTCTCGATCGCTCTATCCAAGGGTGTCACAAGATGAGGCACCAGCAAGCTATACTCATGGAACTGAGTATTGTAGATAACATTCTCTCCACTGTCCTGCTTGAGTTCCCAGAACTCAGTCTCAAGCTTCCTCATCTTGCTTCTAGGACAGAATTCAGTGGTCATCAGGTCCTTGACCTCTTTCCATGTTAGCGCTAAGGCGGCGTCAACTCCCCTAGTTCGCTTTTCGTCATTCCACCAAGTCAGTGCTCTCTTTTGGAAAACACTGGTGGCATAGAGCACCTTCAAGTTCTCAGGGCAATCACTGTTGATGAAGGTATTCTCCATGCTCTCAAACCACTGCAGTAGACCAGTGGCTGATTCAGCACCCGTGAACTTCAGAGGATTACAGGAGTTGAAATGCTTGAATGTGCAAGTTGGCGGATTTGCACCTCCTATGTTTTGATTGATGTTTTGATTGGCCTGAGTCAACTGGTTCACCAATCCAGAAATAAGTGTTGCTAACTCTTGTATGCCGGAGTTGGCATTACTGTTGTTAGCATCCCCATTGTTTGAGTCATCTTCGTTGTGACGGCGCGGCGGCATGTTTCTGAGAAATTAGAAACATGTTACTACCGTTTACAACGTAAGTCATACAAACAATGGTCAAATGAGTTCATTTAGACAGTTAAGATTTCTTATAGAAACTATCTTTATCTCCTATCTGTCATTAAACTCATAAAAAATTTTTAAATTTCCTAGAATTATACTAAGTGTCCTAGTTGGTCATAACTGATATTAACTAACTATTCCTAAGTGCTATACATTCTCCACCCTATACCAACACTGACAACCTCCCGATGCAATGCAACAAGCTTATATATAGGGCATATGCAGAGGTAGATCGCAATCTCCCCTACACCGTCCCACCATCGTTCCATTGCACCACGATTATGCCCTTGTTAGCAGTTTAGGGTGTATCATGGATTTTACCATAGTCTCACTTCACAAACCTTATCCTAGGTAGGATAATTTTGAGTGAAGTGGTGTCTATTTCCCTTGGACAATTAGGTTCGCCTAATGTCTAAGTTCACCTGACATGTAGGTTCGCCTATTTCTAAGTTCACCTTGTCTAAGTTCACCTGACATTAAAGTTCCCCTAATGTCTAAGTTGACTAAATTCCATACCAAATCTCAATGTCCGTAATTATCAATAAGGGTTCATATCATCACTGAGTGCTCTTATTGTCGCTAAGTGTTCATATCTTCCCTATAAGTTATTCTCATCAAGCGCCCATACGATCACTAAGTGTTAGTATTGTCACTATGCGTTTATATCATCACCAAGTGTCTATATCATCACTCAAGTCCATATTCCATCACTAATCGTTCATATCGTTCGTTGATCCTATGCACCCTACGTGTCCAATCCGTGTGTTTCATAAGTGAATTTATGAGTGTTCATCATGTGTGATCATCCATGAGTCAATCCAAACCATTCCAACAAACATACCATCAATCATAACCTTAAAGCAATTCCCAATAATATCCTAAGTTCCTGACACTGACAGACCCCCAATATACTACAAATGGTATACGTATAGGACATATGTAAGGGTCAGTCGCAACTGCCCTAGCCTCCGTCCCACCACCTTTGTGGTATACCACGAGTGTGTCCTTGCCTGGTGATCAATAATCAACAGATAGTTCCTAAAGCAGATAATTCCTAAGCAGTTAATTTCCTAAACAGATAATTTCCCAAACAGGTAGTTCCCACATTCTTCAATACTGACATCCACCTAATGTACAGTAAATGGTATATATATAGGGCATATGTAAGGGTCAGTCGCAACTGCCCTAGCCAACGTCCCACCACCTTTACAATACACCACGTGCATGTCCTTATCGAATCATTAGGGCACACGTAACCAAGAAATTAATAAGCAGTATATGCATATCAGATGTATAATAGGAGTTCAGGTAACATGTAATAAACACATAAGCATGAAATCCTGAATATACTAATTAGTGTATGAAATAGTTCATACTAGGGTATCCTACGGTTGTAGACTAGGTCAACCATTTCTAGTAACCTAATTCCCTATAACCCGGGCTCTGATACCAATCTGTAACACCCCGACCGATGGCGGAAACATCAGGATGCCACGAGGGATGTGTAGATTGTTCAAAAGCTTGTGGGCATCTAAATCAAATCATCATATATCATTCAATCAGCCAAATTAATTACATAAAAATCATGTTCATCATGAAATAGTTACATCAATTACAAAAGAGAATTAACTATTTAACTAAATTCAAGTCGCCAGAATTTCAGTTAATTAGCTAAGTCCAAGATCCTATATGATGATATCCAAAAGTGTAAGTTCCTCTTCATCAACATACTTAGCTTCATTGCCAGAAACATGTAGGAAAATCAAGTGTCAACTACAAAGTAGTTGGTGAGTAATCATAAGTTTTATATTTAAAAGTGTTTTCAAAATGATTATAAAAGTTTAGAGTTTCCTGAGAACATCCACATGACACCTGGGAGATAATCCATCACAATTCAAACACATAATCCAAACACAAAATCCAACACATAATCACACATCTCAATTAATCATAAGTATTCAATCACATAAACATTCTACCAATCTCAATTATCAACCATCTCAAATATTATAAGTGACTATACATGTATCATTGCAAATGACCGAAGTCAAGTCAACGACACACGGATGTGGCAAACTCCACGTGACAATACATGCATCATTGTAGTTGACCGAAGAAAGACAACGACACACGGATGAGGCAAACTCCTCGTGACAATACATGTATCATTGTAGTTGACCGAAGTCAAAGACAACGACACACGGATGAGGCAAACTCCTCGTGACAATACATGTATCATTGTAGTTGACCGAAGTCAAAGAAAACGACACACGGATGAGGCAAACTCCTCATGACAATACATGTATCATTGTAGTTGACCGAAGTCAAAGACAACGACACACGGATGAGGCAAACTCCTCGTGACCATGCATGCAGTCGTTACGAACGACCGAAGTCAACAGTAACAACTCATGGAATATGATAATCCATAAATATGAATTTCATATAAATATACAAGTGTCATCCATGTGATATCAAAATAATATTTAAAATGGTTATAGATGTTTCACCTCCGAGTTTAAAGCAAAACAGTTTAAAAAGAAGGTTATGAGAACTCCCCTGTGTCTTTTGATTCAGTGTTCTCGTATAATGCGCTCTTACGTATGTACACTCAAACAACTCAAAGATCTGTAATTATCGTGCATTTCATACTCATAAGTATATGAGTAAAATTCAAGTATCATAATTGTTCTCCTGTTTATCATTAAATACTTCTTTAACTTTAACCCTTTAATCAAAGTTAAATTGTAATAGCTAAGGTTCCATTTCTTGATTATCATAAAATAGATTTCTAACTTGTTAATTTTATTTTCTCCACAATGATAATTAATTGTGAACTCTTAGATATATTTCCCTTAACTATGTAGGTAATCAAGGGTGTTAGTCCTTGTTATAACACCTCTATAATCATATTTGCATGCCTGTTTAAACCGTTATCATCAACTTTTAAATCATTAGTTAGATTTTTAACTCGAGTTTGATAAAACCCTATACGAATTAAACTTATGAATATTCCTCATATCGACTTTCAAAGTTTATTAATTTTCATTTATAAAAATGTCACTAATAGTCTTTGCATGCATGGTTATTCATATATATATGTGTTTATGTATATTCTTGCTCTCCATCACCCTTAACCTATTAGATTAAATGATTTTAGTTCGACTCTCCATGCTGGCAGCGAACCTTCTAACCCAATTGACATAGGTTCGGCCAAGTAAGGTAAAGGTTCGGCTAGGAAAGCTCAACCTAGCCCCAAGGTTCGTGACTAGCCCATTAGGTTCGCCAACTCTTAGGGTTCAGCTAAGTTAGACGACCCTAGGTTCAGCAGAGAAGAGCTCCATCCAGCCCCATGGTTCGTCACACCAGGGTTCGTGGCTCTCGAAGGGTTCGCCAGCTAGGATGTAGGGTTCGTGGCTTCATAGGGTTTGCATGGCGAAGGCTACATGGCAGTAATGGTTCGGCCAAGAGGGACACGAAGGTTCGCTGACCAGAGAAAAGGTTCGCATAGCCTCAAGGTTCGGCCACCTTCAGTTCCCGCCCAATGTGGGTTCGTTCGTGATGGCCAGGGTTCGCCCAACCAAGGGTTCGACTCACTCAAGACTTAAAAGGTTCGTTCATGTCCAGGGTTCGGCCAACAGGGTAGGGTTCGCGTGGTCTAGGGTTCGGCCGTTGTTGAAGGTTCGGCAGCTGGTGTTGGTGACGACAGGTTTGCCTGATCTGAACCGAACAGCAATACAGGTTCGGCCCTTAGGCCTCCTTCATGAACCAGCTGCTGCAGGTCATAGCTATGGCTTCTTTACACTCATACTAACATATCTTAATGGTTTTCATGCACAAGATCGTTTGATATATAAGGGTGTAGCCCGATTGTGGGTTATAGTGAAACCGAAAGAAAAATGCAAGATTTACCTTGACTCGTCGATCCAAAGCTCGTTTTCTTCCTATCTACTTGTTCCTCTCGATCGTGCGGTCGTTTAGAGCCAAAGATCATGTGATTCGGTTGAGGATTGAAGAAGATAATTTAGAGAGAAGATAGAGAGAAAATGGGTGACGAATTTGGTATTTTTAAAGAGAGAAAGGGTTTGTGAAATGAGGGGGAAGAAGATGGTCTTTCTCCTTATAACACGTATCGTCACCACGCGTCCGGTCTTGTTTTTATCACGATAAATTATATAAAATGTTTGGTTATGCTCGGTTATTCTCGTAAATCCTCTTTAAAACATAACACGTTTAAATAATTGAATTTCATTGTTATAAAAATAGTTTTAAAGAAAATCGTTTAAAATAAAATATCTCTGTTTATTTTCATAAAATCAGTTATTTAAATAAACGATTTGTTCATTTTCGTTTTAAGTTGTGATTCCTAATAAACTTTTTAAGTTTTCATTTATTGATTTAATATCGTTAGATATTATTTAATTATCTCGTCGAAACGCGTTACTCGCGTACGTATTCGTAAAGATCGTCACCTTTCCGAATCCGACGCTCGTACCGTCTTTCGATTTGATTTACGATTTATTGAATATCGTTTCAAAATATTATTCTTAATAATTATATTCGTGTGAATCGTCACCCACGCGAATACATTTATTGAGTTAATATTTCTGAATTAATATTCGCGTTTTAATTGTCTTCGTAACCTCACCATCGCGTGTTTATTTCCAATTATATTTTCTTTATTTTTATGAAATTAATATTGTCATTTCCCAATCTAAAACCCACTAAACCCAAATCACCGACACATCTATGATAAACCGAAATATGCATATGTATAGGTCATATGTAAGGGTCAGTCGCAACAGCCCTAGCCACCGTCCCACCTTCTATTTCGATAAACCATGACCATGTGTCCTTGACTATGTTTAGTAACCAAATCAACAACCAACTTGAATCCCATTTCCATTTCCAGACCAGTAATCCATATCATCTGAAATGTGACTGCGATAAACTCTCTGGTTCCGTTTAGTTGGGTTTCAACTAAACTTCCCATGGTTTACGCGTATAATATGTTCTAAACATGTATACCAGTAACAGTGATAATTATCAAATAATAATAATTCATCATTAATAATAAAATCTCAGGTCGTAACTGTACAATCGTATGGGTGTACGGAAGTATGGACGACCGGAAGTACAGTGATGTTACATGGGGAGCACCAATACTTTTTGTGAAAAAGAAGGATGGTTCATTCACGATGTGCATTGACTACAGGGAACTCAATAAACTTAAATTGAAAAATCGTTATCCTTTACCACGAATCGATGATCTATTTGATCAGTTACAAGGTGCTACTTACTTTTCAAAAATCGATTTAAGATCTGGATATCATCAGTTACGAATTCATGATGATGATGTTCCTAAAACTGCTTTTAGAACTCGATACGGGCATTATGAATTTTTAGTAATGTCGTTTGGATTAACAAATGCACCTGCAGTTTTCATGGATCTGATGAATCGAGTATGTAGACCTTATCTGGATAAATTTGTGATTGTGTTTATTGATGATATTCTCATTTATTCTCGGAACCAACAAGAACATGCTCAACACTTGAAAATAATCTTAGAACTTTTGGCACATGAGAAATTATATGCCAGATTCTCCAAGTGTGAATTTTGGTTACGAGAAGTTCAATTTCTTGGGCACGTAGTAAACGAAAGCGGTATTCAAGTAGATCCCAGTAAGATCGAAGCTGTGAAACAATGAGAAACACCACGAACCCCAACTGAAATACGTCAATTCTTAGAGTTGGCGGGTTATTATCGCCGATTTATTAAGAACTTTTCAAAGATAGCCTTGCCACTGGCTACATTGACCCAGAAAAATCAACCGTTTATATGGGGTTCGCAACAGGAGGAGGCATTCCAACTGTTGAAACACAAACTCTGCAACACACCTATCTTGACATTACCGATAGGTACTGATAATTTCACAGTGTACTGTGATGCTTCTCGTCAAGGTCTTGGGTGTGTTTTAATGAAGAACGACAAGGTAATTGCTTATGCTTCTCGACAACTGAAAATACATGAGAAGAACTATACCACTCATGATCTAGAACTTGGTGCAGTGGTGTTTGCACTCAAGATTTGGAGACACTATCTATACGAAACCAAGTGTACTATATACACTGATCATAAAAGTCTTCAACACATTCTAGATCAGAAAATGTTGAACATGCGACAATGGCGATGGGTAGAACTCTTAAATGACCATGATTATGAAATTCGTTATCACCGAGGTAAAGCGAATGTCGTAGCCGATGCTTGAGTCGCAAGGAACGAGTCAAACCTTTACGTGTGAAAGCGTTAGGGATGACTATTCAAACCAGTCTAATTCCTCAGATTAAAGAAGCTCAACAACAAGCTTTACAAGCAACGAACTATCCTGCTGAGGAACTAAGAGGCTTAGACAAGAAACTCGAAATGAAAGCTGACGGAGTGTGGTATTTCAAAAGCCGAATTTGGGTTCCTTTATTCGGTAAGTCTAGAACAATCATCTTGGATGAGGCGCCCAAATCCAGGTATTCTATTCATCCAGGTGCTGATAAAATGTATAAAGATCTAAGAGATTTTTACTGGTGGCCTAGAATGAAGAAACACATAGCTAAATACGTGGATTGATTCTTAACATGTCTCAAAGTTAAGTCTGAATATCAACGACCTTCTGGGTTATTACAACAACCTGAGATTCCCGTGTGGAAATGGGATCAGATCTCTATGGATTTTATTACTAAACTACCCAGAACGTCACGTAATCATGACTCTATATGGGTTATCGTTGATCGCCTTACTAAATCTGCTCATTTCTTACCCATCCGAGAAGATTACTCTATGGATCGACTCGCTAAAATCTATGTTAATGAGATTGTATCTCGACATGGGGTACCAATCTCTAGCATTTCCGACAGAGATAGTCGATTTATGTCACGATTTTGGCAAACTCTTCAAAATGCTTTGGGCACACAAATCAATATGAGCACAGCTTATCATCCACAAATGGAAGGGCAGACTGAACGAATGAATCAAACTCTTGAAGACATGCTCCGAAGCTGTGTGATTGATTTCGGAGGTAGCTGGGATATTCATCTTCCACTTTTTGAATTCTCATACAATAACAGCTAACATACCAGTATTCAATGCGCTCCATTCGAAGTACTTTATGGACGCAAGTGTAGATCTCCTATCTGTTGGTCTGAAGTAGGTGAGAACTAGATCATAGGCCCAGAATTCATTCAAGAAACAACTAATAAGATCGCACTTATTCAAGAACGAATTAAAGCTGCTCACGATCGACAAAAGAGTTATGCTGATAATCGTCGAAGACCTCTAGAATTCCATATAGGTGACCGAGTAATGTTGATAGTTTCACCTTGGAAGTGCATTTTTAGATTTGGAAAGAAAGGTAAGCTTTCACCAAGATTTGTACGACCATTCAAAATTGTTGAACGAATTGGTTCAGTAGCCTACAGACTTGAATTACCTCCTGAACTCGGTAACATTCATGATGTCTTTCATGTATCAAATCTGAAAAACAGCCTAGCCGATGAATCATTAATCGTGCCTATTGAGGAAATCCAAATTGATGGAAAACTTCAGTTCAGTGAAGAACCAGTAGAAGTGATGGATCGACAAGTGAAAGTATTGAAACATAGTCGCATACCAATTGTTAAGGTGCGATGGAACTCACAACGTGAACCTGAATATACGTGGGAACGCGAAGATCGAATGAAAGCAAAATACCGACATCTATTCTCATAAACAACTGTCATCATGTAAGTCTTCCTTAAATTTCGGGACAAAATTTCTCTAACAGGAGGAGACTGTGACAATTGCAGTTGAGAATTACGTCATCAATGACATGACAACATGTGATCGTTCTAGAAATCCATGTTGATTTGATGATTATAATTATTACAGGTTGATAGTATGCTAGAAATGATGAATGTAGGAGAAAACCATGCGTGAAACGGAGTTACGGATTGTCCGGAATAGCGAAACGAAGAAAATCCAAAAATTTGGGAAAAATGGCCCTAAGCAGTACGCCTAGAGTCAGACTTCGACTCTAGGCGGTATGCGCAGAAGACTCAAAAATATCTAGAACCCCTTCCTCGCGCGGTACGCCCCATACCAAGGTTCCATTTGGGGTGGTACGCCTGGCGACTCCAGAGGCGGTGGACGAGTCTTAAGATCAGATTTCGTCCAGAAAGTTATTTTTTCTTCTATCTCGACTTCTTCTTGCTTCCAGACAAAGAACCAACCCCTTAAACCATCAAAACTCCATTTCAAAGCCTCTCAGACATCACGATCGCATCAAGGAAGGTTTCTACGAGTTCTGATCGCTAGCCTACGGTTAAAACTCCGTCTGATTAGGTAATGATTCGTTTTAACCTTCTAGTTTGATAATGGTTGACTAGATCATGATTTTGAACGTAATGACATAGTTAGGATTATTGATTATTACCTAGATGATGGCTAGGATTGATTATAAATGAAGAACACGATGTTTTAACGGTTAAATCCTTGGTTTGATCCGTTGTAATGCCTGGTTTGCTTGAAAGCATATCCATGATTATAATGGTTTAAACCATTTGATTATGACAATGTAGGTGATTAGTTTGATTAATCTTTGACATGCAACATGAAATCTAAGTGTTTCAAACTAATCACAACCATTAACATACTCATTGGAAAGATTATCTGATGTTTATGATTATAGTCAGATTAGTATGTTAAACATGGTTGTTAAACCTATTCTAATGCTACATTGTGATATTTCATGATATTTGGGTAATCAATAACAAGGATTGATCATTCCTAAGCCATTAATCTGTCTAGGAACAGTTTTAGCATTATAATCAACAACATTAACTATTTGATTAATCTGAGATTATTCTGATTAATCAAGTGTGTCCTCAACCTAGTATTAAGAACCTGAATCAGTATAGGTTCCTACATTATCATACATTGTATGATATGATATGACATTAAATTAATCAATTAAATACTTAATATCGGTTTGATGACTTGCAAAGCAATGTCTTTGACATTGAACGTTCAAAAAGATCTAATCAGTAAATTAGAACATGAATAACTTATTAAACATAAATAAATGCAGAATCACTCTATTACTATCAGTCTTGTGAGATTCTGCTACTACTAAATTATCAGGTGAGTCTCGTACAGCCCCTTTTCATTTTAGTGTTTTACAAATATCGGGGAATTTCTGTAAATCGATTTCTGAACATATGATATGTATCACTGTTATCTTTGTGATTTCATGTGACTTTTGTGTGATTTCCTGGGATTTTGCCGTTAGTATCTCTATCACAGTATCAAAAGCCCTCATTCTTTGAAACAGTATCTAGTGAACCCATGTGGGGCCGAACAGGAAGCATTGATAGTACTATTGGCTGACAACCCATTTGCTGGGAGGATTGCATCTCCCCTGGTGTGAATGTTTGTTACCTGTTTCCTAAACACTTTCTTAATGTTAGTGATAGACAATAAGATAATGAGACATTAAGATATCTACCGACGGGTAGTATCTTCGTAAAACGTAAAACTGTCCGAAAGGAACTTGATATGGGTCCCATGGTTATCTGAACTGTATATCTTGAAATTTTGTATATCATATTGTTTAATTACTAAATTTTACGAACTCACCAGCTGTGTGATGACGTTTTAAACTTAAAACTTTTGCAGGTAGACAGTGATTCCGGTGAGACTGAACTTCACAAACTTGTAACTGTATAAGCTAATTTTGTTACGAGAATTGTAATAACGAACCATGTAATGTAATTATCCTAAGTTAATCTGTGTGCTTGTGATATCGGATCAAGTAAGTCACCCCTCATCTCTGAGACGTCACCACTATGCGTCCGCGACCGTTTCAGTGACATCATTAACAGGTGACGAGAGGTGGGGGTGTGACACCAGGGTGCTAGTTTTTCATGTCAGAAAGATGATCAGCCCGCACAGGACGCTGCCAAGAATACTGATGCTTCTGAGAATCAACGGTCTTCGGGGAAGCCTCTGGATTATTATGATGATTTATTCGAGGATCTTCCCGAGAACATTCTGATCGACGAATTTGGTGAAAAGCTCGGTGGAGAGGGCCAAGGGGATTTGTTTTGCTGATGTGTCTATGGACTCGGTGTTTGAGGCGATCAGTGACCAGGAGAGGAAGGAGAAAGCCGAATCTTCTGCAGGAGCATCTATAGAAGAAGAAGCAGAAAATGTTATTCTCGGCAACGGCAGCAAGGACCCATATGTAGACTTCTTGTATGCTCACCAGTATGTCAACAAGGAAAGATAGGAGATTCCCCCACTAGCCACAGTTATTGACAGTTGGTTCGACATGCAGAATGATTGGACACTTGCTCCTCCAGAGATTCAGGCGTCATGGCTAGGTGATATGCAGGAAGAACATCCAGAGCATACATTCACGACATGCACCGAGACTTGTTTGTTGTTCGCAATGACAAATCCAACGTTTGTTGCTGGATGTGCGACAAAGAAAAAGATCTCTATGTTGTTAAGAGAATGAATGGGAATGTAGAATATTTCAAGAGGCCAAGGGATTTCTGCACAATGCCATTGTTTGAAATTAGGAGCATCAACAACGCGATGTTCTTCAATCCCTCAAAAGACACTTAGACCGATCTGTTCGCCAAATTCTTGAAAGATCAATGCGATAGAGACTTTTCAGTGATGATGACTACAAAAGGAAGGCGCTTTGTTTCTACGTCTATTCTGGATCTTGTTAAGAAGGATCCGTGGATCTACTACAAGTATCCACCGCAACACACGGAAAAGGCCATTCCTGTCTCATCACGAGCTTCCGAAAATTCTTTAGCCAACTTCCTGTCTTGGTATTTTGACGAGAAGACACTTGCTGTTGTCGTTCTCCGGAACAAGGACGACATCAAAGACATCGATATGATACTTGATCTGATGGATCTTCTGAAGTATGGCAAGGAAGATATGTAGAAACTACACGAGTCAGCTATCAGAGTCTACGGTTACTGGGACGAAAAGGCAAAGCCCTTTACTCGTGTAGTCTCTTTTGCTTTGGAGCTAAAAGTGTATGCCAAAGCAGGTCCTCACTCTGTCTCGCTTCCCATCGGTTGACTTCATCAGTCTAGGGGGATTTGTAGAGCCCGACTGAAGATGAAGACTGAAAAATTCAACCAGAGAAGAGTCGAAGACCTGATTTTGTTTATTTTCGTGTATTTCGTGTACAACAGTATTTTGAGTACTCGATCATTTTCGAGTATAGAGGTTTGAGTACTCCTAGAGTAGTATAAATAAACGTATTTGTACTGTTCTAGGGTTGGATTCCCGAGGCATGCTCTCTAAACATATTGAGGCACACTTTCATGAACTTCAATGAATATACAAAAGGTTTGATCTTTCTTCTTGTTCTTGTGATTCCATTCTGGATTCCGCACGTTATAGATTCATTTGATGCAGAATGGAGACTTAAAGCTCAGTTCTTGACAGTTTTGGGACCTACAAGAACTCTATGCTAAGTTCTGAAAATATGAGTTTTGGCTAAGAGATGTTCATTTCTTGGGTCATGTGATTAACAGTGAAGGTATTCATGTCAACCCTACCAAAATCAAAGCTATTAAGAACTGGGATACTCCGACAACACTGACGGAGATACAGTCTTTTCTAAGATAGCCTTGCCTCTCACAAATTTATCCAGAAAAGTGAACCATTTGTTTGGGAGCAGAAACAAGATGCTTTCCAGAAATTGAAACAAAAGCTATGTGATGCTCCAATCTTATCTCTCCCAGATGGTACAACAACTTTGTAGTCTATTGTGACGCATCCCATCAGGGACTCGGTTGTGTGTTTATGCAACGAAATAAAGTTGTTGCGTACGCATCAAGATAGTTGAAGATACATGAGAGGAACTACACGACTCATGTTCTAGAACTGGGAGCAGTAGTCTTCGCATTTAAGATTTGGAGACATGACTTGTATGGCACTAAATGTACCATCTTCACTGATCACAAAAGTTTACAGCATATCTTTGATCAGAAAGAACTCAACATGCGACAGCGTCGTTGGGTCGAACTTCTGAATGATTATGACTATGTGATCAAGTACCATCCGGGTAAGAAAAATGTTGTAGCAGATGCCTTGAGCCGGAAGGAACGGATCAAACCCTTGCACGTCAGGGCAATGGGGATGACTGTGCAAACAAGCCTACACGACAAGATTGTTCAAGGTCAACAGGAATCAGTGGAACGACGTAATCTGAAGAAAGAACTTGATTGTGGAGCAGAGCGACAGTTCTAAACAAAACCGGATGGAGTTATCTACTTCCAGGATCGCGTGTGGATTCCTGCAGTAGGGGAACTTAGGAAAGTCATTTTAGGTGAATCTCACAAGACCATATCCTCGGTACATCCGGGTGCCAAGATTTATGGGGAATTTATTGGTGTCTGGGAATGAAGAAAGATATAGCCGAGTATGTCAGTCGATATCTGACAAGTGCGAAAGCGAAGACGTAACACCACAAACCGTCTGGTTTACTGAAACAGCCCGAGATTCTGTTTTGGAAGTAGGAACAAATAGCTATCGATTTCATAACCAAGGTACCCCGCATTTCCACTGGTCATGATACCATTTGGGTTATCATTGATTGTTTAACTAAATCTGCTCATTTTTTTGCCAATTATGGAAACTTTCAAGATGGATAAACTAGAAATATTGTACATTAATGAGATAGTGGTGCATCACGGCGTACCATTGTCTATTATCTCGGATCGAGATAGCAAATTCACATAAAGGTTTTGACAGTGAATGCTGAAATCTCTAGGACGAACATGAAATTGAGTACAGCTTACCATCCACAAACGGATGCTCAGAGCGAACGTACTATACAAACTATAGAGCACATGCTACGAACGTGTGTTTTGGATTTTGGTGGAAACCGGGACTCCCATTTGCGACTGAAAGAGTTATCATATAATAACAGTTACCATAGTAGCATCGGATGCGCTCCATTCGAGGCACTCTATGGTAGAAAATGCCGGTCACCGATTTGTTGGACCGAGGTAGGATATAACCGAATAACTGGGCCTTAGATTATTCAGGAAGCCACTTATAAGATCGCCAACATACAACAAAAGTTACAAGAAGCAACAAGCAGCCAAATGAGCTACACCAACAAACAACGCAAACCGTTGGAATCTCAAGTGGGAGACTGGGTTATGTTGAAGGTATTCCCATGGAAGGGCTTAGTCCGCTCCTGGAAGAAAGGAAAGCCAGCACCACGATACGTCGGACCGTTCGAGATCATTCAACGATACGTCCTCTGGTGTGCATGACGTGTTTCACGTCTCAAACCATAAGAAATGCCTAGTAGACGAATCGCTTGTCATACCGATTGAGGAAATTCAAATGGACGAACATTCATATTTTATTGAAGAACCTTTGATTATTATGGATCGTGAAGTTAAAAAACTGAAGCGAAGCTGTATTCCAATCGTTAAGGTTCGATGGAATTCCAAGCGCAAACCTAAATCGGAAAGTACAGTTGTCGTCGTGTCCGTACTCGGGTGACGATTTGTACGAATACGCGCGAAAACCGTACGATTCGATGAAACTGTTAAATTAAATGTTTTAAAAATTTTAAAAATAAACAAAAGATATTTAGTTAATTTACTAGGAATTACCACCTAAAATAATTTAGAGAAACTCTATTTTAAATATCGTATCGTTACGTTACGATAATACCGAAAACGACGTATTTACGCGAAATCGAGGAAAACTGAACGAACCCGAACACATCTGAATGTTAAAGAACGTTTAAATGACATTAAATGTCATTTAATACTCCCCGCCAACCAGTTCTCTCTACACCCGTCACTTTCTCTCTCTAACTTTTTCTCTCTCTAGAAAACTTACATATCTCACTCAAATCTGCACCAAATCGCATGATTTTGGTGTCAAAACGACCGTAGAAACGTGTAGATCCTGAAAAGAAGAAGAAATCAAGCTTTGGATAAGCAATTTTGAGGCAAAAATGAGCTCAAACGAGTTGTTTTTGTCTTTCGGAACTATTCCGGCCACCTGCATCATCCCAGCCATTTTTCAAGCCTCTAAACGTTAGGATCTTGCACAAAAATGGTGTAGGAACTTAAGGAAAATGTTATATTGAATTTTGGGTTTGTTGAAATAGAGTTGGAGCCTGGGTATCATTGTGCCGACACAAGAACATCAATAAGAAGGTTTGTATCGATGACCTAGGAAACACCCACCTTCATTAGTCGAGATTAACAGGGTCGATGGCCTAAGTTCGATTGGACTGGTTCGAGACTACTAGCCTCAACGACCTCCAGAGGTCTAGTTAATAACCACCATCGATACTAGTAGTATAGATGGTCATAGGTCAGCTGAACTTGAGGCTATTGAACATAGCAGAATGGACAGGGAGTTCCTTTATTCCATCGATATTGTTGGACCTTGGGGGCATCAATATTAGCCATCTACTGTTGATACTGATACTAAGTCATGATCCAAATAATTTGAACTTGCAGCCAGCCTAAACCGTTTAGAAACGAGTTCATAGGATCGAGTATGACACATGAGGGTCGGGTTGAAGGCTACTAGGGTTTTCAAGGTATAATCGGTTTTAACCTTCATCGATATTGAAGGACTGCAGCCCAAAACATTTTCTAAACTGATTTAATATATAAACAAGTGTTTTTTTGTAATAATTTGGGTTTAAAATGCCTAGATTTGTTAAATGAAATCATAAGTGAGGTTGTTAATATCAGCAATGGTCCAAAGTGACTATTTGTTGTGTTAACCGATTTTGTGTTCATCGACACTAAAATGTAATGATTTAAAACATATGAACATAATTCTATAAAGATCATCATAAATTGTTTTACTAAAATAATTAAGAAAACATACATGATTTTCTAAACCAATGTTTTGTAACTTAAATAAGATTTTATTAATGATGATTTATTTAAAAGTTATGTCTTTTAATATCATATAACTTATGGAAATAAGGTTGAATTGCAACTATTTAAGGGATAAGGGTTCATAGAGGGTACCTAACTTAGAATCTTTAGAAGAATTCTAGTAACACATTATTAAGTATATAGGACACATAGTTGCACACCGAGACCAAAACCCTATATACGTCGATTATAAATACATATAGTATTCGAATCATAATAAATCAACTCATGTGCTGAAGAAACGTAGTCTACAACAAACGAGAGCGTGTATTTCTGCTTGGTTTAATTGCATTGCAACACAGGTGAGTTCATTGCCGCATTATTAAACATTTTTGTTTTATAATCGCGGGGCTGAGAAGCATGCGTAAATTATTTTCCTCGGATTATATTTTACTTACGTTGATATATGATTAAGCTGATGTTTACATATAAAGTTGATGATTATTTCATGTTTAAATAAACATTTTGACGATTCAAATAAACATTTGTAATGAAACTATTTTCAACGTATCTATTGTTCAACGAAGCTATTTTCAGCGAATCAAGCAAAACAATTTCAACGAAACAAGTGTTGAGTTTAACGAATCAAGAAATCATTTTCGACGAAACAGATATTCAATGTTCAATGAACCATGTTTTCAACGATCAACGAATCAAGTGTACAAATTTTTCAACGAATCTAGTATTCAATGATGAGCGAAACAAGTACATTTGCAACGAATCTAGACAAATCAATAAATCATTTTCAGGGGAAAGTATGGGAAATGTCAAAGATAACACGTGTGAACGAAACTAAACGAAACAAGGGACAAATCTAGACAAACCAAGAAAGAAATAAAAACCCTACATTTCAAGAAGTCCTATATAGACCGTTTGATTTGTAGGTTACATGTTTGAAAATTTTACAGAATCCCCTAACTTCTAAGAAACTTTGATTGTTATACCAGTCTACTCGAGTTTGACCAAGGCCCAATCACTAAGACTTAGATTTTAATTTCAATGATTGTATTTTTATTTATTTAAGTATTTTAAATTAATGACTTCCACATTTTCCACATTTGCTATGGTGTTGTTGAGTGTGTTGACGAAACTAACGAAAGTAGTGTTTTGACGAATCTATCAAATCTAGTGTTTTGAAGAATCTAACGAATCTAGTGTTTTGACGAAACTAACGGAACAAGCGTGTTGACGAAACTAACGAAACAAGTGTGATGATGGTTGAGTGTAAAACGCCTAATGATTATTAACAACAATATTCTATGTGGGTATCCGACGAAAACAACTTTATCACCTCGGTGATCTAGTTTATCTTGAGACTCTCGTGTAACATACGGGTTACATCCCCTTACCTTAAGATAAGAAACATTGGGTTTATTCCCATGCCATATCTCATATGGTGTCTTTTTAACTTTCTTTTTTGGAGCTAATTTAACCATTCGTGCTGCGGTTCCAAGTGCAAAACTCCAAAATGAGTGAGGTAAGCTTGTACGACACATCATTGATCGAACCATATCTAATAGAGTTGGATTTCTCCTTTCAGATACACCGTTTAATTGTGATGTTCCAAGGGGAGTAAGTTGTGATACAATTCCTCAATTTGTCAGATGTTCATAAAATTCTTGACTAAGATATTCACCTCCTCGATCCGATCGAAGTATCTTAATCATTCTACCCACCTGGTTTTGTACTTCGTTTTGGAGATATTGTATATTTCATTATTAGTATGGACATCTATCTCACAGATTCCATTATGTGGCTTTGCATCAAAATAAAACACACCATTCAAATATGAAGAAAAATAACCATTGTCATTAAAAGCATACTTAAAGCCATGTTCACACAGAGCAGAAACTGAAACAATATTCCTAGTCAAACTAGGAATATGTAACATCAGCACCGGAAACGTAATCGAAACAGTGATTTACACAGTAACTCATGTACGAACTATGTGTATTACATGTATACTATTATCATCTGATGATTGACACGGAACTATAACACATTTATTTCAGAAGCGTATTTCAAATCCGTTGTTTAACAGTCAGAAACCTAACTGACAACACAAAAGTATTACGTAAATGTTAGTTAGGACATTAATATGTATAGACGTATGTGAGGTTGTATAGAACAAAACAATAACGGATGTCGTTACGTGAATGCTAAATTGACGGATTATTCGTATAGGTGACGACCTGTACAAATATATCTAAAAGTTTAACGTTCTGAATGATGTCCAATAATTAAAAATCACATCGAAGAGTGTAGTTATCGTCATGTTCGTACGGGTGACGATATGAACGAATACGCGCGACAATTGTACTATTCGATTAAAACAGTTAAATTTAATATTTCAAAACTTAAAATAAAAAAAAGATATTAGTTAATTTACTAGGAATTATGACCTAATTTAATTTAGTAAATTCTATTTTTAAAATCATAACGTATCGCGACGAGAAAACCTAAAACCGACACTTTGACGCGAAAACGAGCGGAACTGAACGAACCCGAAATTGTCAGATCGTTAAAAGGCTTGAAATCGCATTAAATGGCATTAACCTCCTCCACCTACCCATTTCCTCTCTCTCTCTCTCCTGTCACTTTCTCTCTCTAAACTCTCTCTAGAAACCCTAGCCTAACTTTCTCAAATCAACACCAAATTAAGCGATTTAGGTATCCAAACGACCGTAGCAACGCATAGATCGTGAGAGACAAAGAGATCGAGTCTAGAATCGTCAAAAACGAGGTAAAAATGAGCAAGAAATCACTGATTTTTTCGAAGTGTACGCTATTCATTATCTTCTTCGAATGAATCGAATGTTTCAACTAAGATCCGACCACGAAACCCTTTAGGATGTGCACTAAACCAGTAGATAGCGTAAAGGAATGAGGATAAAACCTTGGACCAGCCATGAATCTGGAAGTGGTAGTGAGCTAGGGCTCGACACCCCGCTCAGCCGAATGAGAGCCCCATTCGCACGAGCGACCACTGCTGGACGAATGTGAGGGCTGAACCAAATCGAATGGATCATTGGGCGAATGGGTATGAACGAGTGACTCTGCGGGCCGAATGAACATCACTATTCGCATGACCAGGTGTATTCGGTCAAGCCTCATCATTCGCATGGCCTCCCCTTTCGCATGGCCTTTAATTCGGCTGGACTTCTCATTCGGTTGATCATCCTCAGTCGCATGTGTTATACATTCGGTCCTCATGTTTCATACGGCTATCAATTATTAAATGAAGGAAGTTATTCTCATGGCATCCTACCCATGAGTCTTCATTCGTAGGACCAAGCATGAGAACTCATTCGGGAAAACCTTCCTTACTATAAATCTCATGCACGGGTAGGAACCATTAGGGTCTTCACAGTTATGACCAGCTTAGGGTTATTGATACTAAAGATTTGCAAGCACATGAATTCCTAAACTAACATGACACATATACATAAATGTGTTGTAAAATCCTTGGGAGATCTAATACATGAACATGCTTATTAATTACTAGGTTAAAGTTATAAACTCACAAAGATTCAAAAATGGTTCTTTTGAGGTGTGATCTGATTAATTGGATAACAAACTAAATGTTTTCAACATTTAATGGTTCTAAATCACTTTAACATTATTAATGCAAGTCCTAGTTGAAAAATGAGAATATTGCTCACGGGTTTAGTTAAGAACATAAAGCAAATTCAAAAAGGGGATTAAAACCATCACTAAGTACAAGGGGTTGGCCATTGTAACTGTCAACTCTCGATACTTAGTGGGTTTTATGTGATTATATAACTAACCTAGATCATATAATCAAATGATCTAATATGAATTATGCATCAGAACGATCAAAGAACCATGGATAATAATGATCTAGTGAAGGACTTAGAGTTGATCGAGTGGGATTAACTTAAGTTCTAACATGTTTAATTTGTACTTTTCTAAAAAGTAACTTATGCTTACATTGAATAAAATGATTTATAAACTTCCTTAGTAAATATTATAAATAAAATGAAATAATTTAAAACATCCCAAATGATTTCTAAACTTAATGTTTTACAACTTAAAACGAATTTTAAAAATGATGTTATACTTAAAAGAATCATGGATGTATTTAGTATAAACGTTATATAACTAAGGTTTAGTTGTGAATATCTACGGGGTACATAACTTAGAAAACTTAGAGAAAATCATAGCAACACATTAGTAAAGTCTAGGACACATAGTCGCACACCGAGACCAAAACCCTATATACGTTATCTCACGACACTTATAGTATTCAAATTATAATAAATCAAACCACGTACTCAAGATACTTAATCTAAAAGTAACGAGCACGCATATATGTTGTGATTCATTACATAGCAACACAGGTGAGTTCATTGCCCCTTTTCTAAACATTTTTGTTTTACGAACGCGGGGCTGAGAAACTATTTTACCTAAATGCTTTTGCTAAATATATGTTTTACTTGTATAGTATTATCCTAGACTTTGTCTAGATAAACACTCAGCAGGTTTTCAATGTACCTATTCCTTACGGGTAGGTAACTAATCTAAAACAACAAACTATTTTCAAAGGTCGATTTTCAAAAGAACTAAAAATCTTAAACAACAAACTATTTTCGAAGTCTATTTTCAAATAACTAACGATGTGTTTTCAAAGAACTAAAGATCTATTTCAAAGAACTAAGTACAAAGAACTATTTTCGGTTGTGTGTTGTCAAAGAACTAAAGATCTATTTCAAAGAACTATGTACAAAGAACTATTTTTGGTGGTGTTTTGTAAACGAATTAACGATCTATTTCAACGAACTATGTACAAAGAACTATTTTGAAGGGTCTATCTGGGAAGTATCAAAGATAGCATGTGCCAATCCCAGGTTTAAGACATGTCCTAGCTAGACTAATTGAATATGGGACGCATGTTTGATGATATTTACGGCATCCCCTAACCAGTTTTCAAGGAACATCTAGGAAATACTCAAAGATAACATGTTCCAAAAAACTAAAGAACAATACGAACTACAGACGATCTAGAAGAACTATAAATTCCTATACATCAAAAAACGTCCTAGCTAGACTGATTGATTATAGGTCGTGTGTTTGATGATGTTAACATATTTCATTAACTACTAAGAACCTTGATTGTTAGACTAGTCTACTCGAGTTCACCAAGGCCCAATCATTAGGTCTTAGATTTTATTAAATGTTTATTTATTTATTTAAGCATTTAATGTAATGTTTCTACAAATGTTATGGCTGATCATGATTGTGTGATGAACTTAAGGAATCAATAAAATTTATATATTTTGTGGAACTACAACTAAAGAACTAGTGTGTCAATGGTGTGGAATTAAACGCTTAATTATCATCAATAACAATATGTTATGCAGTTCGGTATGTGGTGGGTTGGGGGTTGGGCTGGTGGTAAGCTTGACCCTACATAAGCCCTATATATAAGCATACTTGATTGGATAACACAGGTGGTTTCTAATGAGGTTAAGGTTGTCATTACGGGTGATCAGTGTTAACAATTTCAGATTATTCAAATGTTGCGAATCGACTGTATGAGATGAAACGCTTAATTATCACCAGCAACAGTATATCATGTGGTTTGGCATGTGGTGGGGTGGCGGCTGGGCTGGCGGTAAGTTTGACCCTACGTGTGCCCTATATATAAGCATACTGAAATAGATGGTATATGTGGACAATGGTGAGGTTAAGGTTGTCATCTGGTCAGTTTAGTACAAATTTTATTTCTAAACAAAACACTATGAACTCACCAACCATGTGTTGACTTGATCTTTTTGCATGACTTCTCAGGTGACGAACATGTCTGACTATGAAGTTTATGTTTTTGACTAGGACGCTCAGATAGAGGACCTACTATTTTGGACGTGCATGTTTTTGAACATCATTATAAAGATTATTTTGTATATCTTGTGCAGATACAAGATAGAAGCATTATGATGTTGATAGTAGATTTACATTGTTAAATTATAAACGAAACCGATGTAATTTAACTTTGTAATTCTATTTTATTTAGCATTTTCTCATTATATATCATGTGCAATGTAAACAATCTGATCATTACGAATATCATTTTTGATATCGTGCCCCGGGACGTTTCCGCATGACGGGACACACGATTCGGCCCGCCGGCTCGGGGTGTTACAGATTGGTATCAGAGCCATGGTTATAGAGAAACATAGGTCATTTATGTAAACGGTTTGGCCTAGATTATAACCTATGGAACCTTCATGTAGAGAAAAAAGGACTTAGGAACTTACTTGCATTGTGTCTTCTGCATTATATCATTGCACTAAATGATATTTTGTTGGTTGTGATCAGAATGCCGTCGAGAAGACCACTCCTCTATTGACTCCACCACCATCGCCACCTTCTCCTCCTCCACACACTCCACCCACTGACCCGAACGGGAACCCTAATCTGGATCCTACTACCGTTGCCTTGGCAACTCTACTGAGCATTCAGCTGACTATTCAACTGAAAGAGGTGATACAAGATATGATCAACCGTATCCAGAACAATAGCAACAACTCCGGGAACTCATCAGGAGAGGCCAGTGGGAATACTGGCAATGCATCTAACTACTCCTACAAGTCCTTTGTAGGACGTAAGCCGCCTAAATTCAGCGCTAATGAGGGAGCCGTTGATTTAATCCAATGGATTGAGAAGATTGAGACTACTCTGGACTTTTGCAGTTGTCCAGAGCATCACAAGGTTCGTTACTCTGAAGGATCACTCAGCAAACGAGCCTTAACATGGTGGAACTCACAACTTCATGCTAGAGGAAGGGAAGAAGCCATGTCGATGTCATGGGAATATTTCAAGACCTTACTGAGAAATGAATTATGTCCTAAGAATGAGCTGTAGAGGATGGAGACTGAACTCTCAAATCATATGATGAAAGGAGCAGATCACTTGGGTTATACTACTCGTTATCATCAGTTGGTAGCATTGGTGCCAGACATAGTACCAACTTTGGAGAAAAGGATTGACAGATATGTAGGAGGCCTACCTGCCTGTATACAGAGTTGGGTCATTGCAGCAAACCCTGTCACCTTGGAGTCAGCTATTAGCCTGTCAGGGAAACTCACTAACGTGATGGTAGCCTCTTGAACCCTAATGAAGGAGGCTGACTCAGGCAAGAACAAGGAGGAATCATCAAAGAAACCCCACCATCATCTCAGGAAGAAACAGAAGGTCATCAAGAACTACGTGATGGCTACTCTACTCAACCAAGTAGCTGTTGCACCACAAAACCTTCACAAGAAACCATACACTGGCACGTATCCCCTGTGTGCCAAATGCTAGTATCATCATGCTGCAAACACTCCCTACCGACACTGCACGAGATGTGGTAGGAAGGGCCATTGGGTCTAACAATGCAGAATGGCACCTAACCAAGCAGTCTACAATGTTGCTTTAGCTCTCCGTCCACCCAACAACCCAAATCAAAACAATGGAGGATGCTATAACTGTGGTGAAATTGGTCACTTTTCAAAGAACTGCACAAAGAGAGTACAACCGGCAGTTCAGGCACCGCGTGGAAGAGCTTTTTGCATAGGAGCTCCAGTTGCTCGTCAAGACCCGAACGTGCTCACTGGTACATTTCTCTTACATGATTTTTATGCATCTATTCTGTTTGACACAGGTGCGGATCAGAGTTTTATCTCGACCGACTTTGCATGCCAACTTAACAATGTTGAAGAACTTTTAGATTCCCCTTACATTATTGAAGTAGCGAATTGAAAAAAATCACAGTTAGTACTATATTTACAAACTGTCCATTAACACTTAACGGTCAAACATTCACCATCGATTTCATACCGATGGAATTGGGTAGTTTCGACATCATTGTCAGGATGGATTGGCTATCTCTCAACTGGGTGGAAGGCATCTGTTCCAAAAAGCTGCTTCGAATTCCACTGACGAATGATCATGTGTTGGAAGTTCGAGGGGATCAAGCGAAACGTAGTGTCAAACTCATAATTTTCATAAAGGCACGTAAGTGTTTACAGAAGCAGTGTGTAGCTTTTCTTGCTTATGTGGTGGAAAAAGTCAAAGTCAAGATCAAGATTCTAGATGTGCCAGTAGTAAGGGAGTATCCTGACCTATTTCCCGATGATCTACCCGGTTTGCCCCCAGCACGACCGGTAGAGTTCCGTATTGACTTAGTTCCTGGAGCAACTCTCGTTGCTAAATCTTCTTATAGGTTAGCACCTTCAGAGATGCAGGAATTGTCAAATCAGCTATAGGATTACTGGATAAAGGTTTCATCTGACCGAGCTACTCACCATGCAGAGCTCCGGTTTTGTTCGTGAAAAATTAACCATCAAGAATCAGTATCCATTGCCGAGAATTGATGGTCTTTTTGGCCAACGACAAGGAGCATAGTATTTCTCAAAGATCGATTTACGATCCGGATTTCATCAACTCATAGTTCAAGAAGAAGACATACCAAAGACGACCTTATGTAATAGGTATGGGCATTATGAGTTTATGGTAATGCCCTTCGGAATGACAAATGCACCTGCGGTTTTCATGGACCTCATGAGCCGAGTATGCAAGCCGTATCTGGAAAAGTTTATCATTGTCTTTATTGATGACATGCTGATTTATTCCAAGAGCAAAGCAGAACATGAGCAACACCCCAGGAAGATCTTGGAGCTGTTAAAGAAAGAAAACTCTATGCCAAATTCTCTAAGTGTGAATTTTGGCTTAGAGAAGTTCAGTTTTTGGGTCACGTAGTCAACAGTGAAGGAATACATGTGGACCGGCCAAGATTGAAGCAATAAAGAACTGGGATACTCCGAAGACACCGACGGAGACACGGTCTTTTCTGGGACTAGTGGGTTATTATAGAAGGTTTATTTCAAACTTTTCTAAGATAGCCTTGCCTCTTACTATGTTAACTCAAAAAAGTAAGCCATTTGTTTGGGAGTAGAAACAAGAAGATGCTTTCCAGACACTGAAGCACAAGTTATGTGATGCTCGAATCATATCTCTCCTAGAGGGTACGGACGACTTTTTAGTGTATTGTGATGCTTCCCATCAGGGACTTAGTTGCGTATTAATGCAGCGAGACAAGGTTATCGCGTATTTATCAAGACAGTTGAAGATTCATGAGAAGTACTACACGACTCATGTTCTAGAATTTGGAGCAGTTGTCTTTGCCCTAATGATTTGGAGACATTACTTGTATAGCACCAAGTGTACCATCTTCACAGATCACAAAAGTCTACAGCATATCTTTGATCAGAAGGAACTCAACATGAGACAACGTCGGTGTGTTGAACTTCTGAATGATTACGACTGTGTGATCAAGTACCATCAGGGGAAGGCAAATGTTGTAGCAGATGCGTTAAACCAGAAGGAACGAGTCAAACCCCTACGTGTCAGAGCCATGGGAATGACTGTGCAAATGAGCTTACACGACAAGATTATTCAAGCACAACAAGAATCAGAAGAACGAAGGAATCTGAAGAAAGAACTTGATTGTGGAGCAGAACGAGAGTTTGAAACGAAATCAGACGGAGTTATCTACTACCAGGATCGCATGTGGATTCATGCGGTAGATGAACTGAGGATGCTTATTTTTGACGAATCGCACAAGACCAGGTAGTCTGTACACCTGGGTGCCGATAAGATGTACCAAGGTTTACGGGGATTTTATTGGTGGCCGGGAATAAAGAAAGACATAGCCGAATATGTCGGTCGATGTCTGACATGTGCGAAGGTTAAAGCGGAACCCCATAAACCGCCAGGTTTATTGGAACAACCCAAGATTCCGCTATGCAAGTAGGAACAAATAACTATGGATTTCATTGCCAGGCTACCCCGCACTTCAAGTGGTCATGATACCATTTGGGTTATCATCGATCGTTTAACAAAACCTGCTCACATCTTGCCAATGCGTGAAACCTTCACGATGGATAGATTAAAAAGATTATACATCAACGAGATAGTGGTACGTCACGGTGTACCATTGTCTATCATTTCAGATCGATACAGCAGATTGACATGGAGGTTCTAGCAATCGTTGCAGAAATCTCTAGGGATGCACTTAAACCTGAGTACAGCTTACCTTCCACAAACGGATGGTCAGAGTGAACGTATGATACACACCCTAGAGGACATGTTGAGAACATGTGTTTTGGATTTCGGTGGGAATTGGGACTCCCATTTTCCAATGATAGAAATCTCCTACAATAACTGTTACCATAGTAGCATCGTATGCGCTCCATTCGAGGCTCTTTACGGTCGAAAATGTCGGTCACCGATCTATTGGACCGAGGTAGGAGATAATCAAATAACCGGGCCAGAGCTTATTCAGGAAACTACCGATAAGGTCTCTCAAATTCAACAAAGGTTACAAGCAACCAGAAGTAGACAAAAGAGCTATGCCGACAAACGGCGCAAGCCGTTGGAATTTCAAGTGGGAGACCATGTCATGTTAAAGGTATCCCCATGGAAGGGCGTAGTCTGTTTCGGAAAGAAAGGCAAATTAGCTCCACGATATGTGGGACCATTCGAGATCGTTAAACGGATTGGTCCTGTGGCGTATAGACTTAGATTACCAGACGAACTCAATGGTGTGCATGACGTGTTTCACGTCTCAAACCTTAAGAAGTTCCTTGTTGACGAATCACTTGTCATACGAGTTGAGGAAATTCAAGTGGATGAACAATTACATTTTATCGAAGAATCTGTAGAGATTATGGATCGCGAAGTTAAACAACTAAAGCGAAGACGTATTCTGATTGTCAAGGGTCGATGGAATTCAAAACGCGGACCCGAGTTTACTTGGGAACGCGAGGATCACATGAAGTCCAAGGATCCCCATCTGTTTACATAGGAAGCCGTACCTGATAACGATTCTTAAATTTTCGGGACGAAATTTCTCTAACAAGGGGAGACTGTAACATCAGTGTCGAAAACGTAATCGGAACAGTGATTTACACAGTAACTCAGGTACCAACTATGTGTATTACATGTATATATTATCATTTGATGATTGACACAGAACTATTACGCATTTATTTCATAAACATGTTTCAGATCCATGGTTTAACAGTCAGAAACCTAACTGCCAACCCAGAACTATTACGTAAATGTTAGTTAGGACATTAATATGTATAGACGTATGAGAGGTTGTATAGAACAAGACAATAACAAATGTCGTTACGTGAATGCTAAATTGACGGATTATTCGTATAGGTCACGTTCTGTACAAATATATTTGAAAGTTTAACGTTATAAATGGAGTCCAATAATTAGAAAATTGCATCGAAGAGTGTAGTTATCGTTGTGTTTTTACCGGTGACGATCCCAACGAATACGCACGACAACTGTCCGATTCGATTAAAACAGTTAAATTTAATGTTTCAGAAACATAAAATAAACAAAAGATATTAGTTAATTTACTAGGAATTACCACCTAATTTAATTTAGTAAATTATATTTTTAAAATCGTAACGTATCGCGACGAGAAAACCGAAAACAGACACTATAATAAGCGGAACTGAACGAACCCGAAATTGTCAGATCGTGAAAAGGCTTTAAATGGCATTAACCTCTTCCACCTACCCATTTCCTCTCTCTCTCTCTCCCGTCACTTTCTCTCTCTAAACTCTCTCTAGAAACCCTAGCCTAACTTTCTCAAATCAACACCAAATCAAGCGATTTTGGTGGCTAAACGACCGTAGCAACGCATAGGTCGTGAAGAGACAAAGAGATCGAGCCTAGAATTGTCAAAATTGAGGTAAAAATGAGCGAGAAATCACTGATTTTTTCGAAGTGTACACTATTCATCATCTTCTTCGAATAAATCCAATGTTTCAGCTAAAATCCGACCACGAAACCCTTTAAGACATGCACTAAACCAGTAGAGAGTGTAAAGGAATGAGGGTAAAACCTTGGACCAGCCACGAATCCGGAAGTGGAAGCGAGCTAGGGCTCGACACCCAGCTCAGCCGAATGGGAGCCCCGTTCGCACGAGCGACCACTGCTGGACGAATGTGAGGGCCGAACCAAACCGAATGGATCATCGGGCGAATGGGTACGAACGATTGACTCTGTGGGACGAATGAACATCACTATTCGCATGGCCAGGTGTATTCGGTCGATCCTCATCACTCGCATGGCCTCCCCTTTATTATGGCCTTCCATTCGGCTTGACTTCTCATTCGGTTTATCATCCTCAGTCGCATGTCCTATACATTTGGTCCTCATGATTCAGACGACTATCATGTATTAAATGAAGGAAGTTATTCGCATGGCATCCTACCCATGAGTCTTCATTCGTAGGACCATTCATGAGAACTCATTCAGGAAAACCTTCCTTAGTATAAATCTCATGTACGGGTGGGAACCATTAGGGTTTTCACATGTTATGACCGGCTCAGGGTTATTGATACTAAAGATTTTCAAGCACATGATTTCCTAAACTAACATGACACATATACATAAATGTTTTGTAAAATCCTTGGGAGATCTAATACATGAACATGTTTATTCACTAATAAGTTAAAGTTATAATCTCACAAAGATTCAAGAACGGTTCTTTTGAGGTGTGATCTGATTCATTGGATAACAAACTAAATGGTTTTCAACATTCAATTGTTCTAAATCACTTTGAGCATATTAATGCAAATCCTAGCGGAAAAATGAGAACATTGCCAATTGGTTTACTTAAGTACATAAAGCAAATTCAAAAAGGGGATTAAAACCATCACTAAGTACAAGGGGTTGGCCATTGTAACTGTCAACTCTCAATGCTTAGTGGGTTTTATGTGATTATAAAACTAACCTAGATCATTTAATCAAATGATCTAATATGAATTATACATCAGAACGATCAAAGAACCATGGATAACAACGATCTAGTGAAGGACTTAGAGTTAAACGAGTGCGATTAACTTAAGTTCTAACATGTTTATTTTTTACTTTTATAAAAAGTAACTTATGCTTACATTGAATAAAATGATTTATAAACTTCCTTAGTAAATATTATAAATAAAATGAATCGATTTAAAACATGCTAAATGATTTCTAAACTTAATGTTTTACAACTTAAAACGGATTTTAAAAATGATGTTATACTTAAAAGAATCATGGATGTATTTGATATAAACCTTATATAACTAAGGTTTAGTTGTGAATATCTACAGGGTAAAGGTTGCACGGGGTACAAAACTTAGAAAACTTAGAGAAAATCATAGCAACACATTAGAAAAGTCTAGGACACATAGTCACACACCAAGACCAAAACCCTATATACGTTATCTCTAGACACTTAAAGTATTCAAATTATAATAAATCAAACCAGGTACTGAAGATACTTAATCTACAAGTAACGAGTGCACATATCTGTTGTGATTCATGACATAGCAACACATGTGAGTTCATTGCCCCTTTTCTAAACATTTTTGTTTTACAAACGCGGGGCTGAGAAGCATGCGTAAATTATTTACCTTGGATTATATTTACCTAAATGCTTTTACTGAATATACGTTTTACTTGTATAGTATTATCCTAGACTTTGTCTTGATAAACGCTCAGCAGGTTTTCAAAGTACCTATTCCTTACGGGTAGGTAACTAATATAAAACAACGAACTATTTTCAATGGTCTATTTTCAAAGGAACTAAAAATCTAAAACAACGAACTATTTTCAAAGGTCTATTTTCAAAGAACTAAAGATATGTTGTCAAAGAACTAAAGATCTATTTCAAAGAACTATGTACAATGAACTATTTTCGATGGTGTGTTGTCAAAGAACTAAAGATCTATTTCAAAGAACTGTGTACAAAAACTATTTTCAGTGGTGTGTTATCAAAGAACTAACGATCTATTTCAATGAACTATGTACAAAGAACTATTTTCAAGGGTCTGTCTGGGAAGTATCAGAGATAGCATGTGCCAATCCTAGGTTCGAAAGATGTCCTAGCTAGACTGATTGAATATGGCACGCATGTTTGATGATATTTACCGCATCCCCTAACTAGTTTTCAAGGAACATCTGGGAAATACTAAAAGATAACATGTGCGAAAGAACTAAAGAACTATACGAACTATGGACGATTTAGACGAACTATAAATTCCTATACATCAAAAGATGTCCTTGCTAGACTAAATGATTATAGGTCGCATGTTTGATGATGTTTACAGATTTCCTTTACTACTAAGAACCTTGATTATTGAACTAGTCTACTCGAGTTCACCAAGGCCCAATCATTAGGTCATAGATTTTATTAAATATTTATTTATTTATTTATTCAAGTATTTAATGTAATGTTTCTAAAAATGCTATGGTTGATCATGATTGTGTGATGAACTTAAGGAATCAATAAAATTTCTTTATTTTGTGGAACTACAAGAACTAAGAACTAAAGAATTAGTGTGTCGATGGTCTGGAATGAAACGCTTAATTATCATTAATAACAATATGTTATGCAGTTCGGTATGTGGTGGGCTAGTGGCTGGGCTGGGGGTAAGCTTGACACTACATATGCCCTATATAAAGCATACTTGATTGGATAACATAGGTGGTTGTTAATGAGGTTAAGGTTGTCATTACGGGTGATCAGTGTTAACAAATTTCAGGTTATTCAAATGTTGTGAATTGAATGTATGGGATGAAATGCTTAAATATCACCAGGAACAATATATCATACGGTTTGGTATGTGGTGGGTTGGCGGCTGGGCAGGCAGCAAGTTTGACCCTACATATGCCCTATATATAAGCATACTGAATTAGATGGTATAGGTGGTTAATGGTGAGGATAAGGTTGTCATCTGGTCAGGTTTTTACAAATTTTATTTCTAAACAAAACTCTTTGAACTCACCAACCATGTGTTGACTTGATCTTTTTGCATGACTTCTCAGGTGACGAACAGGTCTGACTAAGAAGTTTATGTTTTTGACTTGTAGTAAAGGAGTATCCGGACGTATTTCCCGATGATCTACCCGGTTTCCCCCAGCATGACCGGTAGAGTTCCGAATTGACTTAGTTGCTGGAGCAAATCTCGTTGCTAAATCTTCTTATAGGTTAGCACCTTCAGAGATGCAGGAATTGTCAAATCAGCTATATGAATTACTGGTTAAAGGTTTTATCTGATCGAGCTACTCACCATGGGGAGCTCTAGTTTTGTTCGTGAAAAAGAAGGATGGATCTTTTCGAGTGTGCATAGATTAAAGGGAGCTGAACAAATTAACCATCAACAATCGGTATCCGTTGCCGAGAATTGATGATCTTTTTGACCAACTACAAGGAGCACAGTATTTCTCAAAGATCGATTTACGATCCGGATGTCATCAACTCAGACTTCAAGAAGAAGACATACCAAAGACAGCCTTCCGAACCAGATATGGGCATTATGAGTTTATGGTAATGCCCTTCAGATTGACAAATGCACCTGCGGTTTTGATGGACCTCATGAACCAAGTGTGCAAGCCGTATCTGGATCAGTTTGTCATTCTCTTTATTGATGACATACTGATTTATTCCAGGAGAAAAGCAGAACATGAGCAACACCTCAGGAAGATCTTGGAGGTGTTAAAGAAAGAACAACTCTATGCCAAATTCTCTAAGTGTGAATTTTGGCTTAGAGAAGTTCAGTTTTTGGGTCACGTAGTCAACAGTGAAGACATGTGGACCCGGCCAAGATTGAAGCAATAAAGAACTGGGATACTCCAAAGACAACGACGAAGATACGGTCTTTTCTGGGACTAGCGGTTTATTATAGAAGGTTTATTTCAAGCTTTTCCAAGATAGCCTTGCCTCTTACCATGTTAACTCAGAAAAGTGAGCCATTTGTTTGGGATCAGAATCAAGAAGATGCTTTCCAGACATTGAAGAAAAAGTTATGTGATGCTCCAATCTTATCTCTCCAAGAGGGTACGGACGACTTTGTAGTGTATTGTGATGCTTCCCATCAGGGACTTGGTTGCGTATTAATGCAGCGAGACAAGGTTATCGCATATGCATTGAGAAAGTTTAAGATTCATGAGAAGAATTACACAACTCATGATATAGAATTGGGAGCAGTAGTCTTTTCTGTAAAGATTTGGAGACATTACTTGTATGGCACAAAGTGTACCATCTTCACTGATCACAAAAGTCTACATTCATGAGGAACTCAACATGCGACAACGTCGATGTGTTGAACATATGAATGATTACGACTGTGTGATCAAGTACCATCCGGGGAAGGCAAATGTTGTAGCAGATGCGTTAAACCGGAAGCAACGAGTCAAACCCCTGCGTGTCAGAGCCATGGGAATGACTGCACAAACGAGCTTACGCGACATGATTATTCTAGCAAAACAAAAAATCTGTGGAACGAAGGAATCTGAAGAAAGTACTTGAATGTGGAGCAGAGCGACAGTTTGAAATGAAATCAAATGGAGTTATCTACTACCATGATCGCGTGTGGATTCCTGTGGTAGATGAACTAAGGAAGCTTATTTTTGACGAATCGCACAAGACCAGGTACTCAGTTCACCCGGGTGCCCATAAGATGTATCAAGGTTTACGGGGATTTTATTGGTGGCCGGGAATGAAGAAAGACATAGCCGAGTGTGTCGGTCGATGTCTGACATGTGCGAAGGTTAAAGGGGAACAGCAAAACCATCAGGTTTATTGGAACAACCCGAGATTCCGCTATGGAAGTGGGAACAAATAGTTTTGGATTTCATTACCAAGCTACCCCGCACTTCAAGTGGTCATGATACCATTTGGGTTATCATCGATCGTTTAACAAAATCTGCTCACTTCTTGCCAATGCGTGGAACCTTCACGATGGATAGATTAGAAAAATTATACATGAACGAGATTGTGGTACGTCACGGTGTACCATTTTCTATCATTTCAGATCGAGACAGCAGATTTACATCAAGGTTCTGGCAATCAATGCATAAATTTCTAGGGTCGCATTTAAACCTGAGTACAGCTTACCATCCACAAATGGATGGTCAGAGCGAATGTACGATACAAACCCTAGAGGACATGTTGAGAACATGTGTTTTGGATTTCGGTGGGAATTGTGACTCCCATTTGCCACTGATAGAATTCTCCTACAATAACAGTTACCATAGGAGCATCGGATGCGCTACATTCGAGGCTCTTTATAGTCGAAAATGTTGGTCACCGATCTGTTGGACCGAGGTAGGAGATAATCGAATAACTGGTCCAGAGCTTATTCAGGAAACTACCGATAGGGTCGCTCAAATTCAACAAAGGTTACAAGAAACAAGAAGTAGACAAAAAAGCTACGCCGACAAACGGCGCAAGCTGTTGGAATTTCAAGTGGGAGACCATGTCATGTTAAAGGTATCCTCATGGAAGGGCATAGTCCGTTTCGGAAAGAAAGACAAATTAGCACCACGAAACGTGGGACCGTTCGAAATCGTTGAACGGATTGGTCCTGTGGCGTATAGACTAAGATTACCAGATGATCTCAGTGGTGTGCATGATGTGTTTCACGTCTCAAACCTTAAGAGGTGCCTTGCCGACGAATCACTTGTCATACCAGTTGAGGAAATTCATGTGGACGAACAATTACATTTTATCGAAGAACCTGTAGAGATTATGGATCGCGAAGTTAAACAACTAAAGAGAAGACGTATTTCGATTGTCAAGGTTCGATGGACTTCAAAACACGGACCGGAGTTTACTTGGGAACACGAAGATCACATGAAGTCCAAGTATCCCCATCTGTTTACAGACGAAGCAGTACCTGATAACGATTCTTAAAATTTCTGGACGAAATTTCTCTAACAATGGGAGACTGTAACATCAGTGCCAGAAACATAATCGGAACAGTGATTTACACATTAACTCAGGTACGAACTATGTGTATTACATGTTGTGACAACTGGTAGATGACCGTTCGACAAATCCGTACGGTGTGTGTGTACTTACACCTAAACTATGTGTAAACACTATGTGATGAAAAGTATGTGATAACAAATCAGTGGAAACAATTAACAGTTGTATATATTTCGATGAGAATTGAAATAAAAATATACAGCAATACAATGTGAATAACAGTTGTGTGACAACAGTACTAAGAAAACAATTAACAGTTGTACATGTTTAAGTGAAAATTTAAATACAGTAAATACAACAATTAATGTGAAACAACAGTGTGAGAACAAGTAATACAAACATATCGGTTGCGATCTGATCTTCACAAATAACAGAAATCAGATGGCCGATAATTCTATGAGTAAACAACTGTGATTATGTGCAATTAGGTGTGTTTAGTTGAGTCCGTCAGTGAGGAAATATAATTCAAATAAAAAATTCAGTGTCATTTACGAATAATGAACTGACAGCGTGTTTGCGTGAATGACGATTCACATAAACATATATGTGAGTTTAATGTTTTGAATGATAACTGAAACGAAACGACAAAACGAGGTAATAATAATAAAATGAAAGAATTAAAAAGATTTACGAGGAATAACCACTTCAGAGATGTAAAAATAAAACCTATTTTATTTATCTTGAAAATTATGCGTTTTACGTTCCGGAAACGTAACTAAATCAAGAAACTAACAACCGAATCGAACCCGAACACCCGCGGGGTATATGAACCCTAAATACCCTCATCTTCTTCATTTATTATGTAACACCCCCACCGATGGCGAAAACGTCGGGATGCCACGAGGGATGTGCAGATTGTTCAAAAACTCGTTGGCATCTAAATAAATCATCACATATCAATTTAATCAAATAAAGTAATTACACCAAAAATCATGTTCGTCATGATTTAAATACAATAATTTACGCAAAAGATTAGCTAAATTAACTGAACACTAGTCTTCAGTAATCCAATTAATTTTAGCTAAGTCCAAGATCATAAGTGATGATGTCCAAAATATGTAGAGCTGCACTGCTCTACCTACTTTCCTTAATTTCCTGAAACATGTAGAAAATCAAGTGTCAACTATGAAGTAATTGGTGAGTAATCATAAGTTTTTATTTTTCAAAAATGTTTACAAGTGTTTATAAAATTTTTATAGTTTTCCAAGGAAATACACATGTGAACCTGGGAGATAATCCAGCTCAGTCAAAACACAACAACACAACAACCAAATAACCCAAGCAATCGCAGATAATCATTCAAGTAGAGTTAATCAAGCACAACCAAACACATTAATCAGATAATTCAAGAGAAATTCCACAATCATCAATTACAATCATCAATCATCATAATTATCTTATTATAGTGTACCGCGGAGGAGCTTACTCAACTCAACCAATGGTAATTGGAATCATCGCAGAGGACCAAAGTCAACTCAATCAACGACATTCCTAATAATCATAAGTGACAATACAATGCACTGCGTAGGAGTTTACTCAACTCAACCGACAGTGGAATCACCGAGGAGGACCGAAGTCAACTCAACAACAGTAACTCAGTCGTTGCGGAAGACCGAAGTCAACTCGTCTAACAACGACTTAAGGAGTTGTGATAATTTGTGTCAATCCATAATCAATAATAATTCAATAATATGAATATCATTTTGATAATCCAGGTATTACCCATGTGTTAGCAAAATAATATTAATCTGGTATACATGTTCCACCCTCAAGTTTAAAAGCAAAATGATTTAAAAGGGGGTTATGAGAACTCACCTGAATGTCCTAGAATTCAGTGATTTGTGGGATGCGTGCTCATGTATGTGAGATCAAAGACACTTCAACAACCTGTGTTTATCGCGTGTTTCATGCCCATAAGTACATATGTTTGATCATGATTAAGTTTTCATATTCGTTCGACCTTTAATTATTAAGTGCGTGACCAACTTACGTTTATTATCTAAGTTATAAAGATGCTCATCAAGATTTCCTAATTTCATCACAAAAAGATAGGTTTAAAACTTATTAGTTTTAATCAACTACTATATGATGATTTTTAATAACATATAAAAGGTATACAAGTTGTAAAGGTGGTGACCTTGTACACATTCATATACTTACAGGTGCATGCATGCATGTCGATTTAAGTTAACCATTTTATTTTAAGTTGTCAAATTTTAATTAAGTTAAGAAGATCATACTTAGGTTATTGTCATAAATTGTTCAATTTACATAAACTCATGATTTAAAACTTATGTATATTATGAAAAAGGTGGTAATCTTAAAACATTCATTCATGCATGGATATACTCATGTTCTTTCATTTATCCCTAGTTCTATGCGTTCGTGTACCCATTCCCTTAGATCGAAAAGCCTAAGGTTCAACCCCCCGAGGTTCGGAAATTCTCCAGGTTCGTCCATGGTCATAGGTTCGGCGAACCTTAGGGTTCGGCAACATCTAGGTTAAACGAACCTCCTAGGTTTGCCTCCTTTGGTTCGGTGACCATAACTCAGCATCCATAGGTTCGGCCGCACATGGGTTCGGTGGTAACCCAAGGTTCGATCAAGTAGAGTTTCGCAGCTCTGGGTTCGTAACTCATGGTTCGGCCATCCTTAGGGTTCGGCCACCTTAGGCTGGACCACCATAGGGTTCGGCAGCAAACAGGTTCGTGATCACAGGTTCGACCACCTTATGGTTCGGCCACCCTTAAGGTTCAGCCACCCTTAGGGTTCGGTCACCTCAGCCTTGGTCGACTGGAGGTTCGGCCGACTTGTACCTCACGAACCCTGCACCATGTAGCTGTTCATCGTCATCATTATCGAACTCCCCTTGTTGCAGACATGTTGCACTCGTTGTTTCTAGTTTATACAGGTTCGGTTAGGTGTTAACTTGAGAAAAATCGATTTCTAAATCAAGGATGTTACCGGTTGTTTTAGGGTAAGAAAACCAAAAAGTAAAAGTCACGAATTACATTCAAAACTCTATCAAAAGCTCAAAATCTTCGTGGGTTCTTGTTCTACTCGATCATAGGAACGATTTGGCACCAAGATCGTGTGTAATGGTTGAGAAACGTGTGAGAAATCTTAGAGAGAAGTTTGGGGTAGAGAGATGGTCGGAAATCTTGTTTTAGAGAGAGAGAGTGAGATGTAGAAATCAAGAAGATGCAAGTGTTTACCCTTTTTATAGTCCGGAACGAATACGAATGCTCGGTTTCATTTATTTCGCGTTAATACCTATTAACATGTTCGGTTTTCACGTAAAACATATTTTAAAACACGAAGCGTTTATGAAAATGATTTCGTTTCATAAAATAATTTTATTTATTTTCGTTTAATTATTTTTTTTAGAACGATCTTATTGAATTTCGTTCAAAGTTGTAATTCCTAATAAACGTTTTTGAATTCCTTTTTCTTAATTTAATATCGTTTGATATTGTTTCGGTAACGAATTCGTAAAGATCGTCACCTTTTCGAATCAATAGTTCGTATCGTATTTCGATTCGATTTACGATTTATGGAATACTGTTTCAGTATATTATTGTTAATAATTATATTCGCGTGAATCATCACTCACTCGAATACATTATTAAGTTGATATTCCTGAAATAATATTCGGATTTAATTAATATTCGCGTCCTCACTATCACGTGATTATTTTAAACAACGCCTTCCATTATTTTATTAATTATTCCCAATCCAAACCCACTAAACCATATCACTGACACATCCATGATAGACCGAAATGAGTTTATGTATAGGGCATATATAGGAGTATGTCGCAACCTATCCAGCCACTGTCCCACCACCATTTCGATAAACCATGACCATGTGTCCTTGATTATATTTAGTGTCCAAATCAGTAACCTCAAACTATTTCCATCAACAATCAAGTCATATTAATTAAATCAGCTACAATAACCACTGTGGTTCAGTATAGTTATGTTTCAATCTAACTTCCCATGGTTTATGTGTAATGATCATACGTTCTCATCAAAGTATACCAGTGATAATATCATCAAGAAATTCAAAATTTATCAAATCATCATATCAGGTTTTATCAATACAATTAAATATGTACAGACATACCCAAAATACAGTGATGTTACAGTCTCCCCTAGTTAAGGGAATTTCGTCCCGAAATTCAACATGGAGCGACCGCAGTGAATAAATGTGGATACTTAAGCTTCATCTGACCTTCTCGTTCCCATGTGAATTCTAGACCACGCTTCGACTCCCATCGTACTTTGACAATTGGAATTCTACTGCGCTTGAGTTTCTTAGCTTCACGGTCGAATATCTCGACTGGCTTTTCAACGAAGTGCATGGTATCATCTATGCGAATGTCATTGAGTGGTACCTGAAGATCCTGATCAGCTAAGCATTTTCTTAAGTTGGACACGTGAAAAGTCTGGTGTACATTACTAAGTTAAGGAGGAAGTTCCAGCTTGTAGGCAACCTTCCAGATCCTTTCAAGAATCTTAAAAGGGCCAATATATCGTGGAGCAAGCTTACCCTCTTCCCGAATTGTACAACTCCCTTCCATGGTGATACTTTCAGTAATACCATATCATCGACTTCAAACTCTAAAGGTTTACGTCATTTATCCGTGTAACTTTTCTGTCGAATACGAGCAGCTAACAGATTGTCGCGAATATGGTGAATCTTGTTAGTCATTCATTGAATAATCTCAGGACCAGTAATCTGTGATTCGCCGACCTCGGTCCAACAAATAGGTAACCGAGATTTTCTACCATAAAGAGCTTCGAATGGCGCCATACCAATGCTCGCGTGATAACTGTTGTTATACGAGAACTCGATTAATGATAAGTGGCTATCCCAGTTGCCACCAAAATCTATGACACAAGCTCTCAACATATCTTCAAGTGTCTGGATCGTCCGCTCCGTCTATCCATCCGTTTGAAGATGATAGGCGGTGCTAAGATCCAATCTTGTTCCAAAAGCTTCATGAAGTGATTCCCAAAATCGTGTCGTGAAACGAGCATCACGATTCGATATTATGCTTAAGGGAATTCCATGTCGGCTAACAATCTCATCCACATAGATACGAGCAAGTTTCCGCACCGGATATGTTTCGCGTATCGGTAGGAAATGAGCCGATTTAGTTAATCTATCGGTTATCACCCAAATACTATCATGACCGCTTGCGGTTCCTGGGATCTTGGTAATAAAATCCATGGATATGTTCTCCCACTTCCATATGGGTATTTCTGGTTGTACTAACAATCCAGAAGGTCGCTGGTGTTCAGCCTTGACATTCGCACAGTAAAGGCACTTGGCTACATAGTCAGCAATATCCTTCTTCTTTCCAGGCCACCAGTACTAGACTCTAAGGTCTTGATACATGTTTTCAGCATCCGGATGGATTGAGTAACGAGACTTATGCACCTCATTCATAATCGTCATCCTAAGCTCATCTCTGTTCGGTATCCACAACCGATTCACATAATACATCAAACCATCATCTTTGGTTTCCAATTGCAATTCAGCGCCACAAGACATCTCATCTGGTAAGCTACCTTGAGCCCATGAGTGTTGTTGGGCTGTTAGAACATCATTATGGAGATTAGTGTGCACTCGGACACTATGGATTTGAACATGACTTTTGCGACTGAGCGCATCTGCTGCTACATTCTCTTTACCAGGATGGTAGCGAATTTCACAGTCATAATCATTCAACAGTTCAAACCATCTCCGTTGTCTCATATTAAGTTCCTTCTAATTAAGTGTATGCTGCAAACTCTTGTGGTCTATGAGTACTACACACTTTGTGCCATAAAGATAATGTCTCCATATCTTAAAAGCAAACACGACTGCACCAAGTTCCAAGTCATGTGTAGTGTAGTTCTTCTCGTGGATTTTCAACTGTCTTGATGCATATGCCACAACCTTTCCCCGTTGCATGAGGAAACAACCGAGACCTAGGTGGGATGCATCACAGTAAACCACAAAGTCATCATTTCCATCAGGTAGTGTCAAGACAGGAGCATCACAAAGTTTCTGCTTTAAAGTCTGAAACGCCTCTTCTTGGTTTGGTCCCCACTCATAAGGCCTATTCATTTGAGTTAAAGCAGTGAGAGGGATAGCAATCCTGGAGAAGTTCAAAATAAACCGTCGATAGTAACCTGCAAGTCCAAGAAATGAAAGAATCTCCGTTGGTGTCTTCGGTGTATTCCAATTCTTCACCGCTTCAATCTTTGCAGGATCCATATGAAGACCCTTTTCATTGACTATGTGTCCCAAGAATTGAACTTCCTTAAGCCAGAATTCACACTTGGAGAATTTGGCATGCAGTTGTTCTTTTCTTAAGATCTCCAAAACCAGCTTAAGGTATTGCTCGTGTTCATCTTTGCTCTTGGAGTATATCAAAATATCATCAATAAACACAATCACAAACTTATCTAGGTACGGCCTGCATACACGGTTCATGTCATCCATGAAAACCGCAGGTGCATTGGTAAGGTCGAAAGGCATTACCAGAAATTCATAATGGTCATATCATGTTCTGAAAGCTGTCTTGGGAATATCATCTTCATGTACACGAAGCTGATGATACCCAAATCTAAGATCGATCTATGAAAACCATGCTGAACCTTGCAATTGATTAAAAAGATCATCGATGCGCGACAGAGGATATCGATTCTTAATGGTCAATTTGTTCAATTCGCGGTAGCCTATGCACATTCGGAATGACCCGTGTCACACCCCCTGCGCCGCGTGCGGAAACCACGACGCGGTGACGATCGATGGTTGAATCATGCATAAGTATTGAGTAAGAACAACTACCATGCATTACTAAATTTCATTGATATTTGACCATTGTTTAGTTACAGACAATCTATCTATCTCCCAAAAGAATGACAACTACAGACCCAAAAATATTGTTTACAAAATAAGACTCAGACAAGACAATTAAACAATCAGGATTAAATAAGTTTCTAATCCATCCTAGCTGGTTTCTTCATCTTGTTCTATCTTAAAACGGTCTCCTAAGTTGTCCTTTAGAATGTCTTAAACCTGATTACCTGAAACACGTGAAAAGTAACTGTCAACTAAAAAAAGTAGTTGGTGAGAACAATAGGTTTAACATTTGTAAATATGAATCTACATTGTAAGGCATATGTATAAAACAGTGAATGAAAATACATGGTTGGTTGCAACCCAAACTAACATCAAGAAAGAATAATGTGTGCAAACAGTCAACAGACTGTTTACTAGAAAAGCCAACATATAATCAAGTCCTAAACTACGTTTGGAGTTAGAAAATTAGTCAGCAAACGCATACAACACGAGTCGTACTAACTAGTTTACTCAAAAAACAACTCTGTGTTGACGTAACCCGGTCAATATGACTTATGCTGATAAATTTAATTAACAGCAATTTCATATTACCGTAATGAAACCTATTCTGCAGTTAGTTTTTAAAACAAATTTAAAAGCTAACTCCAGCTTTGGTATGTCCAAATGTGTCCTGCTTTCCCTTGTTGTGATCACCCAGTACTAACGCTATAAGAATAAGAATATGTGTCTTGATGTGTGTATAAGTTTGTTCACCACGATGAACACCATGCTTTTGAATACTTTGATTTGAAACCTTTGGTTGAAATGCCTTATTTGATTACCATGATTTGAAAACCTTGCTTGAATACCGTGATTTGAAATCCTTTGGTTGAATACCACCATGAAAACTATTGATTGAATACCTTGTTGTGAAACCCTTGATTGAATACTAAGAATAGTGTCCTTGTATAATAACAAGGTTTATACAATATTATTTCATAGAAAACACAAGTTTATAGTAAAGGAGTTTATAAAAACTTATTCTTTAAAAGTGTTTAACATTTATAAAACCATTTGGTGTAAAACAGTTGTAAAACAGTTTAGAGAAACTTTTATAAAATCTTTTAGTTGAATATGTTTAACAGTTGATAAAACCTTTTAAACAGTTGATCAATCCTTTTGAATACATGATAAATCATTTAAACTAGTTGAGAAATCCCTTGATTTGTAAAGTGAACCTGCATTGGTTGAAAAGTAGTATGAATCATGAATATGAAATATGATTGTATAAAGTGTGTTTGATCACGTGTTCCACCCCAAAAAGATTGTAAAGCAGTAAAAGAGGGGCTAAAGTTCTCACCTGACTGCAGTAGACTCTGAACTAGAACAAGTAGCAAGTAGCAAACAAGACTTCTCACTGGTTCCTATATCATTGTCATCATACAAAGAATATAAGATTTATGATTGTATAGACTTTGATTTCTTGATTGATTCTTGAGTTATGAAAAGTGTGTGTGTGTGTAGGTGTTAACCCTAATTGGGTCATCACTCATGAGTCTCGGTCATTCGGCCCGGTGTACTCGTCATTGGTTTTATGCTCATCCCAACACAATGAATTATTATTAGAAGTTCTAAGTATCACACTTAGGTTTTACATACAAGGTTTATCAACCCCGCATGTCTTGAGTTAAATTATGTTTTGCAACTTGAATAAACACATTCAATTTAACAACTTTGTAAAAGTTATACTCGATTATGGTTTAATTGTGTATCATATAGGATCATCGTATTATGTATGTGTTAGGCTACACCATCACCCAATGTGGATCAAGTATCACCTTGGACCGATTGAACTGGGCCAAAACAGCCCTAGTGGGCCGAGAATGCTATTGGACTTGATCGTGTATAATGGGCCATGCAATAGTCTTTGGGCTGATTGAATCATGTGGGCCAAAATTAGTTAATCTATTGGGCCAATGGATTTATTGTTGGGCCGAAATTCTACAATGGGGCGAGTAAAAGTGAATTGGGCCATCACAGCATAAAATTGGATTCAAGGGGAGAAGTTGGGCTGTTCCATGACTTCGGCCGAAAGATCATGGCTTCCACAGCATACTAGGGAACCAATAAGCTGCCATGGTCGAGGGTTCGGTTCTCAATGGGTTCGGTTGAAGGTTCGGCTCTCTGAAATCAAGGTTTGGCCGATGCATGCAGCTCACAGGTTCGTTTACATAAGGTTCGTGGTTGTTGTGGGGTTCGGCAAATGTTCCAAGGTTCGTCTGGGATGCCATGATCGAGGAAAGGTTCGGCCAATACCATGCAATGAGGGTTCGTGCATGGTTCGGTGGTTGTGGGTTCGCAAGATGATCAGCCATTCAAGGTTTGTTCGGGTCCTAGGTTCGCGGCAAGGTGAAGGTTCGACTGAGGCATGAAGGCTCACCGAGGGACATGTTCGTGACAGAGGGGAAGCTTCGGCCAACTAACAGGTTCGGCCATCAGAATCCCACGAACCCTGCACTTTGGCTCTTCTTCTTCCGCATTCCATTGGACCTCAGCTGTTCTCACAACGATGGTGAATCAGAACAAGATTTCAAGGGAGTAGTGGTGGTTTTACACAGGTTCTAACACCTGTTACATGGTTGGTTCGAACAAAGCCCATAAAACCCTAATTCCCGTAATATTCATGGCACCATACCTCGATTTTAGCTGGGTAAAACACCCGATCTGTTGTACTTCTTTGTAGAGGACATCAAGAGCTTCACGTAGGTTCAAGAATCACCCATTTTCGTGGAGAAACGAAGGAGATATGAAGGTTTTGGTGAAGTTTTTCTAGTGAGAGAGTGGGAGAACGAAAATTCTAGAGAGAGAGAGGTATGAGGCTGCATTAAATGAAGAAGATGAAGGAATTAAGGGCTTTTATGCCCCGGGTGGTTCCCCGCGTGCTCGGTCTCGCTCGGTGTCGTTTTCGCGTAGTTTTACGTATGGGTCATCACGATTACTTAAATTGAATATTTTAGATTGTAAAATAGATTTCTTGGATTATTTATTATGAATTTCAAAATTATAAAACGAAAATAAAATATTTTCCTTATGTTTATTTGTTCGTTCGAAATCCGACCGTTAAACGACTATAATTACGTGTATACCCATAATTGTGTGTGTTTTTCGATCGTATTATATATTTATTGTCGTTTACTCATAATTATAAGTCCAACATTCGTATCTTTATGGATCGTCACCCATAACTATACTCTGTCTCGCTTACGCATTACATTTTTTGTTTAATTAATTCTTTTGTCATGCTATTCGTCACAACACTACACACTAACACTATCCCATTATACCGAACGCAGTATATGTATAGGGCATACCCAGAGTCTAGCTAACTGCCTTATCTACGCCAGCCCACCACTGTTTTGATATAATACAATACTGTTCTTGTCTAGCGTAATCGACTGTAAATAAATAATACATAGTTGTTCCTAATTGAATAAGACTCTATAACACACAAACACAATCATGAACACATGAATCACATTGACTGATTGAATATAAGTACAAGTTGTTCTATCATAGTTGACTAAATGCACAGATGTTACAGTCTCCCCTAGTTAAGGGAATTTCGTCCCGAAATTAACTAGCCGAAGGTACTGTAAAAAGATGAGGGTACTTAACCTTCATCTGGTCTTCACGTTCCCAGGTGAACTCAGCACCACATTTGCCCTCCCATCGTACCATTACGATCGGAATACGGCTACGTTTGAGTTTCTTGACTCCACAATCCATGATTTCAACCGGACGTTCTATGAATTGCATGTTGTTTTGAATCTGAATGTCTTCAAGTGGAATCTGAACATCATGATCTGCCAAGCATTTCTTAAGATTTGATACATGAAATGTATCGTGAACATTGCCTAGCTCCACCGGAAGTTTGAGTTTGTAGGCTACGGGACCAATCCTTTCAAGGATCTCAAAAGGTCCAACGTACCTTGGTGGAAGTTTCTCTTTCTTCCCAAATCGGACAACGCCTTTCCAGGGAGAAACTTTGAGTAAGACTCGGTCACCGACTTGAAACTCAAGCGGTTTCCGACGTCGATCGGCATAACTCTTTTGCCGGTCTCTTGCGGCCTTAAGCCTCGATTGAATGATTGTAATCTTATATGTTGTTTCTTGAATGAGTTCAGGTCCTACGACCTGTGAGTCACCAATCTCGGTCCAACAGACCCGTGATCGGCACTTCCTACCATATAAAGCTTCGAATGGTGCACATTGAATGCTTGTATGGTAGCTGTTGTTGTACGAAAACTCGATGAGTGGAAGATGAGTATCTCAACTCCCACCGAAGTCAATTACACAAGAACGAAGCATATCCTCGAGTGTTTGGATAAATCTTTCACTTTGACCATCGGTTTGGGGTGATACGCCGTGCTAAGATTAACGCGGGTTCCCAAAGCCCTTTGCAATGTTTGCCAAAAGCAAGAAGTGAAACGACTATCACGATCATAAATGAGTGATATTGGAGTACCAAGACGAGCGATGATTTCGTTGATGTACAAGGTGGCTAACTTCTCCATTTTGTAATCCTCTCGGATTGGGAGAAAATGAGCAGATTTGGTGAGTCGGTCGACGATCACCCAAATCGAATCGTAACCTCGCGAAGTTCTCGGCAACTTGGTGATAAAATCCATGGAAATTTGCTCCCATTTCCATTGAAGAATTTCTGGTTGCTGCAGGAGTCCCGAAGGTTTCTGATGTTCTGCCTTGACTTTGGAACACGTTAGACATTTCCCCACATACAATGCTATGTCTTTCTTCATTCCGGGCCACCAGTAAGATGTCCCGAAGTCTTCGTACATCTTATCGGCTCCTGGATGAACTAAGTATCGCGACTTATGAGCCTCATCACAGATGAGTGTGCGTAATTCTTCTGACTTTGGAATCCACATGTGACCGTTGAAGTATAAAACCCCATCAGCTCGAGGTTCTAGTTTACCCTCAACTTCGCAGTCTAAGTCTGCCTGCAGTTGACTGTCGATCACTACTTGTTGTTGTGCAATACGAATCAGATCTTTCAAGTTTGGTTCTGTGTTAATCTCCATGGCTCTTACCCTAATTGGTTAGACTGGTTCCTTACGACTAAGAGCATCCGCCACCACATTGGCTTTACCCGGGTGGTAACGAATCTCACAGTCATAATGAGTTAGAAGCTCAACCCAACGCCGTTGTCTCATGTTGAGTTCTTTCTGATTGAGAATGTGTTGCAGACTTTTGTGATCCGTATAGATGACACATTTAGTACCATAAAGGTAGTGCCTCCATATCTTCAATGCAAAGACCACAGCCCCTAACTCAAGGTCATGAGTAGTATAATTCTTCTCGTGAACCTTAAGCTGTCTTGAAGCATATGCAATCACCTTGTCCCGTTGCATAAGTACACAACCGAGTCCAAGTTTTGAAGCATCGCAGTAGACAATAAAATCATCACTGCCTTCTGGAAGACTAAGGATAGGGGAGTTGCATAACTTCTGTTTTAGAAGTTGGAATGCATCTTCTTGTTTCTGCCCCCATATGAAAGCTTGACTTTTCTGAGTCAGAGTGGTAAGTGGCAAGCCGATCTTTGAAAAGAACCAATGAGCCTGATCAGAAAAACCTTTAAGTCTCATAGACACACAACAACTGAAGAAGAACACAACAGCTGAAGGCTACTTAAAGTGATACAAGATCTGAAGTGATACAAGATCTGAAGAGTTACAAGATCTGAAGCTATTCACAACAGCTGAAGTGTTAGTCTTCAGATGTTGTGATGTTTGTTTTTGTCTTCAGTATTTTTGTTTCAATAGTTGTAAAAGTCAGATGAGTAGTTTACTCATCAGATGTTGTAGTTTGCTTTCAGTAGTTTTGTTTATTTCAGTTGTTGTAATAAGTCTGTTAGGTGTCAACATCATGTGACATCATCAGACGTCACTGTTCCTATATAAGGACAGTTGACATAGTGTAATCGGTAGCGAAGTTAGCGTATTAAATGAAATCATTCCATTTGCAGAATTCTCTCTCTATAACAAATTGTTTTACTGTCTTATTGATAGTCATGAGTTCTTGCTATTTCTAAGCTAATTCGTTACTGAATTCCGCTGCTATAATCTCTAAATCTGATCAAATTGAGAACATCGATCTTACAAATGGTATCAGAGCAGGTTAATCATTGATCGATTAAACAATTGATCTCTGAAACTGCTCATTTCAATTCTCTGTTTGATCGAATTAGCCGATTAGTAAGAACTTGTTATAGATTGAAGTTTTCTGATAACTTCCGCTGATTTGTTTTTCAACATATATTCGTTTGAATTAATTTGTTGAGTTTGTGATTAAGTCATTTGAATTTAGTTGAAATTGATTGAATCTGAGAATATGTCGACTCCAAACAATGATCCGCACAACACAGGCTCCGCAACCAAGCCTCCGATGCTGGTTCGGAGTGAGTACAACATTTGGCAACGTAAAATGCTACATCACCTGTCAATTAACAGTGCAGGATGTTGGAAATCTGTGGTGCATGGTCCGTATAAACCCATGATCACTGATCCCGAAACTAAAACAATGATTCCGAAACCATCAGATATGTATTCGGATGAGGATATAAAATTGTTTGAAATTGATGCAAAAGCTCATGGTATTCTGGCCATGGCTTTGCTGAATGAGATATATTCAGGTTTGATGCATCATGACACTGCTCATGATCTCTGGGTTGCACTGAAAGAAAAATTCGGTGGAACTGATGTGGTTCTAGCAAACACTAGAGAAATCGTCGCCCAACAATATGAGACTTTTCTCATAGAAAGGGTGAGTCATTGACTCAACAGTTTGAGCGGTTCTCCTGTCTGATTTCTGAATTAAAAATGGTTAAGTAGGAGTATACCAATAGTCAGATGAACAACAGATTCCTCAGATCACTGCCTGAGAGATGGGACACTTATACTATTGTCTTACGCTCTAATGCAAATCTAGAGAATCTATCTCTCACCCAACTCCATGGGAAACTCTTAACTTTTGAGAGAGAGGTAGAACAGAAGAGAAAGCTGTCTTCATCTGGCAAGCTCACTGATGATTTCATTCCTGGCAATACTGCCTTGATGGGTCAAGAGTCAGAGTATGCTGCATCTGAGTGTTCTTATGATGAGCATATTGATTTCTCCACTAATGGTGTTGAACATGCTTTTGTTGGAATTGATGGCAATGCAGGAAACTCAGGAGAGAATTGGTGCTTTGTGATGGATGATTTAAAGGGAATCCCAGATGATGATCTAGAAGAAATGGATATATTAAGTCAGATGGCCTTAATAAACATCAGATCTCAAAAATTTTACAAAAGAACTGGAAGAAAATTCCCTGGACTGATTGGCAAAACCAAAGTTGGTTTTGACAAAGGGAAGTTGAGATGTCACAAGTGTCACAGGCTTGGGCATTTTGCAAGAGAATGCAAATCCTACGGATCTGGTTCCTCTGCACCCTTTGTGATTTTCCCAAGTAATAATTCACAAAACAAAGGGCAACACTCTTCTGGTTCGAGTCAACAACGGTTCTATCCAGCTCATTTTATGCCACAAGTTCCCATTCCTTATCCATATCCCTGTTTTTATATGCCTCAATCCACACAAAATCAAGTACTCACAACTCAACAACCTCCTGCCCTTCCTGAAGCCAACCAAACTAAATCAAATCAACAAACACAACCACAACAACAGAGCTTTTTCACCACAGGTGTAGCTGACTGGAGTAGCTTACCTGATGATCTATCTGACTTCAATGAACAGCTGTTTACTGGAGTTGTTTCACATGGTGGAGATAACTTATTTGGGAACCTTGCTCTAATGGCTATAGATCCAAATGAAAACTCATGCTTCACGTCTTCAACTGCACAGGTATCATCTGAATCAAAAGCTAAGTTGTGTTCAGAATCATGTATTTCAGCATTTGCTTCCATCAGAGAAATAAATGTTGAATTAATCAATGAGAAGTTTGATTTAGAAAAGGTTGTGACTAAGAATAAAACTGAATTTGAGAAAGTTTTGAATGAAAAAGAGTCTGAAATTTATAAACTCAAGTGTCAGTTGTCTGATGAAAAGGCTAGGGTGGAAGTCATGCTTGTAAAACACAATGATCTGAAACAAACACTTACAGCAACCCAAGTAGAGTGTGAAAAATGGGTTGAGTCTTGCAAGGGGTTTGAGATGTTGTTAACCAAACAAACAGCATCGAATGTGAAATTTGGTATTGGATACAATCACACTGCCCCTCCAGCTGATTATACACCAAAAAATCTTGACTGTGAGTCTGAAGGGGACAGTGTATACCAATCCACCAAATCTTCAGAAAAGTCTGATGCTAAAGAATCATCTGAAAGTGAGTCAAGTGCATGCAAATCTGAGTCTGAAACTGTGGATATTGAAACATATTCTTATTCTATTGGATGTACAAATGTCATCCATGATGAAACATGTCAGGATAGTGTTTTAATTGAGATTGATCCTGATGAAAAAGTTTCAAATGAATTAAATTTAAACCTGATTGAGTCAGATGGGCATGGCACTGGAGAGAAAGATGCACGGCTTTTGATAAGCCAAAGTGTCTCATCAGAAGTTGTCAAAAAGGTTGAAAATTATACAACTACTGATGAGATATGCTTCGGTACTTTACAACCTCTGAAAATCACAAAAACTGAAGTTAAAAAGAAAGGGTTGAAAAGTACTGAAGAAGGTAAATCACAAAAGTCTACAAAGACTGATGTTAAACAAGTACTGAAGAAGACAAATGCAGTATCTAAGTCTTCAGTACTTGTAGTTACTCACAAGGAGAAACAAAAGAGAGTGCCTTGTGAAGTTTGTAGGTTGTTCAATCATTCTTCAAAATCTGGTACTGATGAATGCTGGTACAGAAGAGGCTCTAAATTCAATAAAATTAAGCACAAAAACAAGAACATAATCAAGATGAAAAATGAATTTAGTTCCAAGTTTGTACCAGAATCATCAGTAGTTTCAAAATCTGGAAAACCCTCATAGGGAAATGATTCAAGTAAATCCAAGAAAGGTCAAGGGATTTTTCCAGATTCAAAGATAAAACACTTGAAACCTTCTTCATCACCCAAAGAAGTTAAGGAAATGAAGCACAAAAATTTGAAGTCAAGTATTGATGTTTCTGAGGAAATCAAAACTTTGACTCAAAACCAGCATCAACTGGTTATGATGGTGCAACATCTGCTAGGAAGAGCCAACCTAGTAGATGCCTCTGTTGCTTAATTTCATAAGAAGAAACCAAGGTCAAAAACCAAGGTTAAATCTATTGAAAAGCCTGATTCAAGTGTTGTATCAAACGATACAGTCAGTTTTGTCTCTTCATATGAAAACAGACCCAAAACCAAAATGGTTTGGGTCCAAAAATCTAACTGATTGTGTTAATGTTTGCAGGGTCCTTTAGCATGCCAAAGAAGCATCTGGTATGTTGACAGTGGAGGATCTATGCATATGACTGGGAGCAGATCTCTTCTTAATGACTATTATGCAGAGAAAAAGGGGTTTGTCTCATTTGGAAATGATGCTAAGGGTTACATCATCGGAAAAGGACATGTGTCTATTGGTGATTTAAGGTTTGATGATGTGAACCATGTGGAGAATCTCAAGTATAACTTACTGAGTGTCAGTCAGATGTGTGATAAGGGCCGAATTTCTCTTTTCACTAAGCAAGACTGCAGAATACCGTCTTCTGAAGTGTTGCCTCTGATTGGGAAGGTCTTGGATGAGTATACCCTTCTTAAAGCTAACCGTGTGGGAAGGGTTTATGCTTTGGATCTTTCAAAGAAAATTAATGTTAAGGGTCATCCATGCCTATTCTCTAAGGCCTCTCCTAAAGAATCACATCTGTGGCACAGAAGGTTAGGTCATGTGAATCTCAAAAACATGAATCAACTGGTGCAACATGGTTTAGTTAGAGGTCTTCCTGTGAAGGATTTTAAGTGTGATGAAAACTGTGCTGCCTGCTTGAAAGGGAAACAACACAAGGTATCTTTTCCTCCAATTGAAGATCCAAAATCAACTGCTTGCTTGCAAATGTTACACATGGATCTGTTTGGCCCAGTGAGGATCATGAGTTTAGCAAAGAAGAAGCATTGCTTAGTAATTGTTGATGATTACTCAAGGTTTGTCTGGACCTTCTTCTTGCACTCAAAGGATGAGGCTGCTAAGTATATAATTAACTTTGTGGTGTATGCTGAGAATCAATATTCCCTTCCTGTCAAGTGTGTGAGAAGTGATAATGGAACAGAGTTCAGAAACCACATTCTGGATGAGTTCTATCTTTCAAAGGGAATCAAGAGGAAGTATAGCATACCTAGAACTCCTGAACAGAATGGAGTGGTCGAAAGGAAAAACAGGACTTTAATTGAAGCTGCCAGGTCAATGATTGCTGATTCTGGTTTGCCACTGACTTTCTGGGCAGAAGCTGTCAATACAGCTTGCTATGTGCAGAATAGGGTGTTGGTGAATCAAAGGCTGTTGAAGACTCCTTATGAAGTTCTTCATCATTTGGCTCCTTTGATTTCTTTCTTTAGAGCCTTTGGATGTCCTTGTTATATCCTCAACACCAAAGATCAACTTCAAAGATTTGATTCCAAAGTGGATGCAGGGTATTTTGTGGGATATTCTTCAACTTGCAAAGCTTACAGAGTGTTTAATTGCAGAACCAAGATTGTTGAAGAAACTCTCCATGTAAAGTTCAGTGAATCACCAAAAGATCCCATCCCACAAAACCCTGTAGAGATGTTTGATTTGAATATACTGCAATATGTTCCATATCAACCTCCAGCTGAGTCTGTTATTCTGGCAGATAATGCATCAACAGCTGCTAAGGGAAACTCACAAGGTAGTACTGAAGATGATGATGATGTTAGTACTCACCTGTTCAGGTTTAGTGATACTCTGCCAAGGTCTGCTAAACCTGATGCTCCTCTTGCTTCAGTGGTTCCTCCCACTACAAATGCTGATGAGATTCTGGGCTCCTCTACATCTTTTGAGATTCCTACTGACTTGTTTCCAGCTTCTTCATCAACATCTATAACCACTGAATCTCCATCCAACACTTGCACTGATCTTATTCCCTATCAAGAACTGAAAGATCATCCTTTATCTCAAGTTATTGGTGACATTCATGCTGGTGTTTCCACAAGAAGCCAATTGTCAAATTTCTGTCTCTATGCTCTTTTTGTCAGTCAGCATGAGCCGAAGAATTATCATGTTGCTCTCAGAGATAATGGATGGGTGGAGGCTATGCAGTTGGAGCTGTTGCAATTCAAGAAACAACAAGTCTGGGAGCTTGTTCCTCTACCCCAAGGTAAGTGTGCAATAGGCACTAAATGGGTGTTTAGGAATAAAACTGATGAAAATGGTCAAATTATTAAGAACAAGGCCAGACTGGTTGTACAGGGGTTCTCTCAGGAAGAAGGTATTGACTATGATGAGACCTTTGCCCCTGTAGCCAGACTGGAAGCAATCAGATTGTTTTTAGCATATGCTGCAGTACACAAATTAAAAGTTTTTCAAATGGATGTAAAAACTGCTTTTCTATATGGTAAAATAAAAGAGGAAGTGTATGTGTGTCAACCACCAGGTTTTGAGGACAATAAACATCCTGATTGGGTGTACAAGCTTGATAAAGCTCTTTATGGGTTGAAACAAGCACCTAGAGCCTGGTATGATACCTTGTCCACTTTTCTACTTCAAAATAACTTTACTAGAGGATCCATAGATAAAACTTTGTTCATAAAGAAAGTAGGACAGCATAAGCTCCTTGTTCAAATCTATGTCGATGACATCATTTTTGCTTCCTCTGATCCAAAGTTGTGTAACGATTTTACTGAGCTCATGAAAAAGAAATTTGAAATGAGTGCCATGGGGGAATTACAATTCTTTTTGGGTCTTCAAATTAAACAAAGTACTGATGGAATTTTCATCATCAGTCAAAATACACAAAAGATCTTTTAAAGAAATTTGCGCTGCAAAATTGTAAACCTTGTTCTAACCCCATGAGCAGCACCACATAACTGGATGCAGACTTAAAAGGTAAAGTGGTTGATGAAACACTTTACAGATGTATGATTGGTTCCTTGATGTATCTCACAGCATCTAGACCAGACATTATGTTTGCTACATGTGTTTGTGTTAGATTTCAGGCTGCACCTAAAGAATCTCACTTGATTGCCGTCAAAAGGATCTTTAGATATTTGCAAGAAACTCAATCACTGGGAATTTGGTATCCCACTAGGCATTCTTGTAAGCTGGTTGCTTTCTCTGATAGTGACTATGCAGGATGTAAACTCACCAGAAAATCAACATCTGGTGGATGCCAATTCCTAGGCAACTGTTTGATTTCTTGGCAGAGTAAGAAACAAACATCTGTTGCTACTTCAACAGCTGAAGCCGAGTACATTGCCGCAGCAAGTTGTACTTCACAAATACTCTGGCTCCAAAACCAACTTTTGGATTATGGCATCACAGAGACTAAGACACCATTGTTAATGGATAGTGCCTCAGCTCTGTGTATTGTCAAGAATCCAGTTCAGCACTCTAGGACCAAACACATTGAAATAAGACATCATTTTATACGAGATTGTTTTGAAAAAGGTCTGATTGATCCAAAGTTTGTTCCTAGTGCTGATGAACTTGCAGACATATTCACTAAGCCTTTAGATACTTCAACTTTTCAAAATCTGGTGCTAAGGATTGGTATGCTGCAGTTAGAATAAAATGGATTTCATTATTTGAAAAATAAAAATTTATTTTCAAACCTTGAAACTACTGATGCTTACAGTAAGTACTGATAAGTATCAGAAGTACTGGTTCAAGAAAATACTTGACCATTATCAATATTCTCAGTTACAAGTACTGATGAGTATTTGATATAAAGTACTGATTATAAGTACTGATGGTCATATACAAGTACTGAAGAACAAATGTTCACAAGTACTGAAGAACAAATGTTCATAAGTATTGCCGCACATTTCATTTTGAAAAAAAAAAAAAAAACAGTTGTTGCATCAAATGCTGATGAACAATTGTCAACAAATGCTGATGAACAAAGAATGGTTGACGACCACTGATGAACAAAAGTTGAAGACAACATCTGATGAGTAAATTACTCATCAGTTGTTACAACCTCTGCTGTTACAACCTCTAAAGTTTCCTTTCAAAACAACTGAAGACTAAAACCCAAGTCTTCAGTAGTTTCATTTCCTATAAACCCTAAACCCTACTCAGTTCTTTCATTACCAGACCTTCAAATCTTAAACCTTCAAGAACTTCTCCAAATTCCCTCCCAAACTGTAACAACAGTGCCGAAACCGGTGCCGGAACAGTGATCGCAACAGTAGCACGAACAGTAAACAGACACCAACTATACATATTGCATCCTATTTCATGTTCATAACAATAGTCAAGGTCATTTCAGATTATCAAACAACAGATTCATAAACATTTAGCAGAAACTAAGTACAGAACAATGGTTATTGAGTCAGGTAATTATCTGGCAACACTGAACCATCATGGGTTATTTGTTAGGATCTATCAGGATAGCACGTATGCGAGGCTAATCAAAACAATACAATAACAGTTGTTGTTACGGAATGTTAAACCGACGGACTGTTAGTATAGGTGACGATCTGTACGAATAGATCTGACAGTTTAATGATCTGAAACGATGATTGTAAATTAGACAACAAAATCAGAAAGTGAAATGTACGATCGTGTTTGTACAGTTAGCGCTCTGTACGAAGACGCGCGTAAGTGACGTTTTCTGACGAAACGAAACGAAAGACGATTCGAACGATAATATTTATAAGGAAATAAAATAATTCCTGTTTTACAATTTTGAAACTCATCATAATTATAATTAAAGCAAAACTATTTTAATTTTAGACGCGTAAACCATAACACGCGAATAAATAATAAAACGCGTAATATTTATGAGTTTCGATAAATAAATTAGGAAAATATCATTTAATGTTATTACTAGAAATAACCACTTCCCAAACACATAAAATATAACCTTTTATTTAGACTACGTAATTATTCGCGTTACGATCCGGGAACGCGACGAAGACGCGAACCGAGCAACCGAAACGAACCCGAATACCCTCGGAGTATATAAACGTGGAAAGAATCAATTTCTTTCATTTTTCAAATTTCTCTCTCTTTCCAAACACTCTCTCCCGTCATCTCTCTCTCTCTAGAATCTCATCTTCAACCTTAAAGATCGAGCTCAAATCTCAACGGAATCGCGAGTTCTTGGTGTCCATGCGAAGCTCTTGACATCCTCTACGTGGAAGTACAGCAGATCGGGACGTCTACCCACTGAAAAAGGAGGTATGAAGCTTTAAACGTGATAGAAACTAGGGTTTTCATTCTTCTTTATGTTGTTGTTCAACCCACGTATGATTAACAGGATTAGAACCATGTTCACGACCTGCACACCCTCGAAAATCTTGCCAGTAGACCCCACTAGGTAAACCGCCTAGAAATCAGATCGAGCAATGAAGGAGATGGGGGATGAAGTTGCAGGTTCGGCGACTACTGGATGAGACGAAGCAGCTCTAGCCGAACCCTCCACTCTGCGAACCTATTACATCACTGGCCGAACCTTGCATGCCTTAACGAACCAGTTGTCCAAACCCTGGTCGAACCCAGGTTGCAGGTTATTAAACACGAACCTTTCTCTATTTGCCGAACCTTTTTAGGGTGAACGAACCCTGCATGTTATACCTGAATCCATAGCCGAACCCTGCAGTCCTCTCCGGCGAACCATTATGTCGAGACACGAACCCTTAGGCCGCCACGAACCTTACACTTGGTTGGCGAGCCCTCACGAACCCATGCATCAGGAACAAACCCTGGGTTCGTTGGTCACCACAGCCGAACCCTCTTTGATAACCACGAACCTCTATCCAGCGAGCCTTTACATGACGAATCTAGGAGTCACAGGAGCCGAACCATCTGCATAAAGGTTCGCTGACCACCATAGGTAAATCTGTGAGATTATTCAGGCCCAATCATGGAGTCGGCCCAGCATCTTATCGAACCAGCCCAACATGTAAATCAACCCTTCTATGCGACCCATGGTCACTTGTTTGGCCCATAGTCTATTCTAGCCCATACTTGATTCAATTACATGTTAATCGGCCCATGTGTTGTAATGACCCAACAAGTTCGAGTTTAGCTCGTTAGGAATGGAATTGGTTCTAGACTAGACTCACTCGTAGCTCGTTTAATTTAATTGGGCACACATAATTTTCTAAGGCCCAATAACCTTATGAATATGCCAAGACCACTTAAATTGGCCCAATAATTTAAGATTGACCTGTTGTACATTTGATTAAGTTAAATATTAATCAATTGGGTCACAATGGCAAGTTAGGTCTAACATAAGGCCCATGAGATCTAAACTTCAATAAAAACTATGTTAGGGTTAACTATCGATCTAACATGGGATATTCTAGCACACTTATGGTATGTAATCATTGTAGGGGACGATCATTCAATTGGTTAAACACAATTGAGTCTTCTTAAGCTAAAATATCAATATCATGAGAGGAATGCATTCGGGATGGAAAACAGGAACCTAAAGGTTATAGTTTGACTTAAATGTTAACACTTAAACCAATGAGAATTTCAAAGACATATGACTAACCTAAATGGTTTATTTAAACCATCAAGGTTAGCGACTCAATAAGCTAACAAGAGGTCACTTGAAAATAAAAGTCTTTTAATGGGCCCAAGAACGGCCCAATGGGTTTAATATAAGCCCATCATGTTTAATTACACTTTCCTTAAATTAATTACGCTTTTCTTAAAAAGAAATTTAAATTATAAACCTTATCAATATAATTAAATGATTTTCCTAAATAAATGATTTCCTGAAAATGAAATAAATTGAAAATGTTGTACTTAATACTTTAAATGATTAATGTGGGATCTGGGTTACTAATGGGTAATAGTTTAACTTAGATAGAAGGGATTTTAGAAACACATTAGTAATCTAGGACACGTAGTTGCACACCGAGACCAAACCATAGAAACGACAATTCCCGTATGTACTTATCGCATTCGAATTCTTTAAAATAACTCAGGTGCTAAAGATACTTAGGCAACAATCAAAGAGTGCGTATATCTTTTGTGGTTCATTGCACGGCAACACAGGTGAGTTCATTGCCCCTTTTCTAACATTTTTGTTTTAGAACGCGGGGCTGAGAAGCATGCGTAAACTGTTTATTTAAATTGTTTACTTAAATGCTTTTAAAATTTATATGTTTTACATATATATAAATGTTATCCTAGACCATGTCTAGGAAGATTTTATGCAGGTTTACTAACCGATTTACTTACATATTAAGTGAATAATCGAGTTAAACTAAACTTTTCAATAAGTCTAAACATTTCAAACGAATCAAATCAAACATTTTGACAAATCAAGTGGGTGAATTCAAGGAATCAAATCAAACATTTTGACAAATCAAGTGGGTGAATTCAAGGAATCAAATCAAACATTTTGACAAATCAAGTGGGTGAATTCAAGGAATCAAATCAAGCATTTTGACAAAACAAGTGTGGGACATCAAGACATTAACAAAACGATCTTTGCAAAGACAACATTCAATGTTCTACAAACCAAGTGTTTGTTGAATAAGAATCAAGTGTACAATCGATCAATGAATCTTGTATTCTATGATCAACACATCAAGTACATCTTGTGACATAATCAGACGAATCATTAAATCATTTTAAGGGATAGTATGAGAAATATCAGAGATAACATATGCCAACACATTGAATCCAGAAATCCTATATTTCAAGAAGTCCTAGCTAGACTGATTGACTTGTAGGTCATATGTTTGAGGATATTTACAGAATTCCCTAACTACTAAGTACCTAGATTGACAGACTAGTCTACTCGAGTATGACCACAGGCCCCAATCATAAGGACTTAGATTTTATTAAATGTTTACTTACTTGTTTAATTAAGCATTTATATCTGTTTATACAATTGTGTGGTTGATCATATTGTGTGATGAACTTATGAAATCAACAATGGATTTCAAATGATTGTAATTACAGGGACGACAAACAGAAGAGTCATGGGTAAATGGTAGGGTAAAAATGCCTAATTGTCATTAACAACAATGTCCTATGCGGATTAGTATGTGGTGGGATGGCGTCTGGGCGGGGTTGTAGCCTCGACTCAGGGGTATGCCCTATACATAAGCATACCAATCTGGATGATACATGTGGAGTTAATGAGGTTAGGGTCTTTACCAAAGGAGGTTTTCAAATCATTTTCAAATCATTTTCAAATACGAAATTATATGAACTCACCAACCATGTGTTGACTTTATTTTTGCATGACTTCTCAGGTGACGAACAGGTCAACTGAAGAGTTATTTCTTTGGATTAGGTTATCTGATAGAGGACCAGCTTTTTAGACCTGCATATTTTGAAGCATCATGATACAGTTTGTTTAGTATATCTTGTGCAGCCACAAGATTGAAGACTTATGATGTGATAGTGGGTTTACATTGTTAAATTGTAAACTTAACTAATATAATTTAACTCTGTAATCCTATTTTATTTTAGCAAAGTTTCTCATTTATATATCATGTGAAATGCGAACAATCTGATCATTTCGATTATCATTTCGATATCGCGCCCCGGGAACCTTCCGCCCGTCGGGGAAACCCGATCCTACCCCCCCGGCTCGGGGTGTGACAGATTGGTATCAGAGCCATGGTTATAGAGAAATGTAGGTCATTTATTTAAACGGTTTGGCCTAGACTATAACCTAGGGACCCTGCATGTAGAGAACATAGGAATTAGGAATTTACTTGCATTGTGCCTTCTGCATTCGATCATTGCACTAACCAACGTTCTATTGGTTATGATTAGAATGTCACCAAGAAGACAGCCATCACCGCCTCTACCTCCACAAGAGATGGACCCAGCCGTTGAGGTACTTGCAACACTGATCACTAAACAGTTGGTGGCGATTCTCCCTGGAATCATCACCCGGATCAGGAACAGTGAGGAATTTACCAGGAACTTCCCATTACTTGCTGCAGAGAAGAAGGAACCAGAAGGAGGAGAAACAAGCAGGAATCGAAAACAGAGTCGTTCTAAGAAATCAAGAAATCCTGAGATCTGCACCGAGGCCATTCCTCTTCGTCAGATGGCCGTTGCTCCGGAATCAGAGAATCGTAGGTGTTACGCTGGAAAATCAACCCTTTGCACTAACTGTCACCATCACCACCGCGCTGAAATCTCATGCAAGCAATGCATCCATTGTGGCAAGACGAACCATTGGGATCACCAATGCAAATCATCAATGGAATTAGTATGCAAACCAGAAGCTAGCAAATTTTCTTTATGTGCCACGTGCGGTCTCCACCATGCTAAGAATAAACTGTGCAAACATTGTCTGAACTGCGGAGGAAAGGGACACTGGAGTCGCGATTGTAATAATCCCCCGACTCATAACCAGAATCCTGGAAACACTACATATCCCCTTCCTCGACACAGCAAAGGTTGTTATGTGTGCGGACTGTCCGAACACATTGCCCGAGACTGCCCTGTGAGGATATCTCTTACAAATCCTGCACCTTCTAAAGGAAAAGCTTCCCTCTATTCGGCTTGTCACTACCATGACCTGGCTGAACCTTCGTGCCTACAATGCACGCGTGGTGGAAAGACGGGACACTGGATACAACAGTGTCGGCCACCAATAGCCTCTACTCCTCGTCAATATTTTGGTGCATTTCCTAAATGTGTCAGATGTGGTTTTCATCATGGTGAGGAGAAACCTTGTAAACACTGTCTGAATTGTGGTAAATACGGACACTGGATTCAACGGTGTCGGTTTATTTCCACTAGAAAATGGGAACAAAAAGCGAGCACCTTTACTTCCCCTCAACATAACAACAACTGCTTCATGTGCGGAATGCATGGACATTTCGCAAAGGACTGCCCTAGGAAAATGTCTCCAGCAGACCCAGCAGACATTGAGGAACTACTCGCTTTACCAGCTCCTGGGAAACACTCGGAGTCCGATGACTCCAGAGGTATGCAAATTTCTGCTTAATACCTTAAATTATCTGTTGGGGTATTAATTAGGACTGCATGGTCTGTTGTAATTTTAGGAACCATAAATTTAAGTTAGTCAAAAGCAAAGTCAGTGCCGAAAGGATAATCAGAATAATAATTGAGGAACCTTTAGGTTAAATAAGGGTTAGATGATTAAATAGGGATAGAGTAATCCTTAATGCCGGCTTAATTACTGTAAATTAGAATAGGACTTTATCTAATTAGAACACTAAAAGCCTTAGTAATTAAAAATGTCAAAACTAGTGTGTAGACTTTCATTTTATACATAGATCTCCTAGAAATTGAGTTACCTAAATTTGAGAACTCTGGCTCTAGGATGTTAGGAAGAGTGAATATGAGAACTGTGTCAAGTCCTTATGTAAACTAAATAAGTAGATCAAGGGAAGTCATTTGAGAATACAAGATGAGAGTATGCTCGAGAAAATATTTCGAATGAATTATGGGCGTTCCAAATTATGGTGATGCTCTTCGAGTGGAAGAATGCATCTATGGTTCTTGGACCTCATGAATTGAGCGTGCAAACCATAGCTAGTTAGTTTGTCATTACTAATAATGATGACATACTGATTTATTTTAGTAGCACGACAGAACGCGAACGACATCTCAGGGATATTTTGGAACTGCCAAAGAAAGAACAACTTTATCTTAAATTCTCCCAATTTGAAATCTGATGAGAATAAGTAATAGTTGGAACAAAAGTTACAATAGGCTTCATAAGTCTCATGACTTTAGGGTAAGAGTAAGATAGATATACACCATCACATAGATGGGTATAGGTGTACTGAGAAGGTAAATCCTTACCTTTATCCTAATAACTCTACCGTATTTTAGGTAGACCTCCCCGCTGTATAATGTAAACCTTTGAGCTGAGGATAGATTAAACAAATGGTGAAGTATGTGTACGGTTATGTCAAACAACCTAAGTATTCACCATGGGTGACTTAAGGATCTCGATCTGAAGATCAAGACCTAGAGGTAGTGAGAGTCACCTACGAAGATTTTAAAGAGTGTGTCAGATTTTAGAGCCGAAAGACAGTTTGAGATAAACCGGATGTAATACTTACTACCAAATTTGTGGGTGGACTCTGGTGATAGGTAAACTGATGGATTATACAGCAACGAGATAGTGGTACGCTATGTGATACCATTGTTTAACATTTTGGTTAGGGACGGCATTTTCATAATGATGTGTAACCCACATCGCAGAAATCTCTAGGGATGTACTTAAAAATAATTACAGCTCACCGTTCACCAAAGGACGGTCGAAGCGAAAGTACGACACGAATCTTGGGGGGGATATGTTGAGGATCTGTATGTCAAACTTCAGTGGAAAGTTGGACACCCAAATGCCATCGATTAAATCTTCCTACAACAACCGTCAATATAGTAGCATCGAATGTACACCATTCGAGGCTCCTTAAGGTCGGCAATCTCAGTCGCCGACTGACGGATTAAAGGTGTAGTCCATTCTAGAATGGAAGGACGAACAAGCATCACGACAAGTAAGATAGTTCGAGAGCATCAAATGCATTCGAACTATGACACATAGATTGAGGTCACCAAATGACCTTAGTTGGATGTGTTATGTGTTTCACGTCTCGAACTTGAATAAATGTCGAACTAATGAGTCGTTCATCATATCAATTGAAGAAATTTAATTGGATGAACATTTATACGTTATGTAATGATCTTCAGAGATATGGCTCGTTAGATTAAACAACTAAGGAAAAGTCGTATTTCCATTGCTATGTTCATTGGAAATTAAAAGCGAAGACTCAAGTTTACTTGGAAAATGCGAAGACCACACGATGTTCAGGACATCCCTAACTGCTTACAGAGAAAGCTGTAACCGATAACTATTCTTAAATTTCGGGACGAAATTTCTCTAACAAGGGGAGACTGTAACAACAGTGCCGAAACCGGTGCCGGAACAGTGATCGCAACAGTAGCACGAACAGTAAACAGACACCAACTATACATATTGCATCCTATTTCATGTTCATAACAATAGTCAAGGTCATTTCAGATTATCAAACAACAGATTCATAAACATTTAGCAGAAACTAAGTACAGAACAATGGTTCTTGAGTCAGGTAATTATTTGGCAACACTGAACCATCATGGGTTATTTGTTAGGATCTATCAGGATAGCACGTATGCGAGGCTAATCAAAACAATACAATAACAGTTGTTGTTACGGAATGTTAAACCGACGGACTGTTCGTATAGGAGACGATCTGTACGAATAGATCTGACAGTTTAATGATCTGAAACGATGATTGTAAATTAGACAACAAAATCAGAAAGTGAAACGTACGATCGTGTTTGTACAGTTAGCGCTCTGTACGAAGACGCGCGTAAGTGACGTTTTCTGACGAAACGAAACGAAAGACGATTCGAACGATAATATTTATAAGGAAATAAAATAATTCCTGTTTTACAATTTTGAAACTCATCATAATTATAATTAAAGCAAAACTATTTTAATTTTAGACGCGTAAACCATAACACGCGAATAAATAATAAAACGCGTAATATTTATGAGTTTCGATAAATAAATTAGGAAAATATCATTTAATGTTATTACTAGAAATAACCACTTCCCAAACACATAAAATATAACCTTTTATTTAGACTACGTAATTATTCGCGTTACGATCCGGGAACGCGACGAAGACGCGAACCGAGCAACCGAAACGAACCCGAATACCCTCGGAGTATATAAACGTGGAAAGAATCAATTTCTTTCATTTTTCAAATTTCTCTCTCTCTCTAAACACTCTCCCCCGTCATCTCTCTCTCTCTCTCTCTCTAGAATCTCATCTTCAACCTTCAAGATCGAGCTCAAATCTCAACGGAATCGCGAGTTCTTGGTGTCCACGCGAAGCTCTTGACATCCTCTACGTGGAAGTACAGCAGATCGGGACGTCTACCCACTGAAAAACGAGGTATGAAGCTTTAAACGTGATAGAAACTAGGGTTTTCATTCTTCTTTATGTTGTTGTTCAACCCACGTATGATTAACAGGATTAGAACCATGTTCACGACCTGCACACCCTCGAAAATCTTGCCAGTAGACCCCACTGGATGAGACGAAGCAGCTCTAGCCAAACCCTCCACTCTGCGAACCTATTACATCACTGGCCGAACCTTGCATGGCTTAACGAACCAGTTGTCCAAACCCTGGTCGAACCCAGGTTGCAGGTTATTAAACACGAACCTTTCTCTATTTGCCGAACCTTTTTAGGGTGAACGAACCCTGCATGTTATACCTGAATCCATAGCCGAACCCTGCAGTCCTCTCCGGCGAACCATTATGTCGAGACACGAACCCTTAGGCCGCCACGAACCTTACACTTGGTTGGCGAGCCCTCACGAACCCATGCATCAGGAACAAACCCTGGGTTCGTTGGTCACCACAGCCGAACCCTCTTTGATAACCACGAACCTCTATCCAGCGAGCCTTTACATGACGAATCTAGGAGTCACAGGAGCCGAACCATCTGCATAAAGGTTCGCTGACCACCATAGGTAAATCTGTGAGATTATTCAGGCCCAATCATGGAGTCGGCCCAGCATCTTATCGAACCAGCCCAACATGTAAATCAACCCTTCTATGCGACCCATGGTCAATTGTTTGGCCCATAGTCTATTCTAGCCCATACTTGATTCAATTACATGTTAATCGGCCCATGTGTTGTAATGACCCAACAAGTTCGAGTTTAGCTCGTTAGGAATGGAATTGGTTCTAGACTAGACTCACTTGTAGCTCGTTTAATTTAATTGGGCACACATAATTTTCTAAGGCCCAATAACCTTATGAATATGCCAAGACCACTTAAATTGGCCCAATAATTTAAGATTGACCTGTTGTACATTTGATTAAGTTAAATATTAATCAATTGGGTCACAATGGCAAGTTAGGTCTAACATAAGGCCCATGAGATCTAAACTTCAATAAAAACTATGTTAGGGTTAACTATCGATCTAACATGGGATATTCTAGCACACTTATGGTATGTAATCATTGTAGGGGACGATCATTCAATTGGTTAAACACAATTGAGTCTTCTTAAGCTAAAATATCAATATCATGAGAGGAATGCATTCGGGATGGAAAACAGGAACCTAAAGGTTATAGTTTGACTTAAATGTTAACACTTAAACCAATGAGAATTTCAAAGACATATGACTAACCTAAATGGTTTATTTAAACCATCAAGGTTAGCGACTCAATAAGCTAACAAGAGGTCACTTGAAAATAAAAGTCTTTTAATGGGCCCAAGAACGGCCCAATGGGTTTAATATAAGCCCATCATGTTTAATTACACTTTCCTTAAATTAATTACGCTTTTCTTAAAAAGAAATTTAAATTATAAACCTTATCAATATAATTAAATGATTTTCCTAAATAAATGATTTCCTGAAAATGAAATAAATTGAAAATGTTGTACTTAATACTTTAAATGATTAATGTGGGATCTGGGTTACTAATGGGTAATAGTTTAACTTAGATAGAAGGGATTTTAGAAACACATTAGTAATCTAGGACACGTAGTTGCACACCGAGACCAAACCATAGAAACGACAATTCCCGTATGTACTTATCGCATTCGAATTCTTTAAAATAACTCAGGTGCTAAAGATACTTAGGCAACAATCAAACAGTGCGCATATCTTTTGTGGTTCATTGCACGGCAACACAGGTGAGTTCATTGCCCCTTTTCTAACATTTTTGTTTTAAAACGCGGGGCTGAGAAGCATGCGTAAAATGTTTATTTAAATTGTTTACTTAAATGCTTTTAAAATTTATATGTTTTACATATATATAAATGTTATCCTAGACCATGTCTAGGAAGATTTTATGCAGGTTTACTAACCGATTTACTTACATATTAAGTGAATAATCGAGTTAAACTAAACTTTTCAATAAGTCTAAACATTTCAAACGAATCAAATCAAACATTTTGACAAATCAAGTGGGTGAATTCAAGGAATCAAATCAAACATTTTGACAAATCAAGTGGGTGAATTCAAGGAATCAAATCAAACATTTTGACAAATCAAGTGGGTGAATTCAAGGAATCAAATCAAGCATTTTGACAAAACAAGTGTGGGACATCAAGACATTAACAAAACGATCTTTGCAAAGACAACATTCAATGTTCTACAAACCAAGTGTTTGTTGAATAAGAATCAAGTGTACAATCGATCAATGAATCTTGTATTCTATGATCAACACATCAAGTACATCTTGTGACATAATCAGACGAATCATTAAATCATTTTAAGGGATAGTATGGGAAATATCAGAGATAACATATGCCAACACATTGAATCCAGAAATCCTATATTTCAAGAAGTCCTAGCTAGACTGATTGACTTGTAGGTCATATGTTTGAGGATATTTACAGAATTCCCTAACTACTAAGTACCTAGATTGACAGACTAGTCTACTCGAGTATGACCACAGGCCCCAATCATAAGGACTTAGATTTTGTTAAATGTTTACTTACTTGTTTAATTAAGCATTTATATCTGTTTATACAATTGTGTGGTTGATCATATTGTGTGATGAACTTATGAAATTAACAATGGATTTCAAATGATTGTAATTACAGGGACGACAAACAGAAGAGTCATGGGTAAATGGTAGGGTAAAAATGCCTAATTGTCATTAACAACAATGTCCTATGCGGATTAGTATGTGGTGGGATGGCGTCTGGGCGGGGTTGTAGCCTCGACTCAGGGGTATGCCCTATACATAAGCATACCGATCTGGATGATACATGTGGAGTTAATGAGGTTAGGGTCTTTACCAAAGGAGGTTTTCAAATCATTTTCAAATACGAAATTATATGAACTCACCAACCATGTGTTGACTTTATTTTTGCATGACTTCTCAGGTGACGAACAGGTCAACTGAAGAGTTATTTCTTTGGATTAGGTTATCTGATAGAGGACCAGCTTTTTAGACCTGCATATTTTGAAGCATCATGATACAGTTTGTTTAGTATATCTTGTGCAGCCACAAGATTGAAGACTTATGATGTGATAGTGGGTTTACATTGTTAAATTGTAAACTTAACTAATATAATTTAGCTATGTAATCCTATTTTATTTTAGCAAAGTTTCTCATTTATATATCATGTGAAATGCGAACAATCTGATCATTTCGATTATCATTTCGATATCGCGCCCCGGGAACCTTTCGCCCGTCGGGGAAACCCGATCCTACCCCGCCGGCTCGGGGTGTGACACAAACCAATCTGCTCAAATGGCGGTCGTGCAACTCAAACCTCGTCACAACTCCGTTGCCTTTCTGACCAAATCTGCGTTCTGGTCGAAATTTGATGAAGCTGTCTATCTCATGACCAATTCCCAATATCAAACAGCCTTCCTTCTAAATCTTAAACTCCATGTCGAATCCATTCATCAATTTTGGACAAACGTTGAACTCATCAATGTCGGAACCGGAGTCCTATCTTTAAAATCCACCGTGAATGGGAAGACTGTGCATGTCAGTCCAGCTGAACGGCGGGAAGTTCTGAAATTAGATGATGCCAATCTCGTAACTTCTTTTCCAAAGAATGTTACAGATCTCTGTTTTACAAATCGTGAATATCAGGGTGATTTAAGCAACTCTACTCTTTACAAGAAACATTTCAATGATCCTGAACGTCTCATCTACCATATGATCAACATATGTTTAGCCCCAAAATCATCCTCATGGGACCAGATGTCTTCAAAGTGGCAACAGGTATTCTTTTCTATTTTGGAATCACAAAAGCTAAATTTTTCACAAATTATATTTTCAGAATTAACTGAACATGCTGCTAAACCTGTTGAGAATAGATGGCTACACTATCCACGTTTTGTAATGGCCATCATAGATAAACAATTAAAACAAGAAGGCCTTGTTGGTCAGGGAATCGATGCTCCTGCAGTTTTGCACGAGGTATATTCCCGACACAACACTAACCTCACACTCAAAGAGGCTGCCCGAAAGCTAAAACCCAAGCATAGGGAACCCACAGCCCCCACATCCAAATCCAAATCCAAAGTCCCCACCAAGTCACTTTCCAAAAAGCCCAAAAAGGTTGCTCAGGGAGATGAGTCCCCTGAGTCTGAACCTGCCTCACCAAGGCATACTATGCCCACTGGCAGTAGTCAGCCAGTGGTGCACCAGACTCCACCAACTGATACCGCCCAAGGTTCCTCTCAACAGGAACTTGGTGCAACTGTTGAAGGGGAAGACACACCTCTAGAACCTCTTTCATTTGAAAAGGTTTCTATTGAAGAGCACCATTCTCCCCGGGTGTAATCTGCTTCCAAGCCTACTCCTACTGAAACCATTCCACATAGCCCCACATTTGTCATTGAACAAATCCTGAATCAGCTTAACACTCCAATCCCTACCCAGACACCTATCAATACTGGGAATATCTCCAACATTGAGGGGGAGGATCATAGTGTTTCTGATAACCCACAGGACTTGGACTACACTTTAAGGTCTCCAAGTGTGGACAAGGAGATTCTGACTTCTGACAGGGCTGCCACTTCATCATCTCCATCATTTGGAATGATTGATAGTAGTAACATCTCTAAGACCCTGCCAGAGGCAACAACTGATGAAGGGTATATCCCTGAGGTTGGAAGTCCCCAGTACCAAGACAAAGGGGCACCTGAAAATGTTGAGCCACACTTAACTCAGGTTAATCCTGATTTATTCAGGAGGTCAGCTGATTTAGCCCAGGCTAATGATGATCAAAGAACCCTATCAGATGTTCTAACACAGAACATATTTCTTGAGGCTGAGGTCTGCAGGCTCAATGAGCTTCTCACCAAGATGTCCAAGGAGAAAAGTCCATCTGCCCTTCAAAACCCACAGATGGCACCTTCAATTCTTGAAGGTTCCCAAAATACTTCCTCCACTACTCAACACCAAAATAAGCCTCCAGCCTCTGCTTCAGGCACCAATACTCTGGGTTCATACCCCCCCAGAGGCATTGGCTGCTGCCTTTCCAACTATCCTACCTCTCATCACTCCAATTCTACAAAATATCATTTCCCAAGCTCTTGATGAGAGGCTTCCATATCAAAACCAAATACAAAAGATGATTGATGATGCTGTTGTTGAGAAACTCTCTGGCCTTAAAACCCCTGCCCCAACTGCAGCCAAAAAGGGGGAGTCATCAGTTGTTCAACAGCCTGAAATTCCTGAAAAGCCTGAAATTCCTGAAAAGTCTGAAATTCAAAAGCCTGCTCCTGAAAAGCCTGCCTCTCTATTAAAGTTCACATATAAGAGGCAGAAGATATCATCAAAACCTGTTGAAATTGAAAAGGAGACTGAAAAGGCTGATTGTGAAAGTGTTGAGAAAGTTGCTGAAAAGAAGGTGGAAAAGGCTGCTGATGTCAAAGAGCCTAAGCTGTCTGAACTTCAAAAACTGATCCAACAAGCTGATCAAGTTCACTTCAAGGCCATGGATGAGATCATTAGTCAGATCTTCAAACATGGTGTTGAACCAGAAGACCTGAATAAGAAAATCAGAGATTTGGAGCTAAAGCATATTGACAGCTTGTGGAAAAAGTATGACAATGAAGAAAGTGAAAGACTAAGTGTTATGGCAAGGTTTGTTGCTAAGTTTCTGGGAAGATCAGTTGCTGAAATAAGGGCTTGGAACAGAGACAGTCTCTTGGCAATTACCACCAAGATCTGTAGCTCTGAAACATATAATAAGGAGTTGATTGAAGAAGCCATGGATGTGATAGATGTGGGAAGCAAAAGAGAACTTACAAAGAAAACACAACAAGAACTGACGTCCAGCATGCTAAATCCTTCAAAACCTGCCAAACCCATTACCCAATCACAACCAACCACTGCCGATGATGCACCTCTCAAGAAAAGGAGAGTGTTGAGGCTTCAAGAAGAAGAAGATGAAGATGAAGAAGACAGGCTACCTATATCTACTGTGTTGAATTCAAAATTGAAAAAGCCTAAGTCTTCAAAAGCTGGTCCTGCACAAATGGCTCAGAAAAGTTCATTCATGATGCCAGCTGAATATGTGCCAGAAAAGGCCATGGTATTTGGTCAATATCCCAAGATCACTCCAGAGTCTCAGATGCAAGCTGTGAAAATTAAAATTGAAGAAAAAGACAAGATCTTTATGCCTGGGAAACCAATAATAAGTGAGACAGTTAATAATTAAAGGTTTTGGCTGCATTGGTTCAGGGGGAGTTGATCATCAGTTGTTCAACAGCCTGAAATTCCTGAAAATCCTGAAATTCCTGAAAAGTCTGAAATTCAAAAGCCTGCTCCTGAAAAGCCTGCCTCTCTATTAAAGTTCACATATAAGAGGCAGAAGATATCATCAAAACCTGTTGAAATTGAAAAGGAGACTGAAAAGGCTGATAGTGAAAGTGTTGAGAAAGTTGCTGAAAAGAAGGTGGAAAAGGCTGCTGATGTCAAAGAGCCTAAGCTGTCTGAACTTCAAAAACTGATCCAACAAGCTGATCAAGTTCACTTCAAGGCCATGGATGAGATCATTAGTCAGATCTTCAAACATGGTGTTGAACCAGAAGACCTGAATAAGAAAATCAGAGATTTGGAGCTAAAGCATATTGACAGCTTGTGGAAAAAGTATGACAATGAAGAAAGTGAAAGACTAAGTGTTATGGCAAGGTTTGTTGCTAACTTTCTGGGAAGATCAGTTGCTGAAATAAGAGCTTGGAACAGAGACAGTCTCTTGGCAATTACCACCAAGATCTGTAGCTCTGAAACATATAATAAGGAGTTGATTGAAGAAGCCATGGATGTGATAGATGTGGGAAGCAAAAGAGAACTTACAAAGAAAACACAACAAGAACTGACGTCCAGCATGCTAAATCCTTCAAAACCTGCCAAACCCATTACCCAATCACAACCAACCACTGCCGATGATGCACCTCTCAAGAAAAGGAGAGTGTTGAGGCTTCAAGAAGAAGAAGATGAAGATGAAGAAGACAGGCTACCTATATCTACTGTGTTGAATTCAAAATTGAAAAAGCCTGAGTCTTCAAAAGCTGGTCCTGCACAAATGGCTCAGAAAAGTTCATTCATGATGCCAGCTGAATATGTGCCAGAAAAGGCCATGGTATTTGGTCAATATCCCAAGATCACTCCAGAGTCTCAGATGCAAGCTGTGAAAATTAAAATTGAAGAAAAAGACAAGATCTTTATGCCTGGGAAACCAATAATAAGTGAGATAGTTAATAATTAAAGGTTTTGGCTGCATTGGTTCAGGGGGAGTTGATCATCAGTTGTTCAACAGCCTGAAATTCCTGAAAAGCCTGAAATTCCTGAAAAGTCTGAAATTCAAAAGCCTGCTCCTGAAAAGCCTGCCTCTCTATTAAAGTTCACATATAAGAGGCAGAAGATATCATCAAAACCTGTTGAAATTGAAAAGGAGACTGAAAAGGCTGATAGTGAAAGTGTTGAGAAAGTTGCTGAAAAGAAGGTGGAAAAGGCTGCTGATGTCAAAGAGCCTAAGCTGTCTGAACTTCAAAAACTGATCCAACAAGCTGATCAAGTTCACTTCAAGGCCATGGATGAGATCATTAGTCAGATCTTCAAACATGGTGTTGAACCAGAAGACCTGAATAAGAAAATCAGAGATTTGGAGCTAAAGCATATTGACAGCTTGTGGAAAAAGTATGACAATGAAGAAAGTGAAAGACAAAGTGTTATGGCAAGGTTTGTTGCTAAGTTTCTGGGAAGATCAGTTGCTGAAATAAGGGCTTGGAACAGAGACAGTCTCTTGGCAATTACCACCAAGATCTGTAGCTCTGAAACATATAATAAGGAGTTGATTGAAGAAGCCATGGATGTGATAGATGTGGGAAGCAAAAGAGAACTTACAAAGAAAACACAACAAGAACTGACGTCCAGCATGCTAAATCCTTCAAAACCTGCCAAACCCATTACCCAATCACAACCAACCACTGCCGATGATGCACCTCTCAAGAAAAGGAGAGTGTTGAGGCTTCAAGAAGAAGAAGATGAAGATGAAGAAGACAGGCTACCTATATCTACTGTGTTGAATTCAAAATTGAAAAAGCCTGAGTCTTCAAAAGCTGGTCCTGCACAAATGGCTCAGAAAAGTTCATTCATGATGCCAGCTGAATATGTGCCAGAAAAGGCCATGGTATTTGGTCAATATCCCAAGATCACTCCAGAGTCTCAGATGCAAGCTGTGAAAATTAAAATTGAAGAAAAAGACAAGATCTTTATGCCTGGGAAACCAATAATAAGTGAGATAGTTAATAATTAAAGGTTTTGGCTGCATTGGTTCAGGGGGAGTTGATCATCAGTTGTTCAACAGCCTGAAATTCCTGAAAAGCCTGAAATTCCTGAAAAGTCTGAAATTCAAAAGCCTGCTCCTGAAAAGCCTGCCTCTCTATTAAAGTTCACATATAAGAGGCAGAAGATATCATCAAAACCTGTTGAAATTGAAAAGGAGACTGAAAAGGCTGATAGTGAAAGTGTTGAGAAAGTTGCTGAAAAGAAGGTGGAAAAGACTGCTGATGTCAAAGAGCCTAAGCTGTCTGAACTTCAAAAACTGATCCAACAAGCTGATCAAGTTCACTTCAAGGCCATGGATGAAATCATTAGTCAAATCTTCAAACATGGTGTTGAACCAGAACACCTGAATAAGAAAATCAGAGATTTGGAGCTAAAGCATATTGACAGCTTGTGGAAAAAGTATGACAATGAAGAAAGTGAAAGACTAAGTGTTATGGCAAGGTTTGTTGCTAAGTTTCTGGGAAGATCAGTTGCTGAAATAAGGGCTTGGAACAGAGACAGTCTCTTGGCAATTACCACCAAGATCTGTAGCTCTGAAACATATAATAAGGAGTTGATTGAAGAAGCCATGGATGTGATAGATGTGGGAAGCAAAAGAGAACTTACAAAGAAAACACAACAAGAACTAACGTCCAGCATGCTAAATCCTTCAAAACCTGCCAAACCCATTACCCAATCACAACCAACCACTGCCGATGATGCACCTCTCAAGAAAAGGAGAGTGTTGAGGCTTCAAGAAGAAGAAGATGAAGATGAAGAAGACAGGCTACCTATATCTACTGTGTTGAATTCAAAATTGAAAAAGCCTGAGTCTTCAAAAAGTGGTCCTGCACAAATGGCTCAGAAAAGTTCATTCATGATGCCAGCTGAATATGTGCCAGAAAAGGCCATGGTATTTGGTCAATATCCCAAGATCACTCCAGAGTCTCGGATGCAAGCTGTGAAAATTAAAATTGAAGAAAAAGACAAGATCTTTATGCCTGGGAAACCAATAATAAGTGAGACAGTTAATAATTAAAGGTTTTGGCTGCATTGGTTCAGGGGGAGTTGATCATCAGTTGTTCAACAGCCTGAAATTCCTGAAAAGTCTGAAATTCAAAAGCCTGCTCCTGAAAAGCCTGCCTCTCTATTAAAGTTCACATATAAGAGGCAGAAGATATCATCAAAACCTGTTGAAATTGAAAAGGAGAATGAAAAGGCTGATAGTGAAAGTGTTGAGAAAGTTGCTGAAAAGAAGGTGGAAAAGGCTGCTGATGTCAAAGAGCCTAAGCTGTCTGAACATCAAAAACTGATCCAACAAGCTGATCAAGTTCACTTCAAGGCCATGGATGAGATCATTAGTCAGATCTTCAAACATGGTGTTGAACCAGAAGACCTGAATAAGAAAATCAGAGATTTGGAGCTAAAGCATATTGACAGCTTGTGGAAAAAGTATGACAATGAAGAAAGTGAAAGACTAAGTGTTATGGCAAGGTTTGTTGCTAAGTTTCTGGGAAGATCAGTTGCTGAAATAAGGGCTTGGAACAGAGACAGTCTCTTGGCAATTACCACCAAGATCTGTAGCTCTGAAACATATAATAAGGAGTTGATTGAAGAAGCCATGGATGTGATAGGTGTGGGAAGCAAAAGAGAACTTACAAAGAAAACACAACAAGAACTGACGTCCAGCATGCTAAATCCTTCAAAACCTGCCAAACCCATTACCCAATCACAACCAACCACTGCTGATGATGCACCTCTCAAGAAAAGGAGAGTGTTGAGGCTTCAAGAAGAAGAAGATGAAGATGAAGAAGACAGGCTACCTATATCTACTGTGTTGAATTCAAAATTGAAAAAGCCTGAGTCTTCAAAAGCTGGTCCTGCACAAATGGCTCAGAAAAGTTCATTCATGATGCCAGCTGAATATGTGCCAGAAAAGGCCATGGTATTTGGTCAATATCCAAAGATCACTCCAGAGTCTCAGATGCAAGCTGTGAAAATTAAAATTGAAGAAGAAGAAAGTCAAAAGCAATATGATGAGAAGATCTTGAGGATGGTTGACAAGGAATACCCTCAGAATTCTACCATTATGGCAATGAAGAAAGAAGCACAAAGGTTGTATGCACTCAGGTACACATTTCGATATGGAAAAGAAGTAATCAGAGTGTGGCCTGACCCAAGAGTGCAAGACAGAATCCACAAAAGGAATATACCATCTACCTACAGAGGAAGGGTTAAGAAAGTGCTAAGTGCTGAAATAATGGCAGGATTTGTCGTTGACCCTTGGGAAATAATTGAAGAATTCAAGAAAGTTTATAATGCAGGATTACAAGTCCCAAAATTATTAGAAAACAAAATGATTAAAAAGGGACTTGTATACAAAAGGATGCAAGGATTGAAGCAAAATGAACTTCAATTGTTTTTGGAGGGAAAGCATCCTGATGAGTTTGTTTATAGAGAAATTACAAGGGTTGAACTGAAAAATGGGTCCACGGCCAGATACTTATCAGAATATTATGGACCTAAATTCTTTTTTGAAGGTGAACCAGAGGTGCTAACCACTGAAGATCGAGTAGCTCTCTTGGAAGCCTATGTCAGAGAGTCGTTTAGACTTATCCATAGGCAGTAGCTTCAATGAGAGGGATTAATGCTCATAGTCCATTCCCTAATGGAGTTCCCTCTCATCCTTTGCCAATCATATTTTCAGAAGCTGCTGTCTGCCAGGCCTGTACTTATTTGGTCACTTTGAAGCTGATCTCGAAGAAAAAGACAAGATCTTTATGCCTGGGAAGCCAATAATAAGTTAGACAGTTAATAATTAAAGGTTTTGGCTGCATTGGTTCAGGGGGAGTTTGTTGGACCAAAAGAACCAATGAGCCTGATTAGAAAAACCTTTAAGTCTCATAGACACACAACAACTGAAGAGGAACACAACAGCTGAAGGCTACTTAAAGTGATACAAGATCTGAAGTGATACAAGATCTGAAGAGTTACAAGATTTGAAGCTATTCACAACAGCTGAAGTGTTAGTCTTCAGATGTTGTGATGTTTGTTTTTGTCTTCAGTATTTTTCTTTCAATAGTTGTAAAAGTCTGATGAGTAGTTTACTCATCAGATGTTGTAGTTTGGTTTCAGTAGTTTTGTTTATTTCAGTTGTTGTAATAAGTCTGTTAGGTGTCAACATCATGTGACATCATCAGACGTCACTATTCCTATATAAGGACAGTTAACATAGTGTAATCGGTAGCGAAGTTAGCGCATTAAATGAAATCAGTCCATTTGCAGAATTCTCTCTCTATAACAAATTGTTTTACTGTCTTATTGATAGTCATGAGTTCTTGCTATTTCTAAGCTAATTCGTTACTGAATTTCGCTGCTATAATCTCTAAATCTGATCAAATTGAGAACATCGATCTTACACCTTCTATAGTAACCTGCCAGACCCAGAAAGGAACGAATCTCTGTGGGAGTAGATGGGGTAGTCCAGTTCTTAATTGCCTCAATCTTCGCTGGATCTACATGTATTCGATCTCTATTTATAACGTGACCTAAGAAATGAACTTCCTTTAGCCAAAATTAACATTTAGAGAATTTGGTGTACAGCTGTTTAGTTCTTAGCAGTTCTAAGACCTTCCTCAAATGTTCCTCATGTTCTTGCTCCGTCTTGGAGTAAATAAGTATATCATCAATGAAGACGATAACAAACTGATCTAAGTATGGCCTGCAGACTCGATTCATCAGATCCATGAACACTGCCGATGCATTGGTCAGTCCAAATGGCATAACCACGAACTCGTAGTGTCCGTATCGAGTCCTAAAAGCAGTCTTTGGTATATCCTGCTCATTTACCCTGAGCTGGTGATACCCAGATCGTAGATCAATTTTAGAAAAGCAAGTCGCTCCCTGTAATTGATCAAACAAATCATCGATCCTAGGTAGAGGATATATGTTCTAGACTGTCAACTTGTTTAACTCACTATAGTCGATGCACATACGAAATGAACCATCTTTCTTCTTGACAAAGAGAACCGGAGCTCCCCAAGGAGAAAAACTCGGTCTAATGAAACCTTTGTCTAGAAGCTCTTGAAGTTGACTAGACAGTTCTTGAATCTCAGACGGTGCTAATCGATATGGTGACTTCGCCACTTGGTTTGCTCCAAGGACGAGATCGATTCTAAACTCCACTTGATTGATCGGTGGTAATCCAGGCAAGTCTTCTGGGAATACGTCCGGATAATCTCTGATGACCGGAGCGTCTCCAACTGTTTTCTTTTCAGGTTTCTTCTCCAGCACGTGAGCCAGGAATGCATAGTATTTCTTTTTTAGGTACTTGCTAGCCTTGATGCACGACACTATCTTCAATCCGCAGCAGGGTTTCTCGCCGTAAACTTGCATCATTTCGCCGGACAGTAGGGGAATTCAAATAAGTCTCTCCGAGCACACAATTTCGGTGTGGTTTTTGGATAACCAATCCATTCCTACTACAACTTCGAAGCATCCGAGTGTCATAGGAATAAGATCGATGAGGAAAAGATGATCGTTTAACCTTAATTCACAATCACGAATTATTGAATTCACTAGTATGGTCTTACCATCCGCTACTTCTACGGTGTAAGGAGTAGTAAGTATAGATGGTTGTATATTAAACAGGGAAGCAGTATTAGTAGAGACAAAACTTTTATCGGCACCAGTGTCAGATATGATAGATACATAGTGATCATTAATGAGAAATGTACCCGTGATGACTGTCGGCTCCTCACGTGCTTCGGTAGTTCCGATAACAAAGGCACGAGCAGTAGCAGTTGTAGCAGCATGGTTAAGTTTCGGGCACTGGTTTTTGAAGTGTCCTTCTGCTCCACAGTTATAAAAAGCCCTTCCACCTGTAGTAGCAGGAATAGCGGTGGCAGTTGTAGCAGCAGCAAGATGAGCGGCTCGACACATTGCTGCCAAGTGTCCGAACTGTCCACACGTGAGACATTTTCTGCATGGGGTAGTGGTAGATGATGGTATTGACATTTGGTGCAAAGTGGGTACGTACCAGTATAAGGCTTTCTGGCCGTAACTGGTTGTGGCATGGCATTAACAGGAGTGGCTTGCACAGGTGTAGCTGCAGTCAAGGCTGCATAGTTCTTGATCATTTTATGTTTTTGCTTCTTCTTCTTGGGTTGATTTTGTTCAGGCTTCTTACCTTCATCCGTTTGTGGCCGCTTGTATCCCTTTCGAGTTAGTACACCAGCCTTGACGTACTCTTCAGTAAGAGTAGAGCCAAGATGAATTGCCGCCTCTAGAGTAGTGGGGTTACTCCCCACAACGGTTCCTCTGATAACTAGGGGTAAGCCTTCAATGTACTTCTCTATCTTGCGGGATAGTGGAGTAACTAGATGTGGCACCAGAATGCACAACTCATGGAAACGAGTTGTATATTTCGCGTTTTCGCCACTGTCTTGGACCATGTTGGACTAAAAGAACCAATGAGCCTGATCAGAAAAATCTCTAAGTCTCACAGCACTTATAACAACTGAAGAAGAACACAACGGCTGACATACAATGTACAGAAGTTACAAGATCTGAAGTGATATACAACAGCTGAAGTGTAAGTCATCAGATGTTGTAGTGTGTAGTTTAGTCTTCAGTAGTTTTTTTTCAGTTCTTGTAAAAGTCTGATGAGTAGTTTACTCATCAGATGTTTTAGTTTATTACTTCAGTACTTTTAATACTTCAGTAGTTGTAAGAGAATGTCTTCAGATGTTGTAGACATTCTCAGTAGTTTAGTTATTTCAGTTGTTTTGTTTTGTCTGTTAGGTATCAACATCATGTGACATCATCAGACGTCACTGTCTTTATATAAGGGCAGTTGACAATTTTGTAATGTAATGAAGTTATTGCGATTGATTGAATTATTCCTTTTACAGAATTCTCTCTCTATAACAAACTTGTGCTTTACTGTTTGATTGAACTTTGTTCTTGCTATGATTGTGCTAATTCAACTTTGAATTCCGCTGCTATACTCTATTATTGAATCAATTGAGAACATCTGATCCTACAATTGGTATCAGAGCAGGTTACTCATTGATCGATTAAACAATTGATCTCTGAAACTGCTCAAATTTGTTCTCTAATTGATCGAATTAGCTGATTAAGTAAGAATTTGTTATAGATTGAAGTTTTCTGTTAACTTCTGTTGATTTGTCCTTCAATATTAATTTGTTTTGAATCAATTGATCGAAATTTGCATTAGCTTGTGTCTAATTGCTTGAATCTGTGATCATGACGACTCCAAACAATGATCCGCACAATACAGGCTCCGCAACCAAGCCTCCGATGCTTGTGCGGAGTGAGTACAACATATGGCAACGTAGAATGCTACATCACCTGTCAATTAACAGCGCAGGATGTTGGAAATCTGTAGTGCATGGTCCTTATAAACCCATGATTACTGATCCTGAAACTAAACTAATGATTCCGAAACCTTCGGATATGTATTCGGATGAGGATATCAAACTGTTTGAAATTGATGCGAAAGCTCATGGTATTCTGGCCATGGCTTTGCCGAATGAGATTTACTCTGGCTTGATGCATCATGATACTGCTCATGATCTCTGGGTTGCACTGAAAGAACAATTTGGTGGAACCGATGAGGTTTTAGCAAACACAAGAGAAATCCTCGCCCAACAGTATGAGACGTTCTCTCATAGGAAGGGTGAATCATTGACTCAACAATTTGAGCGTTTCTCATGTTTAATTTCTGAGTTGAAAATGGTTAAGCAAGAATATACTAATAGTCAGATGAATAACAGATTTCTCAGATCACTGCCTGAGAGATGGGATACTTATACTATTATCCTACGCTCCAGTGCAACTCTAGAACATCTATCTCTCACCCAACTTCATGGGAAACTCTTAACATTTGAGAGAGAGGTAGAACAAAAGAGAAAACTGTCTTCATCTGGAAAACTTGCTGATGATTTTGTTCCTGGTAACACTGCTTTGATAGGTCAGGAGTCAGAGTTTAATGGGTCTGAATGTTCTTATGATGAACATATTGATTTTTCTACTAACAATTCTGAACATGCTTTTGTGGGAGTTGATGGTAATGCAGGAAATTATGGTGATAACTTGTGTTTTGTGATGGATGATTTGAAAGGAATCCCGGATGATGATCTAGAGGAGATGGACATTTTGAGTCAAATGGCATTAATCAACATCAGATCACAAAAGTTCTATAAACGAACAGGAAGAAAGTTCCCTGGATTATCTGGCAAAACCAAAGTTGGATTTGACAAAGGGAAGCTGAGGTGCCATAAGTGTCACAGACTTGGTCACTTTGCTAGGGAGTGCAAATCTACTGGTTCTAACTCTGCTGCACCTTTTGTGACTTTTCCAAGCAACAACCCATCAAGCAAAGGACCACAATCCTCTGGTACTAGTCAACAACAATTCTATCCAGCTCACTTTGTTCAACAAAATCCTATGCCATATCCATATCCTTGTTTCTACATGCCTCAACCTACACACACTCCAGCATTAATTCCTTCACAATCACCTGCTCTTCCTGATACCAGCAAATCTCAAACCAATCAACAGTCTCAACAACAACAGCATCAAAGTTTCTTTACTCCTGGAGTAGTTGATTGGAGTAGTCTACCTGATGATTTATCTGACTTCAACATGCAGCCTTATTCTGAAAATGGTCCACATGGTGGAGACAATCCTTTTGGAAATCTTGCATTGATGGCTATTGATTCAACTGACAACTCTTGTCAATCTTCTTCAACATCACAGGTATCTTCTGAATCAAAAGCTAAGTTATGCTCAGAGTCATGTATTTCAGCATTTGCTTCCATTAGGGAAATAAATGTAGAATTGATAAATGAGAAATTTGAATTAGAGAAGGCTGTGGCTAAAAACAAAACTGAGTTTGAAAAAGCTTTAAATGAAAAAGAGTCTGATATTTATAAACTCAAATGTTTGTTATCTGATGAAAAAGCTAGAGTGGAAGTCATGCTTGTGAAGCATAATGATCTGAAACAAACACTTGCAGCAACCCAAGTAGAATGTGCAAGATGGGTTGAATCTTGCAAGGGGTTTGAGTTGCTGTTAAACAAGCAAACAGCATCAAATGTGAAGTTTGGTATTGGATACAATCACACTGCTCCTCCAACTGATTATACACCAAAAAATCTTAACTGTGAGTCTGAAGGAGACAGTGTATACCAATCCACCAAATCTTCAGAAAAGTCTGATGCTGAAGAATCATTTGAAAGTGATTCAAGTGCCTGCAAATCTGAGTCTGAAACTATTGACATTGAAACTTATTCTTATTCTCTTGGATGTACAAATGTTATCCAGGATGAAACATGTCAGGATAGTGTTTTAATTGAGATTAACCCTGATGAAAAGGTTTCAAATGAATTAAATTTAAAACTGGTTAAGTCAGATGGGCATGGCACTGGAGAGAAAGATGCACGGCTTCTGATAAGTCAGAATCACTCATCAGTAGTTGTAGAAAAAGCTGATGGCACAACTACTGATAAGTGGAAAAGGGTTGATAGACAAGTGCTGAAGAATACCTCTTCAGAGGTTGTCAGCACATCAGCTGTTATCAATTTGTCTACAAATACTGATGTTCCAAATGTGCTGAAGAACAAAAACTCAGTATCTAAGTCATCAGTACTTGTAGATAATCACAAGGGAAAGCAAAAGAGGGTGCCTTGTGAAATTTGTAGGCTGTTTAATCATTCCACTGATGATTGCTGGTACAGAAAAGGTTCTAAATTCAACAAAATAAAGCATAAAAACAAAAACCTTCTCAAAATGAAAACTGAATTTCGTTCCAAGTTTGTACCAGAATCATCTGTCAGTTCAAAGACTGGAAACACCTCACATGGAACTGAATCAAATAAGTTCAAGAAAGGTAAGGAGGTGGTTCCAGATTCAAAGAAACAACACTTGAAAAATTCTTCATCAGTTAAAGAAACTAAAGTGTTAAAACCCAAAAATCCAAAGTCAGGTCAGAATGTGTCTAATGAAATCAAAATCTTGACACAAAATCATAATCAACTGATGTTAATGATGCAACAACTGCTAGGAAGAGTCAATCTGGCAGAGGCATCTGTTGATTCATTTCATAAAAAGAAATCAAAATCAAAAGTCAAAGCAAAATCTTCTGATAAGAATGCTTCAAGTGTTGCTTCAACTGACACTGCTCATTTTGTTTATTCATGTGTTAACAGACCCAAAACCAAAATGGTTTGGGTCCCAAAGTCTAACTGAGTGTGTTGTTGTATGCAGGGTCCTTCAGCATGCCAAAATAGCATCTGGTATGTTGACAGTGGAGGATCCATGCATATGACTGGGAGCAGATCTCTCCTTCAAAATTATTTTACTGGAAGGAAGGGATTTGTATCCTTTGGAAATGATGCTAAGGGTTACATTATTGGGAAAGGTATGGTAACAAATGGTGAAATTAGGTTTGATGATGTGAATCATGTTGAAAATCTTAAGTACAATCTTCTGAGTGTTAGTCAAATGTGTGATAAGGGTCATGTTTCTCTTTTCACTAAGCAAGATTGTAGGATTTTATCTTCTGATGTGATGCCTTTGATTAGCAAAGTTTTAGATGAGTATACACTTCTTAAGGCTAACAGAGTGGGAAAGGTATATGCCTTTGATTTATCTAAGAATATCTCTGTCAAGGGTCATCCTTGTTTATTCTCTAAGGCCTCTTTCAAGGAATCAAATCTGTGGCATAGAAGATTAGGTCATGTGAACATCAAAAACATGAATCAATTGGTGAAACATGGTTTGGTTAGAGGTCTTCCTTTAAAGGACTTTAGTTGTGATGAGAATTGTACTGCCTGCTTGAAAGGAAAGCAACACAAAGTCTCTTTTCCTCCAATTGGAGATTCCAAATCCACTGGTTGCCTGCAACTACTGCACATGGATTTGTTTGGTCCTGTGCAGATAATGTCTATGGCAAAGAAGAAGTATTGTCTAGTTATTGTTGATGACTATTCAAAGTTTGTCTGGACTTTCTTCTTACACTCAAAAGGTGAGGTTGCCAAGGCTATTATGAATTTTGTGTTGTTTGCTGAAAAGCAATATTCTATTCCTATCAAGTGTGTTAGGAGTGATAATGGCACTGAATTCAGAAATCACCTTCTGGATGAATTTTATCTGTCAAAGGGAATTCAGAGACAGTACAGTATTCCCAGAACTCCTGAACAAAATGGAGTTGTAGAAAGGAAAAATAGGACTTTGATTGAAGCTGCCAGAACAATGCTTGCAGATTCTGGTTTACCACTAACCTTCTGGGCAGAAGCTGTTAATACCGCTTGCTATGTGCAAAACAGAGTTTTGGTGAATCAAAGATGGTTGAAGACTCCATATGAAATACTTCACTCTTTAACTCCTTTGATTTCCTTCTTCAGAGCTTTTGGGTGTCCTTGCTATATTCTCAACACCAAAGATCAACTTACCAAATTTGATTCCAAAGTTGATGCAGGATACTTTGTTGGATATTCTTCAACTTGCAAGGCTTATAGAGTGTTCAATTGTCGAACAAAGATTGTTGAAGAAACTCTTCATGTTAAATTCAATGAATGTCCCAAAGATTCCATTCCTCAAAATCCTGCTGAGATGTTTGATCTTAACATCTTGCAACATAAATTTCCAGTTGAACCTAATGGTGAAGAACATGAGGTACTTCCAGCAAATCCACCAAAAGATTCTACAGAAACCACACAAGGAATTCCAGATGATGAAGATGAAAGTACTCATTTGTTCAGATTCAGTGATAATCTGCCTACATCTGCAAAATCAGTTGCTCCTCCTGCTCCAGTTGCTCCTCCAAATACAAATGCTGATGAAATTCTGGATTCTTCCACATCATTTGAAATTCCAGCTGAATTGTTCCCTGGTTCTTCATCCACTTCTGCAGCAGCTGAACCTCCAGCAAACACTTGCACTGCTCTTATTCCATATCAAGAACTGAAGGATCATCCATTATCTCAAATTCTTGGTGATATTTCTGCTGGTGTTTCAACAAGAAGTCAATTATCAAACTTTTGCCTCTATGCCTTATTTGTCAGTCAACAAGAGCCAAAGAACTATCACACTGCACTCAAAGACAATGGCTGGGTGGAAGCAATGCAGTTGGAGTTGCTGCAGTTCCAGAAACAACAAGTCTGGGAGCTGGTTCCTTTACCCCAAGGTAAGTGTGCAATAGGCACTAAATGGGTGTTTAGGAATAAAACTGATGAAAATGGTCAAATAGTTAAGAACAAGGCCAGACTAGTTGTACAGGGGTTCTCTCAGGAAGAAGGTATTGATTATGATGAGACCTTTGCCCCTGTAGCCAGACTAGAAGCAATTAGATTGTTTTTAGCATATGCTGCCTTACACAAATTAAAAGTTTTTCAAATGGATGTCAAAAGTGCTTTCTTATATGGTAAAATAAAAGAGGAAGTGTATGTGTGTCAACCTCCAGGCTTTGAGGACAATAAACATCCTGATTGGGTGTACAAGCTTGATAAAGCTCTTTATGGGCTGAAACAAGCACCTAGAGCCTGGTATGACACTTTATCCACTTTTCTTCTCAAAAATAATTTCACTAGAGGCTCCATTGATAAAACTTTATTCATAAAGAATGTAGGACAGCATAAGCTACTTGTTCAAATTTATGTTGATGACATCATATTTGCTTCTTCTGATCTAAAGTTGTGTGATGCTTTCACTGAGCTTATGACCAAAAATTTTGAAATGAGTGCCATGGGGGAACTACAGTTTTTCTTGGGTCTTCAAATTAAACAAAAACCTGATGGAATTTTCATTCACCAATCAAAATACACAAAAGAGCTGTTAAAGAAATTTGATTTGCAAAACTGTAAACCATGTTCTAACCCCATGAGCAGCACCACACAACTTGATGCTGATCTGAAAGGTACTTCAGTGGATGAAACTCTTTATAGATGTATGATTGGCTCTTTGATGTATCTAACTGCATCAAGGCCAGACATTATGTTTGCCACTTGTGTCTGTGCTAGATTTCAGGCTGCACCTAAAGAATCTCATTTAATTGCTGTGAAGAGAATTTTCAGATACTTGCAGGGCACTCTATCTCTGGGAATATGGTATTCCACTGGACATTCCTGCAAGCTAGTTGCTTTTTCTGATAGTGACTATGCAGGATGCAAACTCTCAAGAAAATCTACTTCTGGTGGGTGTCAATTTCTCGGAAATTGTCTGGTTTCTTGGCAAAGTAAGAAACAAACATCTGTAGCCACTTCCACTGCTGAAGCCGAGTACATTGCTGCTGCAAGTTGTACTTCACAAATTCTCTGGCTTCAGTCTCAACTCTTGGATTATGGCATCAAAGAACTGAAGACACCATTGTTAATGGATAGTGCTTCAGCTCTTTGTATTGTCAAGAATCCAGTTCAGCACTCTAGGACTAAACACATTGAGATCAGACATCATTTTATAAGAGATTGTTATGAAAAGGGTCTGATTGATCCAAAGTTTGTTCCTAGTGCTGATGAGCTTGCAGACATCTTTACTAAGCCTTTAGACACCTCAACTTTTCAAAATTTAGTTCTAAGGCTTGGTATGCTGCAACTTGAATAGGTTGGTTTTTCATCAAATAAATTTTAATTTCTTTTCAAAAACCCAAAAATATTTTTAATTTTTCTTTTCAAATAAAATTTTTTTTGCCTTGAAACTTTTTGATATTTTCAGTAAATACTGATACATATCAAAAGTAATGATTCAAGGAAATATATGACCTTTCTAATACTCTAAGTTACAAGTACTGATGAGTATTGATTCACTAAGTACTGAAGGTCAAACATTGTTTACAAGTTCTGATGAACAAATTGTTTACAAGTTCTGATGAACAAATTGTTTACAAGTTCTGATGAACAAATTGTTTACAAGTTCTGATGAACAAATTGTTTACAAGTTCTGATGAACAAATTGTTCACAAGTACTGATGAACAAAATTTCCACAAAGTCTGATGAACAACTGATGAAAACAACTGCTGAACAAATCTGTCGCCAACACCTGATGAGTAATTTTACTCTTCAGTTGTTTTAACTTCTGCTGTTTTCTCTATTTAACTCAACCTTCTTCAGTTGTTTCATTATCACTTTCTCAGAACTTTCCATCTTTTTCAAAAACCTATTTTCCCTCTCCAGTCTTTGCATCCAGGGCGTCCGTAACCTTGAAACCGCGTCATAATTCCATTGCTTATCTGACCAAATCCTCCTTCTGGTCAAAGTTTGATGAAGCTGTGGATTTGATGAATGCTTCTCAATTCAAAACTGCTTTTCTCATCAATCCAACACTATATGTCGACTCTATTCATCAATTCTGGATGAATGTGGAACTGATCAATGTTGGCACAGGAGTAATCTCTCTTCGATCCACTGTCAATGGTCATAACGTGCACATAAGCCCCGCTGAACTGAGGGACGTTCTTCAGCTCGATGATGCTAATCTGGTCACCCAATTCCCAAAGAACCAACTTGACCTCTGTTTCACAAGTCATGAATACCAAGGTGACCTAAGTGATTCCACTCTGTACAAGAAGAACTTCAATGACCCAGAGCGCCTGATATTTCATATGATCAACATATGCTTGGCTCCAAAGTCTTCTTCATGGGACCAAATGTCTTCCAGATGGCAACAGGTATTGTATTCAATCCTTGAATCTCAAAAACTAAATTTTTCTCAAATCCTGTTTTCTGAATTAACTGAACATGCTGCTAAGCCTGTTTCTTCTAGATGGCTACTCTATCCACGTTTTATCATGGCCATCATAGAGAAACAGCTTCAGCAAAATGGCCTTGTTGGTCAGGGGATCTCTGCTCCAGCAGTTTTGTTGGAAGTATATTCCCGACACAACTCTAACCCTACTCTCAAAGAGGCTGCCCGAAAGCTAAAACCCAAGCAGAGGGAACCCACAGCCTCCACCACAAAATCCAAATCCAAAGTCCCCACTAAACCAAAATCCAAACAAACCAAAAAGGCTGCTCAGGGAAATGAGTCCCCTGAGTCTGCCCATGCCTCACCAAGGCATGACATGGCCACTGGGAGTAGTCAACCAGTGGTCCATCAGACTCCACCGGCTCAAACCGCCCAGGATTCCTCTCAACAGGAACCTGGTGCAACCTTTGAAGGGGCAGACACATTTCTAGAACCTCTTTCAGTTGAAAAGGTTTCTATTGAACAGCACCAATCTCCCCGGGTGCACTCTCTTTCAAAGCCAATTCCTATGAAAACCACCCCAGATAGTCCCACTTTTGTTATTGAAAACATCCTGGATCAGTTGAACACTCCTATCCCCTCCCAGACTCCTATCACTACTGGGATAAGCTCCAACATTGAGGGGGAGGATAAAAGTGTCTCTGATAGCCCACAGGATTATGACTACCACATCAGATCTCCTAGAGTGGAAAGAGAGATTCTGATATCTGACAAGGCTGCTACTTCATCACCTCCATCATTTGGAGTGATTGATAGTGGTACCATTGCTAAGACCTTGTCAGAGGCAACAACTGATGAAGGGGTTACCCCTGAGGTTGGAAGTCCCCAGAACCAAGAAAAAGGGGCACCTGATCATGTTGAGCCACACTCAACTCAGGTAGATCCTGATAATCTCAGGAGGTCAGATGATTTAGCTAAGACTACTGATGACCAAAGAACACTTGCTGAGGTTCTGAAACAGAATCAAATCCTTGAGGCTGAGGTATGTAGACTTAATGAGCTACTCACCAAAATGTCCAAGGACAAAAGACCATCTTCCCTAATTACCCCACAGATGGCACCTTCTCATCCTGAAGGTCACCCAAACACTTCCACCACTACTTCACAATTTCAAATGCCACCAGCCTTTGCTTCAGGCACTAATCCTTTGGATTCTAGCCCCCCAGAGGCATTAGCTGCTGCCCTTCTAACTGTCATCCCTCTCATCACTCCTTTACTGAAAACCATCATTGTCCAAGCCCTTGATGAGAGGCTACCCTCCAAATCTCAAATTCAGCAGATGGTAGATGATGCTGTGACTGCCAGACTTACAACTCTTCATACTCCTTCTTCCCCTGCAGCCAAAAAGGGGGAGTTAGGAACAGAGTCAGTCACAACTTCAGCTTCCAAAAGGCAAAGGTCTGACAATGAAGATATTGCTTCTGAAAGGTCTCCTGCCATTCAAGTGACATACAAGAGACAGAAGAAGAATAAAACTGCTGAGGTTGTCAACAGAGCTGAGGAGGAAGTTGAGCAAGAAAATGTAGAAGGTTTGGAAAAGGCTGATAAAGAAGTTGAAGTAAGTTTTAAGAAAGTAAGTACTGAACAAGTTACAACCTCTGATGTACAAGAAACTGAACAAGAGGAGATGCAAGAACAAGAAGTTCAAACTCAGAGGGTTGAGGTTGAGAAATCATCTGAAAGTGTGGAGGTAAGAGCTCCTCTAAAGAAAAGAAGGCAACTGAGAATTCAAGAAGATGAAGATTCTGATGAGGAAGACAGGATGCCTATCTCTACAATCATCAAAACAAATGTTCAAAAGCCTGATTCAGCAACAACTGTGTTAAGTCTGGCCATTCAAAAGAAGAAAGTATCTTTACCTGCCAAATATGTGCCTGAGAAGCCACTGGTGTTGGGACAACATCCAAAGCTCACACCAGAATCTCAAATGTTGGCAGTAAAAGTGAAGCTTGAAGAAGAAGAGAACCAGAAACAGCATGATGAGCAAATCCTAAAGATGGTTGATAAGGATTATCCTCAGACATCAACCATTATTGCAATGAAGAAAGAAGCTCAAAGGTTGTATGCTTTGAGGTTCACCTACCAGTATAGGAAGGAACAGATTAGAATGTGGCCTGATCCAAGAATCATTCATAGGATCCACAAGAGAGAGGCTCCAGCATCTTATGCCAGAAGAATCAGAAGGGTCTTGAGTGCTGACATTATGCTAGGGTCAGTACTTGATCCTTGGGAGATAATCAATGACTTCAAGAGTGTGTACAACTCTGGCTCAAAAGCTCCAAAGTTTATAGAAAACAAAATGATCAAGAAAGGCTTGGTATATAGGAAACTTGAAAATGTTCAACAAAATGAGCTTTCTCTGTTTTTGGAAGGGAAGCATCCTGATGAGTTTGTATACAGAGAGATTACTAGAGTTGAGCTGAATGATGGGACAACGGCCAGGTACTTGTCTGAGTACTATCGACCTGAGTCTTTCTTTGAAGGTGAACCTGAGAGGCTGACTACAGAAGAGAAGGTAATACTGCTTGAGGCATATGTCAGGGAGTCCTTCAGGTTAGTATATAATCAATAGCTTTAATGAGAGGGGTTAATGCTCATAGTCCATTTCCCCAATGGAGTTCCCTCTCATATTTTGCTTGTTAGATTTTTTGGAAGCTGTTGATTATCAGGCATACACTTTAACTGGTCATTTTGATACTGATCTCAAAGAAAAAGACTTATCTTTCAGCCTGGGAGTAAATAAGTGAGACCATCAATAAATTAGAGGTTTTTGGCCGCATTGGTTCAGGGGGAGTTTGTTGGACTAAAAGAACCAATGAGCCTGATCAGAAAAATCTCTAAGTCTCACATCACTTATAACAACTGAAGAAGAACACAACGGCTGACATACAATGTACAGAAGTTACAAGATCTGAAGTGATATACAACAGCTGAAGTGTAAGTCATCAGATGTTGTAGTGTGTAGTTTAGTCTTCAGTAGTTTTCTTTCAGTTCTTGTAAAAGTCTGATGAGTAGTTTACTCATCAGATGTTTTAGTTTATTACTTCAGTAGTTTTAATACTTCAGTAGTTGTAAGAGAATGTCTTCAGATGTTGTAGACATTCTCAGTAGTTTAGTTATTTCAGTTGTTTTGTTTTGTCTGTTAGGTGTCAACATCATGTGACATCATCAGACGTCGCTGTCTTTATATAAGGGCAGTTGACAATTTTGTAATGTAATGAAGTTATTGCGATTGATTGAATTATTCCTTTTACAGAATTCTCTCTCTATAACAAACTTGTGCTTTACTGTTTGATTGAACTTTGTTCTTGCTATGATTGTGCTAATTCAACTTTGAATTCCGCTGCTATACTCTATTATTGAATCAATTGAGAACATCTGATCCTACAGACCAAATTCCACATTTCAACCTCGAGTTTCTTCAGTTCATGGCGTGGACAAAACTGTTCCACAAGTATCCTCTTGAAATCTTCTCACGGTAAGGCCAAAGCAACTTCCCGTCCTCTGGTGTTCTTCTCCGAATTCCACCAGGTGAGTGCGCCCTTGTGAAAAGCGCTTGAAGCCATCTTGACCTTTAGGTTATCTGGGCATCCCGTGAAGTCAAGGATGTCCTCACTGCTTTCCAGCCACTGCAGTAGACTGGTAGCTCCCTCAGTACCAGCGTACTTAGGAGGCTTAGCATCATTGAACTGCTTGAAGGTGAATGTAGCAGTTCCAACGTTGTGGGCATTTGAGTGGTTTGCTGAATCATTGGTACTTTCCTGAAGGTTCTGGGTGCTATCAGTGACCATACCCGGAATGACATCCTTCATATGTATGGCGATGGCCCGGGCAATCTCGTTTATCTCATCATCATTGCCACGTGTTGAACCCTCGCCGTTGGGATTACGTCGAGGAGGCATTCTACGAATAGAAAGCCACAAGTGGTTCAGTAACGAGAAAGGATACAATTGAGTTTACATGATAAAGTTAGTAATATACTCATACTACTAATATTATCATTCAATTGTAATTTGAGCAAGCACACAAAGTCTGTTAACATAGGATCAGTTAACCTCTTAGCACACTTCTCATACGATTGTGTACAATGTGTCATAAGATTACTCATGATCTTTGATTACCTGAATTATGATTGAATCTATGGATAAATTATGGCTGAATTATGTGTGCACCTACTAACAATTGTTAACATGTAGAACTAAACCGTATGTATGTCCTACAATTTTCTCATTAACCTTTGTTAGTAATTACTAAGCATGTAATCACTTAAGACTACTCATAATGATTGTTCACCTATTTGATTCACATATAATGGTTGACTCACATATGGTTGATTAACACAATGATTGTTTCACAAAATGATTATATCTCAATGGTTGTATTTCATATGTTTGACAAATGTTCAGTGATTCCAGTTGCTCCCAGATTTTCACTTCAAATACGAACGCCGAATTCCCCCTGTCATACTGAAGTTAGTTTACACATAAGGCATAGGTAGGTTCAAGCTAACTGCCTGCCCAGCCGACATCCCACCACCACTTCAGTATGCTATAGCTTGGCCGCCGTTTGTATTCGAAGCTAGGATCCCAACTCTTGATAGATTATGATTGATTTATGATTGTCTCTTGTCCTATGAATATGATTATGATTGTGTAAACCATGGTTCTTAATTTGCTTGAATCAAGACCTTAGGTTTTAGTACATGTGTGTCCTAGGTTAATTAACCTAGGTTCCCAATACTTACAGTATTGAGTAAAATGATCTCCTTGTGTGAACTTCAACTAAAGAATACTGTTACATAGATTCTAAGTTATGAAGTCCTAGTGATGATGAATACATGATAATGATAACATCATGAGAATTTCAGATCAAAGATACCAAGAATACAGATCTTTGCCTCTGAAATCCTTTGATGAATATGTGTTGAGAATTTAGTTCTGTTTTCTAAAATTATAGAATTCCAATTCAAATTCCTTGACTCGATATCTAATCTTAGAAATGTATCCCTAAGATCTTTCAAGCTTAATGTAGGCTTAATGCTTACTTAAGTTTACTTAGATTCTAAGCATCCTCAAGCTTATAGCACTTAGTCCTATGGGGTAGCTTAGGTTATGGTTAAGGTCAATAATTATTGGGTTTTTCCTAGTTCTCTACAACCTTGGTTCTGATACCAACTTGTCACACCCCCTGCGCCGCGTGCGGAATCCACGGCGCGGTAACGATCGATGGTTGAGTCATGCACAAGTATTGAATAAGAACAACCACAATGCATTACTAAATTTCATAGATATTAGACCATTGTTTAGTTACAGGCAATCTATCTATCTTTCGAAAAGAATGACAACTACAGACCTAAAAATATTGTTTACAAAATAAGACTCAGACAAGACAATTAAACAATCAGGATTGAATGAGTTTCTAATCAATCCTAGCTTGTTTCTTCATCTTGTTCTATCTTAAAACGGTCTCCTAAGTTGTCCTTTAGAATATCTTAAACCTGATTACCTGAAACACGTGAAAAGTAACTGTCAACTACAAAAAGTAGTTGGTGAGAACAATAGGTTTAACATTTGTAAATATGAATCTACATTGTAAGGGATATGTATAAAACAGTGAATGAAAATCCATGGATGGTTGCAACCCAAACTAACATCAAGTAAGAATAATGTGTGCAAACAGTCAACAGACTGTTTACTAGAAAAGCCAACATGTAATAAAGTCCCAAACTACGTTTGGAGTTAGCAAATTAGTCAGCAAACTCATTCAACACGAGTCGTACTTACGAGTTTACTCAGAAGACAACTCTGTGTTGACGTAACCCGGTCAATATGACTTATGCTGATAAATTTAATTAACAGCAATTTCATTTTACCGTAATGAAACCAATATTGCAGTTAGTTTTTAAAACAAATTTAAAAGCTAACTCCAGCTTTGGTATATCCAAATGTGTCCCGCTTTCCCTTGTTGTGATCACCCAGTACTAATGCTATAAGAATAAGAATATGTGTCTTGATGTGTGTATAAGTTTGTTCACAACGATGGACACCATGCTTTTGAATAATTTGATTTGAAACCTTTGGTTGAAATGCCTTATTTGATTACCATGATTTGAAAACCTTGCTTGAATACCATGATTTGAAATCCTTTGGTTGAATACCACCATGAAAACTATTGATTGAATACCTTGTTGTGAAACCCATGATTGAATACTGAGAATAGTGTTCTTGTATAATAACAAGGTTTATACAATACTATTTTGTTGTAAACACAAGTTTATAGTAAAGGAGTTTATAAAAACTTATTCTTTAAAAGTGTTTAACATTTATAAAATCATTTGGTGTAAAACAGTTGTAAAACAGTTTAGAGAAACTTTTATAAAATCTTTTAGTTGAATATGTTTAACAGTTGATAAAACCTTTTAAACAGTTGATAAATCCTTTTGAGTACATGATAAATCATTTAAACTAGTTGTGAAATCCCTTGATTTGTAAAGCGAACCTGCATTGGTTGAAAAGTAGTATGAATCCTGTATATGAAATATGATTGTCTAAAGTGTGTTTGATCACGTGTTCCACCCCAAAACGATTGTAAAACAGTAAAAGAGGGGCTAAAGTTCTCACCTGACTACAGTAGACTCTGAACTAGAACAAGTAGCAAGTAACAAACAAGACTTCTAACTGGTTCCTATATCATTGTCATCATACATAGAATATAAGATTTATGATTGTATAGACTTTGATTTCTTGATTGATTCTTGAGTTATGAAAAGTGTGTGTGTAGGTGTTAACCCTAATTGGGTCATCACTAATGAGTCTCAGTCGTTCAGCCCGGTGTACTCGTCATTGGTTTTAAGCTCATCCCAACACAATGAATTATTATTAGAAGTTCTAAGTATCACACTTAGGTTTTACATAGAAGGTTTATCAACCCCGCATGTCTTGAGTTAAAATATGTTTTACAACTTGAATAAACACATTCAATTTAACAACTTTGTAAAAGTTATACTCGATTATGGTTTAATTGTATATCATTTAGGATCATCGTATTATGTATGTGTTAGGCTACACCATCACCCAACGTGGACCAAGTATCACCTTGGACCGATTGAACTGGGCCAAAACATCCCTAGTGGGCCGAGAATGCTATTGGGCTTGATCGTGTATAATGGGCCATGCAATAGTCTTTGGGCTGATTGAATCATGTGGGCCGAAATTAGTTAATCTATTGGTGGCCGATATTATTTAATCATTGCCAAGATGATCAGCCATTCAAGTTTCGTTCGGGTCCTAGGTTCGCGGCAAGGTGAAGGTTCGACTGAGGCATGAAGGCTCAACGGAGGACAGGTTCGTGACAGAAGGGAAGCTTCGGCCAACTAACAGGTTCGGCCATCAGAATCCCACGAACCCTGCACTTTGGCTCTTCTTCTTCAGCATTCCATTGGACCTCAGCTGTTCTCACAACGATGGTGAATCAGAACAAGATTTCAAGGGAGTAGTGGTGGTTTACATAGGTTCTAACACCTGTTACATGGTAGGTTCGAACAAAGCCCATAAAACCCTAATTCTCGTAATATTCATGTCACCATACCTCGATTTTAGCCGGATAAAACACCCGATCTGTTGTACTTCCTTGTAGAGGACATCAAGAGCTTCACGTAGGTTCAAGAATCACCCATTTTCGTGGAGAAATGAAGGAGATATGAAGGTTTTAGTGAAGTTTTTCTAGTGAGAGAGTGGGAGAACGAAAATTCTAGAGAGATAGAGGTATGAGGCTGCATTAAATGAAGAAGATGAAGGAATTAAGGGCTTTTATGCCTCGGGTGGTTCCCCGCGTGTTCGTTCTCGTTCGGTGTCGTTTTCGCGTATTTTTACGTACGCGTCATCACGATTACTTAAATTGAATACTTTAGATTGTAAAATAGATTTCTTGGATTATTTATGATGAGTTTCAAAATTGTAAAACGAAAATAAAATATTTTCCTTATGTTTATTTGTTCGTTCGAAATCCGACCGTTAAACGACTACAATTACGTGTATTCCCATAATTGCGTATGTTTTTCGATCGTATTATTTATTTATTGTCGTTTACTTATAATTATAAGTCCAACATTCGTATCTTTATGGATCGTCACCCATAACTATGCTCAGTCTCGCTTACGCATTACGATTTTTGTTTAATTAATTCTTTTGTCATACTATTCGTCACAACACTACACACTAACACTATCCCATTATACCGAACGCAGTATATGTATAGGGCATACCCAAAGTCCAGCTAACTGTCTTATCTACGCCAACCCACCACTGTTTCGATTTAATACAATACTGTTCTTGTCTAGCGTAATCGACTGTAATAAAAAATACATGCTTGTTCCTAATTGAATAAGACTGTATAACACGCAAACACAATCATGAACAATATAAGTACAAGTTGTTCTATCACAGTTGACGACTACCATGACTAAATGCACAGATGTTACAACCCGTCCTTCATCTTGACAAACAGAATCGGTTCACCCCATGGCGAATGACTCGGGCAAATGTATCCTTTCTCAGACAGTTCTTGTAGTTGGCTCGCCAATTCTTGTAACTCCGAAGGCGCAAGTCTGTAGGGAGCTTTGGCGACTGGGTTCGGACCAGGTAGTAAATCAATTCGAAATTCTACATGACATTCTGGTGGAATACCCGGCAAGTCTTCTGGAAATACTTCAGGAAAATCTCTTATCATAGGAATGTCTTCACTGCTCTTTCCTTTCTCCCTTTTCTTCACAATGTGTAATAAAAATGCTATGCATTTCTTCCTAAGGTATTTGTGTGCTTTAGTGCATGACCTTAACATATGGCCTTCACTAGAGGTTTCCCCAAAAACTCTTAGAGTTTCACCCGAAGGTAAGGGAATACGAATATATTTTTCATGACAAATGATTTCCGCTCTGTGGGTGGCTAACCAATCTATTCCTATGATAGCATCAAAGCTACCAAATTGCATAGGTATAAGATCAATCTGGAAAATGTGATCATTTAAGTTCACATCACATCCAATAATAACAGTGTCAATATCAATAGTATTACCATCAGCCACCTCTATGTTAAATGGTTTGTCTAAGTTAGTACATGTTCTACCAAGCGTACATTCAAACTCATGAGAAACAAAACTCCTATCAGCACCGGAATCAAATAAGACTGATGCATAGAGCATTCAATTGAGTTGCTAGAGCGTTCAATTGAAAAGCTTTGCCTCTCGCCATCCTCTGATTGTTCCCCGTCAGTCTTGGCCATTGATTTCTAAAATGACCCACATCGCCACACTCATAACAGGCTCTTGCCTATGCAGGTACATGGCGAACGGGTTTAGCTTGAATTGGTTGTGCATGTGGAGCATGCAGTGCAAGCGGTGCATGTTGCATCCTTTGAGCTTGCGATGCACTCCGACTCACATTAGCAAAATGACCATACTTGCCACAGTTGTTGCAGACGTGACATGTCAAGTTAGGTGCGTGATGATATCTGCAGACATTACATTTAGGAGTGACCCCAACATAATTTCTGGTGTTCGAGTTGCTTGATGATTGTTGAGTAGTCATTCTAGCAGGAGTTGTAACAGCAAAACTTCTAGTTTTTCGCTTCCGATTCCTGCTTTTGGACGAGCTAGCTGGTTCAGTCTTGACTTTAGTTGAAGTCTCTTTTGCATTCGTCATTGTATCATTTTTCTTGGTTCCCTTCCTCGTGAGAGTTCTAGCCTTAACATGATTATCCATCAGTGTAGTGGACAGACAGATTGCTGCTTCTAGTGTGGTAGGGTTGCTACCAAAGATAGTGTCTTGTATCTGCATGGGTAGGCCGCCTATGTACTTATCAATTGCTCTTCCAAGTGGTGTCACCAGATGAGCTACCAATAAACTTAGCTCATGAAAGCGAGAATTATAAATCACATTCTCACCGCTGTCTTGCTTGAGTTCCCAGAACTCAGCCTAGTTTCGTTAAAGTAAGGGATTCTAGCCAATTGAAAGGATCTTCTGATCAATTCAGGTTTCCTCATCTCACTGTGAGGACAAAACTATTTGGTCATCATAGTTTTGACTTCAGTCCAAGTCTGTGCTAGGGCTACATCAACTCCCCTAGTTCGCTTTTCACCATTCCACCAAGTTAGTGCTCTCTTTTGGAAAACACTGGTGGCATATCTCACCTTCAAGTTCATAGGGCAGTCACCATCGATGAAGGTGTTCTCGATACTCTCAAACAACTGCAACAAACCAGTGGCTCCCTCAGAACCAGTAAATTTGGCTGGGTTGCAGGAGTTAAAGTGCTTAAATGTGCAAACTGGTGGGTTTGCACCACCCCTGTTTTGGTTAAGAGTTTGATTGGCTTGATTCAGTTTAGTCACCAATCCAGATATAAGATTTGCTAACCCTTGCAGGCCATTGTTGGCATTATTGTTGTTAGCATCTCCATCGTTTGAATTTGTAGTATCTTCGTCATGACGCCACGATGGCCTGATTCTGGGAATGTTAGAAACATGTTGCTACCATTGACAACGTAAGTCATACAAACTACGGTCAAATAAGTTCATTATAACAGCTAGGATTTCATATAGGAACTATATTTTTCTCCTATCTGTCATCAAACCCATAGTAAAGCAATAATCTCCCCATATTATATTAAAGCATCGTAATTGGTCATATCTAATATTAACTAAGTGTTCCTAAGTTTCAAACATTTTTCCACCCTATACTCACACTAACAACCTCCCGATGCAGTGCAACAAGTTTATATATAGGGCATACGTAGAATTGACCGCAGTCGCATCATCTGACGTCCCATCACCGCTGTATTGCACCACGATTATGCCCGTGTTAGTATTTAGGGTATAGCATATATCTTTCAATTATCCCACTTCACAGTCCTTATCCTAGGTAGGATAATTTTGAGTGAAGTGGTTTCAAGTTTCCCTTGGACAACTAGGTTCGCCTAATGTCTAAGTTCACCTGATATCTAGGTTCGCCTATTTTTAAGTTAACCTAATGTCTAAGTTCACTTGATGTACCACCCCGACGGATGGAGGAAACGTCGGGATGCCACGAGGGATATGTAGATTGTTCATAAGCTCGTGGGCATCTAAATAAATCATCACATATCAATTAATTCAACCAAAGTAGTTATACCAAAATCATGTTCATCATGAATTAGTAACATCAATTTACACAAAAGATTAGCTAAATTAACTAAACATTAGTCTTTAGTAATCCAGTTAATTTTAGCTAAGTCCAAGATCCTAAGTGATGAGGTCCAAAATGTGAGACCATCCTTCTCATCCTACTTTTCTTCTTTCCCTAAAACATGTAGAAAATCAAGTGTAAACTACGAAGTCGCTGGTCCGGAGGTCCGACCAGACTATGGCTACGGCTCCGAGTGAGGAGGGCGCCTCTCTTTCAATCTTCGGAAGTGACTTTGTATCCCGAGTGCTTTCCGGGAAGGCAGGTCCGCAGTGATAGACCGAAGGTATTGCTTTTTCCCTACCTTTATTCAATAGTCCGAGAGGATCTTCAGTAATCATAAGTTTTTATGTTTCAAAAATGTTTACAAGTGTATATAAATGTTTATAGTTCTCAAGAAAAATACACATGTGCACCTGTGAGATAATCCAACTCTGCCAAAACCCAACAAACACAACAACCAAACAATTCAAGTAATCACAGATAATCATTCAAGTAGTGTCAATCAAATTCAGTCAAACACAAAAATTCAATAACCATCAATCATCATAATCATCTCAAGTAATTATACCGCGGAGGACCTTGGTCAACTCAACCAACGGTAGATGGAATTATCGCGGAGGACTGAAGTCAACTCGACCAACGATATTCCTAAAAAGTATAAGTGCCAATACATGCACTGCAGGGGACCGCAGTCAACTCAACCAACAGTGGAATCACCGAGGAGGACCGAAGTCAACTCAACAACAACGTCTCATGGAGTTGTGATAATCCGTGTGAATTTAAATTCAATGATAATCCAATAATATGAATATCATAATGATAAACCAGGTGTCACCCATGTGTTATCAAAATAATATTTAAATCTGGTATACATGTTCCACCTCCGAGTTTAAAAACAAAATGATTTAAAAAGGAGGTTATGAGAACTCACCTGAATTCCTGAGATTCAGTGTTCTCGTAGAATGTGCGCTCACGTATGTGAAATCAAAAGCAACTCAACAACCTGTATTTATCGTATGTTTTGTGTTCATAAGTATGTAAGTTTGATCATTATTAAGTGTCTATACGTATTTATCTTAAATCCATAAGTATATCATTAACTTAGTTTATGTTATCTAAGTTTAAATGATACTTGTTGCTACGAAAGTCATTATCATCAAAATATAATTTAAACTGATTGGTTTTAATTACATAGGGATGATAAACTAAAAGTGAAATCTTGTGTGCACCCCCATAGATATGTATGCTAAATGGTGATAACCTTAATAATTTACATATCTATACATGCATTCATGTTTATTTCAATTCACTACCATGATTTAACTTATTAAAATCTAATTTATGTTTAAGAAAATTATGCGTAGGTTATTCACATAAGATGTTCAAATTATGTAAATTCATAATTTAAAACCTATGTATATTATGAAAGGTGGTAGTTCTTTAAAACATCCACGCATGCACCCTTAATCCCAATTTGGAAAACTTAGGTTCACAGCCCCAAGGCTCGGCAATGGCTCTAGGTTCGCTACCTATGGTCCACACCACATCGGGGTTCGGCAGCCTAAGGTTCGGCAACTGAATATTTGGCCATGGTGAAAGTTTGCAGCTCTTAGAGTTCAACCGATTGTAAGTTCACAGACATTAGGTTCGGTAGAAGGGAAGGTTCGTCCACCCTAATTCTTGGCTGCTTATAGGTTCGACCCCCTGGGTTCGTGGCTCCAAGTTCGTGGTAATAGGTTCGTGGCAGCAGAAGGTTTGCAGCCCTGAGGTTCGTAGCTCCCAGGTTCGCCATTTAGGGTTCGCAGGCTATGGATTCCAGGTTCGGCCATCCCTTTAGGGTTTGGTCCTTACGTAGGTTCGCTGGTTAGGAACTTCGGCTACCTTAGGTTCGGCCATCACAGGCCTTTCACGAACTCAACTGCTCATTATCATCACCATCGAGTTTTTCATGATACAGGGTCATCCATGGCTCCCAACATCTAATATTGGTTCGTTTTAGGGTTTTCCATATGTAAAAATCGTCTAAAAGATAAAGATGCAAACCGGTTATCATAGTGAAAAGCAAAAATAAAACTCGTGATTTACCTTCAACCCTCGATCAAGAGCTAGATTTCTTCGTGGATTCTTGTTCTACTCGACCGTATGAACGATTTGGCACAAAGATCTCTTGAAAGGGTTGAGTTTTGAAGGAGAAATCTAAGAGAGAAGTTAGAGAGAGAGAGGAAGGTGATGAGTTCGTGGTTTTAGAGAGACAAAGGGTTTGTGTAAATGAAGAAGAAAGAAGAGGTTCTTCTTTCTTATACCTCGTTTCGTCCCCGCGTGCTCGGTCTCGTTTATTTCGCGTTTACAAATTATTAAATGTTCGGTTTTTCTCGTAAAACATATTTAAAACATGAAACGTTTAAATAATTAAATTTTGTTTAACATAATGATTTTAATTAATTTCATTTCATAAAATAGTTTCATTTATTATCGTTTAGGTATTCGTTTTAAATAAAACGATTTTATTCTATTTAGTTTAAGATTGTAATTCCTAATAAACGTTTTCAAATTATTTTTCTTAATTTAGTATCGTTCGATATTATTTCGGTTATCTCGTCGAAACGCGTTACTCACGTACGTATTCGTAAACATCGTCACCTTTTCGAATCCAACGCTCGTATCGTATTTCGATTCGATTTACGCTTTATGGATTATTGTTTCAGTATATTATTCCTAATAATTATATTCGTTTGAATCGTCATCCACGCGAATACATAATTAAGTTAATATTTTTGAAATTATATTCGCGTTAAATTTAATATTCGTAATCTCACCATCGTGTAGTTATTTTCAATAACGCTTTCATTATTTTATTACTTTAAATATTATAATTTCCCAATCCAATTCCCACTAAACCATATCACTGACACATCCATGATAGACCGAAATAAGCTTATGTATAGGGCATATGTAGGAGTAGGTCGCAACCTACCCAGCCACCGTCCCACCACCATTTCGATAAACCATGACCATGTGTCCTTGACTATGTTTAGTAACCAACCAATAACCAACTCATAAACCTTTGTCATTCCAAACCAAAACATCAGATTCTCCTCACCAAATCTTCAACACTGACATAATCATGATAAACCGAAGAGGGTTTATGTATAGGGCATACGTAGAAGTCAGTCGCAACTGCTTCAGCCGCCATCCCACCACCTCTTCGATAGACCATGATTATATCCTTCCCTATCTTTGGTTATAGAATCCCATACCACTAGCATTCCCAATTAATAACCCATATCATATTAATTCAATTGCAATAAACTCTTTGACTCTGTCTAGTTATTTTCCAAACTAGATTTCCCATGGTTTATGCTCATAATTATATGTTCTCAATATGTATACCAATGATAATAACATCCAATAATTCATAGTAATCATCAATTATCATATCAGGTCTTAACATTACAAATATTTGAGTAATGAAATGCTTGAAATAGAGTTATGTTACAGTCTCCCCTAGTTGATGGAATTTCATCCAGAAATCCAACTTGGAGTGACCGCAGTGAATAAATGTGGGTACTTAAGCTTCATCTGATCTTCCTGTTCCCAGGTGAATTCTGGACCGCGCTTTGACTCCCATCGTACTTTGACAATTGGAATTCTACTGTGCTTGAGTTTCTTAACTTCACGGTCCATTATCTCGACTGGTTTTTCAACGAAGTGCAGGGTATCATCGACGCGTATGTCATCAAGTGGTACCTGAAGATCCTGATCAGCTAAGCATTTCCTTAAATTGGACACGTGAAAAGTCGGGTATACATTACTAAGTTCAGGAGGAAGTTCCAGCTTGTAGGCAACCTTCCCGATCCGTTCAAGAATCTTAAAAGGGCAAACATATCGTGGAGCAAGCTTACCCTTCTTCCCGAATCGTATAACTCCCTTCCAAGGCGATACTTTGAGTAATACTAAATCATCAACCTCGAACTCTAAAGGTTTCCGTTGTTATCCGCGTAACTCTTCTGTCGACTGCGAGCAGCTAACAGATTGTCGCGAATCTGGTGAATCTTGTTAGTCATTTCGTGAATAATCTCAGGACCAGTGATCTGCGATTCGCCGACCTCGGTACAACAAATAGGTGACCGGCATTTTCTACCATAAAGAGCTTCAAACGGTGCCATACCAATGCTCGCGTGATAACTGTTGTTATACGAGAACTCCACTAATGGTAGATGGCTATCCCAGTTGCCACCGAAATCAATGACACAAGCTCTCAACATATCTTCAAGTGTTTGGATCGTCCGTTTGAGGATGATAAGCAGTGCTAAGATCCAACCTCGTTCCAAAAGCTTCATGAAGTGATTCCCAAAATCATACCGTGAACCGAGCATCACGATCCGATATTATACTTAAGGGAATTCCATGTTGACTAACGATGTCATCAACGTAGATACGAGCGAATTTCCGCACAGGGTACGTCTCGCGTATCGGTAAGAAATGAGCCGACTTGGTTAATCGATCTATTATCACCCGAATACTATCATGATCGCTTGCGGTTCGTGGGTGTTTGGTAATAAAATCCGTGGATATGTTCTCCCACTTCCACATGGGTATTTCTGGTTATACTAACAATCCCGAAGGTCGCTGATGCTCAGCTTTGACTTTTGCACAGTTTATGCATTTGGCCACATAGTCAGCGGTATCCTTCTTCATTCCAAGCCATCAGTACAAGACTCTAAGGTCCTGGTACATCTCATCAGCACCTGGATGGATTGAGTAACAAAACTTACAAGCTTCATCCAAAATCATCATCCTAAGATCATCCATGTTCGGTATCCCCAACCGATTCAAATAATACATCAAACCATCATCCTTAGTTTCCAATTGTAATTTGGCCCCGCAAGACATCTCATCTTTTAGGCTACCCTGAGCCAATGAGTGTTGTTGGGCTGTGAGAACATCGTTATGAAGATTAGTGTGCACTCGGACACTATGGATTTGAACATGACTTTTGCAACTAAGCGCATCTGCTACTACATTCGCTTTACCAAGATGGTAGCGAATTTCACAGTCATAGTCATTCAAAAGTTCAACCCATCTCCGTTGCCTCATGTTGAGTTCTTTTTGATTAAGTATGTGCTGCAAACTCTTGTGATCTGTAAAGACTACACACTTGGTGCCATGAAGATAACGTCTCCATATGTTCAAAGCAAACATGACTGCACCAAGTTCCAAGTCGTGTGTAGTGTAGTTCTTCTCGTGGATTTTCAATTGTCTCGATGCATACACCACAACCTTCCCCCTTGCATAAGAACACATCCGAGACATAGGTTGGATGCATCACAGTAGACCACAAAATCATCATTTCCATTAGGAAGTGTCAAGACAGGAGCATCACAAAGTTTCTGCTTTAAAGTTCGAAACGCCTCTTCTTGCTTTGGTCCCCACTCATAAGGCCGATTCTTTTGAGATAAAGAAGGGAGAGGGACGCAATCCTAGAGAAATTCGAAATAAACCGCCGATAGTAACCAGCAAGTTCAAGAAACGATCGAATCTCCGTTGGTGTCTTCGGTGTACTCCAATTCTTCACTGCTTCAATCTTCGCAGGATCCTCGTGAACGCCCTTTTCATTGACTATGTGTCCCAAGAATTGAACTTTGCTTAAGCCAGAATTCACACTTGGAGAATTTGGCATACAGTCGTTATTCTCTTAAGATCTCCAAGACTAGCTTAAGGTGTTGCTCGTGCTTGTCTTTGCTCTTGGAGTAAATCAAAATATCATCTATGAACACAATCACAAATTTATCCAAGTATGGCCTGCAAACACGGTTCATGATGTCCAAGAAAACCACAGGTGGATTGGTAATGCCGAAAGGCATTACCAGAAACTCGTAATTGCCATATCTTGTTCTGAAAGCTGTCTTGGAAATATCATCTTCATGTACACGAAGTTGATGATACCTAGACCTAAGATCGATCTTCCAAAACCATGCCGAGCCTTGAAGTTGATCATAAAGATCATCGATGCGCGGTAGAGGATATCGATTCTTAATGGTCAGCTTGTTCAATTCGCGGTAGTCTATGCACATTCGGAATGACCTGTCCTTCTTCTTAACAAACAGAACCGGTGCGCCCCATGGCGAATGTCTCGGGCGAATGAATCCTTTCTCAGACAGTTCTTGTAGTTGGCTCGCCAATTCTTGTAACTTCGAAGGCGCAAGTCTGTCAGGAGCCTTGGTGACTGGGTTCGCACTAGGTACTAAGTCAATTCGAAATTCTACTTGACGTTCTGGTGGAAGACCCAGCAAGTCGTCTGGAAATACTTCAGGAAAATCTCTTATCACAGGATCGTCTTCAATGCTCTTTCCTTTCTCCTTTTTCTCCACGACATGTGCTAAAAACGCTATGCATTTCTTCCTAAGGTACTTATGGGCTTTGGTACAAGACGTCAGCCTAAGACCTTTACGAGACGTTTCCCCAAAAACTCTTAGAGTTTCACCCAAAGGTAAGGGAATACGAATATATTTTTCATGACAAATAATTTCTGCTTTGTGGGTGGCTAACCAATCCATGCCTATGATAACATAAAGCTACCAAGTTGCATATGTATAAGATCAATCGGGAAAACGTGATCATTTAAGTTAACAGTACATCCAACAATAACAGTGTCAATATCAATAGTATTACCATCAGCCACCGCTATGTTAAACGGTTTGTCTATCTTAGTACGTGTAATTCCAAGCATACATTCAAAATCATGTGAAACAAAACTCCTATCATCATTGGAATCAAATAGGACTGATGCATAGGAATTATTAATTAGAAATGTACCATTGACGACATCTTGGTTGGCTTGAGCTGCTGGAGCATTCAGTTGAAAAGCTATGCCTCTCGCCATCGTTTGATTGTTTCCCGCCAATCTCGGGCACTGGTTTCTGAAATAACCCACATCGCCGCACTCATAACAGGCTCTTGCCTGTGCAGGAACTTGGCAAATGGGTACAACTTGAATTGGTTGTGCATGTGGAGCTGGCAGTGTAAGCGGTGCAGGTTGCATCCTTTGTGCTTGCGGTGCACTCCGACACACATTAGTAAAATGACCATACTTGCCACAGTTGTTGCATATTGTCACACCCCGAGCCGGCGGGGTTGGATCGGAGTCCCCGTCGGGCGGAAGGTTCCCTTGGCGTGATATCGCGTGTGATAATCATGATGATCAGATTGTTTACATAGCATCAACGTTTAAGAATAACTAAAGCACAATCAAATGATATACAGGATTACAAAGTTAAATTACATATAGCAATGTTCTGCAATTTAACTAAGTAAACCTAACCCAAAAGATTAATGTTTATATCTTGTATATGTACAAGATATCAAAAGTAGTATGTATCATCAACAAAAGATATGCTTCCCAAAAGTCTACTAGGTCCTCTATCTGGGCAGCCTAGTATGAAATTCCAAGAGCTTAAGTTTAAACCTGTTCTTCACCTGAGGAAGCATGTAAAAAGACCAAGTCAACACAACGGTTGGTGAGTTCATAAAGTTTATAAGTTTAAAATAGTTTCACAAACCTCTTTCGGTAAAATCTTAACCTCATTAACTCCACCTGTAATATCGAAGTCGGTATACTTATATATAGGGCATATGTAAGGGAACAAGCCCTAGCCAACATCCCACCACATACTAACCCGTATATGACATTGTTGTTAATAATAATTAAGCATTTTACCTACCAATCAATTCAATCCTCATCAAAGCTTTTGTTATCTGTTTCAAAGTTTTCATGTCTATTGTATTCATAAGTGTTAATCTCTCATCATGTTTATCAAGCATCATAGATTCACACACACATAGTTTTGCAATTACTTATCTCCTATAAGCAGACAAAAGCTCTGGAATACCAGAAGTTTAGCAATTACATGTCTCTTATATAGATAATAGCTTAGCATTCATTAGGTTCATGTTTAGCCTTTACATACCTCATATAAGCCGACAAAAGCTCTGGAATACCAGAAGTTTAGCAATTACATGTCCCTTATAACCAGGTAATAGCCCCGTAACATTGCGTTTATGTTTAGCATTTACATACCTCATATAAGCCGACACAACGCGAATTCCCTCACTGTTAACAACGTGGCCTAGAAATTGAACCTCTTTTAACCAAAACTCACACTTAGAGAATTTGGCATAGAGTTTCTCTTCCTTTAACAGTTCCAAGATCGTTCTCAGATGTTGCTCATGTTCTGCTTTGCTTTTAGAATAGATCAAGATGTCATCGATGAAAACAATAACAAATTGATCCAAGTATGGCTTACACACACGGTTCATGAGATCCATGAAAACCGCAGGTGCATTCGTCAAACCAAAAGGCATCACCATGAACTCGTAATGCCCGTATCTGGTACGAAACGCCGTCTTCGGTATGTCTTCGTCTTGCACTCTGAACTGATGGTATCCGGAACGCAGATCGATCTTCGAAAAGTATTGAGCTCCTTGCAATTTGTCAAACAAATCATCAATCCTCGGTAATGGATACCGATTCTTGATGGTTAGTTTATTTAACTCCCTGTAGTCTATGCACATACGAAAAGATCCATCCTTCTTTTTCACGAACAGAACCGGAGCTCCCCAAGGTGAGTAGCTTGGTCGGATGAAACCTTTATCATGTAGCTCCTGTAGTTGGTTAGATAATTCCTGCAACTCCGAAGGTGCTAACCTGTAAGGAGATTTAGCAACAGGTGTTGCTCCAGGAATCAGATCAATACGAAATTCTACCGGCCGCACAGGAGGTAAACCAGGTAGATCTTCAGGAAACACCTCAGGATATTCTCTCACTATCGGTACGTCTTGTATTGTTTTCTTGTCTTTCTCTTTCTCCACCACATGAGCCAAGAAAGCTATGCACTTCTTTTGCAGACACTTACGCGCTTTTATGCATGATATGATCCTTACGTTTCTCTTTGCTTGATCCCCACGAACTTCCAATACACGATCATTCGTCAATGGAATCCGAAGTAACTTCTCGGAACAGATGACCTCAACTCGATTTAGTGAGAGCCAATCCATCCCCACGATGATATCGAAACTGCCCAACTCCATCGGCAACAAGTCGATGGTAAATGTGTGATCTACGAGTGTAATTGGGCAGTTCCTATGTATAGTGCTAACTGTAACTTGTTTCCCATTCGCTACTTCAATAATGTAAGGGGAGTCTAAAGTTTCCTTAGTAAGACTAAGTTGTTGTGCAAAATCAGATGAAATAAAACTCTGATCTGCACCAGTATCAAATAGTATAGATGCATAAGAGTCATGTAAGAGAAATGTACCAGTGACCACGTTAGTGTCTTGGCGTGCAGCATTAGCTCCGATAACAAAAGCTCGTGCGCGAGGTCCTTGTGCTCCAGGTTGCACTTTCTTTGGACAGTTGCGGGAGAAATGACCCGTTTCCCCGCAGTTGTAGCATCCTCTGTTGTTGTTGTTGACTGGGTTCTGTGGTGGTGGTGGAGGAGTGCTCTTGTTGCAGTGTTGGTAGCCTGATTCACCGCAAAGCGGCATTTGTTCACCCAGTGGCCAAACCGGCCACAATTTTGTGCACTTCCTGCATTGAGCACCAGCAGGATGATGATACTTGCAGTTTGTGCACTGGGGATATTCCCCTACATAACCCCTAGTAGTAGGATTGACAGGTGTCGCAGGTGCCTGTCGCAGAGGGGTAACGGCTGCATAGTTCTTGACAACCTTTTGTTTCTTTCTCTGATGGTTCTCGGGTTTCTTTGATGTTGTTTCCTTGGCTTTTCCAGCTTCATCTTTTAAAACTCCAGACTTTACCATTACCTTGGTAAGCTTAGCAGAGAGGGAAATGGCTGACTCCAAAGTAGCAGGATATGAAGCTAGTACAACGCTTTGTATACATGAAGGTAATCCTGCCACATAGCGATCAATTAGCTTCTCCAAGGTTGGTACCATTTCTGGCACCAGGGCTACCAGTTCATGATAGCGATTGGTAAAAGTCATGTGGTCAGCTCCCTTCATCTCATGATTCGAGAGCCCAATCTCCAATTGTTGCAGTTCATGTTTCGGGCAAAACTCATTCCTCAGAAGAAGTTTAGATTCTGCCCAAGGCATCGCCATTGCTTCATCTCTTCCCTTAGCCCTGATCTGTGCGTTCCACCATGTTAGAGCTCGCTTGCTAAAGGAACCAGCTGCATAGCGAACCTTATGGTGTTCTGGACAGCTGCTAATGTCCAGAGTGTTCTCCATTTTCTCTAGCCATTGGATTAATCCAACAGCTCCTTCAACTCCAGTGAAACTAGGAGGTTTGCATCCTACAAAGGACTTGTAGGAGCAGTCAGACGTATGGCTAGTGTTTCCACTAGCTTCTCCTGTAGTATGACCAGAAGTGTTGCCATGCCCCTGAATCCGATTTATCATCTCTGGGATGACCTCTTTCAGTTGGCTTGTCAGTTGGGTACTCAGTAATGTCGCCAAGGCGATGGTAGCAGGATCTAATGCAGAAAACATAATGCAAACTTAGGTCTTAAGTTCTCTACATGAAGGTCCCAAAGTTATAGTCTATGCCAAACCGTTTAAGTAAATGACCTATTATTCTCTATAACCTTGAGCTCTGATACCAATCTGTCACACACACCCGAGCCGGCGGGGTTGTATCGGAGTCCCCGTCGGGCGAAAGGTTCCCGGGGCGTGATATCGCGTGTGATAATCATGATGATCAGATTGTTTACATAGCATCAACGTTTAAGAATAACTAAAGCACAATCAAATGATATATAGGATTACAAAGTTAAATTACATATAGCAATGTTCTGCAATTTAACTAAGTAAACCTAACCCAAAGGTTAATGTTTATATCTTGTATATGTACAAGATATCAGAATTAGTATGTATCATCAACAGAAGATGTGCTTCCCAAAAGTCTACTAGGTCCTCTATCTGGGCGGCCTAGTATGAAATTCCAAGAGCTTAAGTTTAAACATGTTCTTCACCTGAGGAAGCATGTAAAAAGACCAAGTCACACAACGGTTGGTGAGTTCATAAAGTTTATAAGTTTAAATAGTTTCACAAACCTCTTTCGGTAAAATCTTAACCTCATTAACTCCACCTGTAATATCGAAGTCGGTATACTTATATATAGGTCATATGTAAGGGAACAAGCCCTAGCCAACATCCCACCACATACTAACCCGGATATGACATTGTTGTTAATAATAATTAAGCATTTTACCTACCAATCAATTCAATCCTCATCAAAGCTTTTGTTATCTGTTTCAAAGTTTTCATGTCTATTGTATTCATAAGTGTTAATCTCTCATCATGTTTATCAAGCATCATAGATTCACACACACATAGTTTTGCAATTACTTATCTCCTATAAGCAGACAAAAGCTCTGGAATACCAGAAGTTTAGCAATTACATGTCTCTTATATAGATAATAGCTTAGCATTCATTAGGTTCATGTTTAGCCTTTACAATACCTCATATAAGCCGACAAAAGCTCTGGAATACCAGAAGTTTAGCAATTACATGTCCCTTATAACCAGGTAATAGCCCCGTAACGTTACGTTTATGTTTAGCATTTACATACCTCATATAAGCCGACACAAGCTCTGGAATACCAGAAGTTTAGCAATTATGTGTCCCTTATAACCAGGTTATAGCCTAGAATTGATACTTTCATGTTTAGCCTTGACATACCTCATATAAGCCTACAAAAGCTCTGGAATACCAGAATTTAGCAATTACATGTCCCTTATAACCAGGTAATAGCTGAGTATCATTATGTTTTGTTTTTACATGTATCTACACCATAGGTACAAGCACATGAAGATATACTCTGGGATACAAAGTTTAGCAGTAGACATGGTAGAGATACATGTACAATAGATAAGTTTCATGTGCGCATAGTTAAGTACATCCATAGTTTATCAAGTCATTCATTTCAAGTATTCAATTCAATATTCATCATGTATAATCATATATATTTCAAGTCTCTATAAAGCATCACGTCTCAAATAGCTCAAGTCTCATGTAATGTATCAAGTCTCATGTAATAGCATCATCAAGTCTCATGTAATAGCATCAAGTCTCATGTAATAGCATAAAGTCTCATGTAATTGTATCAAGTCTCATGTAATTGTATCAAGTCTCATGTAATTGTATCAAGGCTCATGTAATCGTATCAAGTCTCATGTAAGTGTATCAAGTCTCATGTAATAGCATTAAATCTCACAAGGATTCAACAATTGCTTTTAAGCCTCAAGCTTAAAGTATATTTAGTTTCAACATAAGAATTATGTTTATGTTTTAAAGCAATAAGTAACATTTCAACAATTTATGAAAAATGTTTAACATGCTTCTCAGTCCCGTAGTAAAACAAATAAATTTGAAAGGGGACAATGAACTCACCTTATGTCCGAAGTGACTGACTAAGTAGAATAAGAATGCGCGCTCTCCTTGTTTGCACTTGGTATTATGTTAACGCTCCTGTATTGATTTCATAGTATTTGTGGGCTTATAAGTATAAGTTTATAAGTATTTGTTATGTGTGTAAGTGTTAGTCCTAAAGTTGACTAACACTTACGAATCTTGTTCGTTGTCCGTATCCGGCCCAAATTCCTCTTTGTTAAAGATGTTCTACTAGATCATTAATCACCAGTTATCAATGGCATATGAGACTTCGAACCCTTTATGTGACTTGTTTAATACTTGTTATCATTTTATCACAAACTAAATGTTTATTTCATCAATGTGTTTGTTCTTCGTTTTCATCAATTGAAATGTTCATTCATATATTTATGAATTATTTAACACTCATTGGGCCGGATAATCTTGTAAGCCCTTCTTGATTAAATTGGGCTTAAGCAATAAGGGGGTCTCAAATGTTAGTGGGCCCTTGTTCATTGGGCCTGTTAATCATTATTGGGCCTAAGGAAATGGTAGCTTGGGCCAATGAATGAGCTTTGGGCCGACAAGTTTCATTGGGCCGAGAGGGTCCTATGGGCCGGTTTAGGTTCCTTAAATCACATTGATCATGCACTTCATCAATTGATCGTATTTTATGTGTGGGCCGAATCAAACTTAATGGCCAAGAAGTGATTGGGCCTTGTGTTGGATTATATGACCTTGGCCCAATTAAAACACATATGGACCTACAGAATGTTATTGGGCCAAATTGGGGATAATCACTTGGGTCAACTAGTTGGGTTTCTTAAAATAAACTCGTGGGCCAAAGGTGTATTTACAAAAACAAAAGCATGGGCCGAAGAATCAAAATATTCATCCCCACCCCTTTCGCCACACAGGTCAGCGAACCTTGGTTATGGTTCGTCTCCCATGCTGGACCAGGGTTCGGAAATGTAGGCATAAGGTTCGATGGTGTGAAGGGGTTCGCTAGTGGATGGTTCGTGAAAGGGAAGTAGCTATGGTTCGTCGGTCTTAGAGTCCTTGGCATGGTTCGGTGACATTAGTGGGTTCGGCTAGACTCGTGAAAAGGCTCGGCTGACTCAGATTCAACGAAAGGTTTGGTATGGGACTCGAGCTCCTTGGTGAAGGTTTGGCCGGCTGGCTGTTCACGAACCCTGTGCTTCCACTTCACCATTCACCAGTAGGTCTATCCGGTTGGGGTCCCCATGATGTTGTTTAACCAGCGTGCATGGGCTTTCAAGAAGGTGGATCTTCGGAGGTGATGTTTTTCAACCGGTTTTGTGTAGGTGTTCGAGATACAACATAAAACCCTATTTTTGAACGACTTTATGGCTCATTACCTACCTCGATGATGACTGGTTGAATCTTCAGATGAGTTGTACTTTCGTGTAGAGCTCGTCAATGGCTTCGAGTGGATTCAAGAATCACGCAAATTGGTGGAGTTTTGAGCAAGATCTAGAGCTTCAAAGTGAGAAAAATGGTTGTTTTGTTGGTGAGGAAAGAGATGCACGGTTTGGGTGAGTCGAGAGAGAAAGGGTTTTGTGAAAAATGAATTAAATGCTAATATTTGGTGTTTAAATACCCCGAGGGTATTCGGGTTCGTTTCGGTTGCTCGGTTCGCGTTTTAGTCGTGTATCCGGCACGTTACGCGCATAAATCGTAATTTAAATAAAAATAGTTTATTTTAACAAGTTAGATGTTTATTTATTTCTAAAAAAAATTATTTTTAATATCGTAGCGTTTATTTAGTTTTCGAATTATAATAATTTACGCGTTTCGTTTAATTGTTTCGCGATTTAATAAAATAGTTAAATTTAAATTATTTTATGATGAGTTTCAAAATTGTAAAATAGGAAATATTTTATTTCCTTAAAATTATGATCGTTCGTGTCTTCATTCGTTTTCGTTTCATCGTTCACATCAGATCGCGTCGCCATCGCGCGTATTCGTTCGAATCGTCATTCGAACGAGCACGTCGATGGTTTGGCTTTCTGATTCTTGTTTTCTACTGTTAAGTCATTATTTCAGAACGTTAAACTATCAGACTTATTCGTACAGATCGTCACCTATACAAATAACTCTCGTCGGCTTAGCATTCCGCAACAATAACCGTTATAGTTTCGTTTTGTTTAACCTCACATACGTTTATGCAAACTAATATCACATCAAGTATATATGTTTCAACACTGTGTTGTCTGACATGTTTTCTGATTGTTAAACCCTAAGGTTTAAGTCAGATTCAGACAATCATATAATAGTTTCATGTTATATCCAAAGGCATTAATAGTCTAAACATAGTTTCTCGTAATGTGTACCTGAATTACTGCACATATGTACTGTTGCGATCACTATTCCGGCACGCGTCCGCACTGATGTTACACATATGCGACAGGGCAAGTTAGGCATGTGATGATATCTGCAGACATTACATTGAGGAGTGGCCACAACATAATATCTAGTGTTTGAGTTGCTTGATGATTGTTTGTGTAGTCTATGCAGCAGGAGTAGTCACAGCAAAACTTCTTGTCTTTCGCTTCCTGTTGCTTCTTTTGGATGAACTGCCTTGTTCAGTCTTGACTTCAATTGAAGCCACCTTGGCAGTGGACTTGGTATCAGCCTTCTTAGATCCCTTTCTTGTAAGTGTTCCAGCCTTCACGTGATTATCATTCGATGTTGCAGACAGGCGGATTGCAGCTTCCAGTGGGTAGGGTTGCTCCCAAAGACAGTGTCTTGTATCTGCATAGGTAGACCGCCTATGTACTTCTCAATCTCTCTCTCTAGTGGTGTCACCAAATGAGGTACCAGTAGACTCAGCTCATGAAAGTGAGAATTGTAGATTACATTTCACCGTTGTCTTGCTGAGTTCCCATAACTCAGCTTCCAGTTTCCTCATCTCACTGCGAGGACAGAATTCTGTGGTCATCAGAGTTTTAATGTAAGTCCAAGTCAGTGCTAGGGCTGCATCAACTCCCCTAGTTCGCTTTTCGCCATTCAACCAAGTTAGTGCTCTCATTTGTAAAACACTGGTGGCATAGCGCACCTTCAAGTTTTTAGGACAGTCACCTTTGATGAAGGTGTTCTTGATACTCTCAAACCACTGCAGTAGACCAGTGGCTCCCTCAGAACCCATACACTTTAGCGGATTACATGAGTTAAAGTGCATAAGTGTGCAAACTGGTGGGTTTGCACCACCCCTGTTTTGATTGAGAGTTAGGTTGGCTTGATTTAATTGAGTCACCAACCCGGAGATAAGATTTGTTAACTCTTGAAAGCCATTGTTGGCATTACTGTTGTTAGCTTCTCCGTCATGTGGGTTTGTAGTATCTTCGTTGTGACAGCGCGGCGGCATGTTTTCTGAGGATGTTAGAAACATGTTACTACCGTTTACAACGTAAGTCATACAACCTATGGTCAAATGAGTTCATTTCAACAGTTAGGATTACATGTAGGAACTATATTTTTCTCCTATCTGTCATTAAACCCATAATAAAGTAGTAATCTCCTAATATTATTCTAAAGCATCCTAATTGGTCATCTCTAATATTAACTAAGTATTCCTCAGTTTCAAACATTTCCCCACCCTATACTAACACTGACAACCTCCCGATGCAGTGCAACAAGTTTATATATAGGGCATACGTACACTTGACCACAGTCGCATCATCCGCCGTCCCACCACCATGCAATGCACCATGATTATTCCTTGTTAGAATTTAGGGTTTACATATGTTTCTCAAGTGTTCCACTTCACAGCCTTATCCTTATGGAGGAAATTATAGGTGAAGTGTGTTCAAGTACTTCTTACATCTAGGTTCGCCTAATGTCTAAGTTCACCTCAACACTAGGTTCACCTATTTTCTAAGTTCACATAATGTCTAAGTTCACCTGACATATAAACTCCCCTAATGTCTAAGTTTACTATATGTTCACCTCATTACCAAGTGTTCATACCATCACTAAGTGTTCGTATCATCATCACTACGCATTCATATTGTCAGTAAATGTCCATATCAACACTAAATGTTCATTTCGTCACTAAGTGTTCATATCATTCATTTAGTCTATTCTCCCAACGTGTCCAATAAGTGTGTTCATAAGTGAGTATATACGTCCCTCAAATGTGATCATTCAGTGTGTCCAATAAGTAAGTATTTTTGTGTGTTTTCCAACGTGATCATTCAATCAGCTCAAATCAACATATTTTCAACCAATCATCCTTCCAACATTTCATCAATCACAACTTTTCAACATATCCTAGTAATATCCTATGTTTCATGACACTGACAGACCCCCAATATACTACAAATGGTATATGTATATGGCATACGTAGGAGTCGGTCGCAACTTTCACACCACGGGCCGCGGGATGATCGACTTTCCCATCGGGCGGAAAGGTCTCCGACGTGATATCGGAATGATAATCGGAATGATCAGATTGTTTTACATTGCACATGATATATAAATGAGAAACTGCTAAATGCAAATAGAATTACAAAGTTAAATTACATCAGTTTTGTTCATAATATAACAATGTAAATCTACTATCAACATCATAAATTTCCTATCTTGTATCTGCACAAGATATACAAAATAATTGTAAAATGATGTTTCAAAAGTATGCAGGTCCAAAAGCACTAGGTCCTGTATCTGTCATCCTAGTCCAAAAGCAATAACTTCTTAATTGACATGTTCGTCACCTAAGAAGTCATTCAAAAGATCAAGTCAACTCATGGTTGGTGAGTTCATGTAGTTTTATTTAAAAATATGTTTGAATAACCACTTGGATGACAACCTTAACCTCACTATTAACCACCTATACCATCCAGTTCAATATGCTTATATATAGGCATATGTAGGGGACAAAGCCCCAGCCACCGTCCCACCACATACCAAAACCACATGATATATTGTTCCTGGTGATAATTAAGCATTTCATCCCATACCTTTGATTCATAGCATTTGATTACCCTGAAAATGTTTACCTTGATCCCCCGAAATGACAACTTTAACTTCATCAACGACCACCTATGCTATCCAATCAAGTATGCTTATATATAGTGCATATGTAGGGGAAAAGCCCCAGCCACCGTCCCACCACATACCAGACTGCTTAGCATATTGTTGTTAATGATAATTAAGCGTTTCATTCCACTCACCTTCATTTTTAGATTTTATTTCCACAAATAGAAATATCTCTGATTTCTTGAGTTCACCATGTATTCATGATTACCCAAGCACTTGTAGAAACATAATTTAAAGGTTTAATTAAATAAATAATTAATCATTTAAATACAACTAAGACATGATGATGGGCCTTAATTGAATCAATCAATTAGACTTAGTTGTTGTTGTGGTCTCCAAGTTGTACCGTCTCACACGTGGCCCATATTAGGCATGACCCAAAATGAGTCTACCTGTAGCATCGGGACTTTCATGTTTTGCCCATATCAGCTTGACCCTCAGGCCTACTGTACATGTCGGGACTTTAGGATATCCTTTTATATCTTGATCATCTCTGTTCTCTTGATTTCGTGTGATCGTTTTTAGTTGTGCCCATATAGCTTGACTACAAGAGTCTACTATTTCTGACGGGACTTCCGTGTGTTACACGTGGTCTTGATTTACATACAACTGACACATCCACTTAACTTAAGCATTAATGATTTCATTAGATCTTAATGATTTCATTATTTCATTGATTCACACACGTTTATATGATTCCCTTGAGTCTCTTATTCTGATCTTTAGAATTCCATGATTTCCACAATGATTTTAGATTTTGAATATGATTCTTAGCTTTATTGAACATACACTGAATTAGATCTGTGAATTTGATCTTTAGCTTTAGTTCTCTTAGTTACCTTTGAGTTTAGGTTCTTGAATTTGAAATTTGATGGACTAGATATTTATTTAAGAGTTTTAGAATTTAGGTATTACTCATAAGAGTGATTACTTAATTTGTTAGTTAATCTGCTGCATAACATATACCTAGACAGGAGTCTGGAGTATAAACATGTATATATATACATCAACATCAATAGTAAAAGCATTTACGTAAAACACATTTAAATAAAAAGGTTTACGCATGCTTCTCAGCCCCGTGTTTGAAAACAATTGTTTAGAAAAGGGGCAATGAACTCACCTGTGTTGCTCCGTATTGAATTATCACAAATTGCGCGCTCGTTACTTGTGGTTTATGTATCTTCAGCACGTGAGTTGTTTTAAGAGGATTCGAATACGATAAGTATTTATAATCTTCGTATCTAGGGTTTCGGTCTCGTGTGCAACTAAGTGTCCCATGTTACTAATGTTTTTTCTAAGATTCCATTTAACTAGTCTAAGGTATTACCCATAAACAAAACCCTTATCCCACAGGTAATCATTACAAGTCTTTAATTAAAACTTTTTTAATTTAACTCAATTTAAGTTAAACATTACGTTAAAATTCATTTATTTTAAATTTAACAAAGCTTACCATTCAATTTCTTTTATTAAAAACATAATTAGTTTAGGAAAAGTATAAGTTACACATGACGGGTTTAGGTTAATCCCACTTGATTAACCTTTGCCCATTAATAGTTCTTTATGGATTAAACATACAACCATCCTAGTAGTTCAAAGAACGACCTAATGTAGCTGCAAGTTTTCCTTGAAACTTCTAAGTATTAAGTGTTTAATTGTGAGATCAGCACTCGAAACCTTAGATTATTGTTTTATTTCTCACGATTTCTCGATTATATTGAACCCCAAAAGTGATGTTCACAATCCTTGTTTGGATGATAGCATGATTTTATGAAAAGCCCTTATTATATAGAAAACCCTAATTTATGATTTCCTTAGACAATCCACGTAACTTGAGCCCATCTCCCCTGAAATGACCCCCATGGTCATTTTAAAGGAACCTTAGCTCTTAATACCATAAACGAACTTAAATGATTTTCTTTACTGATGACTCTATGTTCGACCTTTAAACTCACCTAAGGTTATTTGCATGGGAAGAAACCCTAGTTTCTTTTATCACCATGTACACACACCTACAAACCCCATGCATGCATCAAGTAACCCAATCCGATTCAAGTCTTGCTATGTGGGCCCGATCGAATGGCTGCTGGCCGAAGAAATGGCCGATCGAATGGCTGCTGGCCGAAGAAATGGGCCGATCGAATGGCTGCTGGCCGAAGCAATGGGCCGATCGAATGGAGTTGGGACGACCGAAGAACTGGGCCGACAGAATGGGTTTTTTGCCCGAGCGAATGGGTCTCTTTCAGTCGTGAGGTGGTTCGGCCTGGGACTGCTTTGCCTTGCCTCTTGGGCCATTCAGCCGTATGAAGGCTCAGTCAGCCACCTGATGGTGCCATTCGGCCTGAGGCGGCCTGTGGTTGTGCAGCTCACTCAAATCGCATCCTAAGACCATCTCCTGGCATTTTGTTTGTTCATAACCCATTCTAAGGTGTGAAGGTGTGTTTCCTATGGTTTAGAATTGTAAAAACCGGCTCAATGGTGACCGATCAAGAGGGTCCAAAACCCTAAAATTGAAAGAAGACTTTGAATCTACCTCAAAGCTGATGGATCCAAGCTCAGATCCGTGTACTTTCTTGATCTACAGGTTGTAGTGGTCGTTTTGTCACCTAAAACACAAGATTTCGTAGAGAAATGAGAGAGATTTTGGTGTGAGGTTCTAGAGAGAGAAAGTAGAGGGGGAGAGAGGTGAACGAAATGGGGAAAAAATCTTGTTGGTGGTGTGGTTTGTGGCATTGAATGCCACATTAATGAGATTCAAAATTACCCGGTTTCGTTCGGGTCCGTTCGGTTTCGCGTAAAAGCGTCGTTTTACTCCGTTTTCGTAACGAACGTCTCGGTTCTAAAAAAAAAGTTTAAAAAATTATTTTAGGTGGTAATTCTAGTAAATTAACTACTTATCTTCCGTTAATATTAAATTTTCTGAAAATATTAATTTACTGTTTAAAAATTCGATCGTATAGTCATCGCGCGCATTGGTTCGAATCGATCGTCACCCATACGAATACGACAATACCCACACTTTTCAATAAGGTTTTTCTATTATTGGATGTCATTCAGAATGTTAAACTTTCAAATGTATTCGTACAGATCGTCACCTATACGAATAATCTGTCGATTAGCATTCACGTAACGACATCCATTGTTGTTTTTTCTGTAAGACACTCGGGTCTTCTGCTCAGTCGGTCACTTACTCATTCGGCTTAATTTCATTCGGACTACTTGTCATTCCGATGTTATCTTTATTCGGCCTTCAAGTTCTTTTTGTTCTTTGTTAATTCGGCTAACTCATTTCATTCGTTAGTTTACTTCTATTCGGTCCCCGACATTCGGTTTAGTTAGAGTCGTTCGGCCATCATTTTGAAAAGTTTTCTAAGTGTTGAATTCAATTGTTCTTGATAAAATGCGGATTTAGCTTTGATGGCTAACTAGAATCATCGGATTCAGAAATTACTACTCACAGAGACTGAGACAGGGAACTCTAATAAAGCTCCTAATTGCTTTCATTAGAT